>CM035407.1:48503880-49103880 GCA_020310875.1 Ceratopteris richardii | reverse complement strand
CCCATCCATTTATGAGGAGCAGGAGAGCACCCACTCTCAGGAAAGACTAGACTTTGAGTCTAACTCTCTACAAGAATTACCCCACTTCACAGGCCCATGGGAAGCTAAGTCTACTTGTATGAGAGCACCCACAGTCATGGTACGAAATGAGGACTCAGTCTTACCTAGGAACACAGAGGTAGTGAAAAACACTAAAGTGCAGTGCAATCTCAAGTTAGAAGAGATACTCAAGGTTAGACCTGAATTATGGAAACATGTCGCCAAACAAGTACCAGCGATAGTGAAACCTCATTCCCAGGTAGGATCACATAGGACAGTACCAGAGATACCCTTGGATAAGATAGGAGACATGTGTGAAGGTGAAGAAGGGAACACCTATCTGCCCATTACCTACCAGGGGTACACCACCAAGGCAATTTTGGACTCAGGTACAAGAGTTGCAATTGCCACCACTTCCCTATGGAAGCGTTGGGGCAAGCCAGCACTCAAGCCAACGAGAATGAAATTGCAGATGGCCGATGGTCATATTGAGAGGCCCTTAGGATTGCTAGAAGGAATAACTCTCACCACCTGTGGTGTCGAGTTCGAGCATACATTTGCTATATGTGATTTTAGCAAGAACCATGCCTATGAAATGATCTTGGGACGACCTTTTATGCGACAGTTGCAAGTGGTCCAGGATTGGGGAACCAATTCCTTGTACCTGCAACACTTAGGTGTTACGACCAAAGTGAATCTCAAAGATTACTCTCATAGAGATGTCCCCCCTATCCAATGGAATCCCATCCATAGAGCCAAAGATGATACGGAATCTGTGCATTCCATAGGATCAGGATCCTCATGGATGCATGAAGACACCCACTTATGGATGTGCAAAGTGGCAGTAGAAGAAGAGAAGAGAGAAGAAGCCAGAGAGATAGGTGCAAAAGAAACACATAGATCAATTCAAGACCCAGCCTATGCACCTGTAGTCTTTCCTGACGAAGAATTTGAGCCCCACGGTGGGCAGAAATCTTAGCAACAATGGATGTAGCCATCAATGAGGAACAATGGACACCCCACTGTGATGAGGATGGCTATGACATTTCAGTCTTCTCCATAGAGCCAATCATGGGAGAGGTAGTGTTAGAAGAGTGTGAACCTAACCCTGATGCATTTGGGGATGCAAGTGACTCCGATCTAGAGTCAATCATTATGGACCCACCTTTTGCATCAGATGAAGAATACTTCTATGAAGTAGAATTTCAATCCCAGAGACACGGAGAGCTCACAAATGAGGTAAGGCTAGCCACACATGTAACCCCTAAGGAAGAAGGAAAGAAAAGAAAGAAGAGAGAAGTCACCCAGGAAGAGGAAGAATCTTTGTTTGAGGTCCCGGAAAATTTTAAGAAGTATGAGATAGATGACAAGAGAGTCATGATCAGAATGCCTAAACGAGCGGCGCAATCAGGGGAGGCCTATGATAACAAAGAGACCACCAAAAAAATAGTTGTGGCCCTAGAAGAAGGAGAGGAGAGATGCACGTACATAGGCCATGACCTAACAGAGGAAGAAGAGCATGCGTTAATAGCCTTGCTAAGAGAATACAGAGATGTATTCGCTTGGAGTTACAAGGACTTGAAAGGTGTGGACCCTGACATATGCTCACACACCATCCCCATGACCTCAGATGCCAAACCCTCTAAGCAAAAGCCATATACATACAATGATAATTACGCTGCCAAGATCAAAGAGGAGATAGATAGACTGGTATAAGCTGGATTCATCTATGAAATCGAGCACACTGAGTGGGTATCCCCAATTGTAGTGGTGCCCAAGAAAAATGGGAAGTTGCATGTATGCATTAACTTGAAGAAGGTCAATGCAGCCACAATTCGAGATAACTATCCGCTTCCTATCACAAAACATCTCTTAGAAAGAGTAGCAGGCAAGAAAGTGTACAGCTTCCTGGATGGATTTTCGGGCTACAATCAAGTAGCCATAGCTCCAGAAGATCAGCATAAGACGGCATTTGCCACTGAATGGGGCATATTTGCCTTTAGAGTAATGCCATTTGGGTTTACCAATGCACCAGCAACCTTCCAGAGGCTGATGTGCCATGTGTTTAAAGAGTTCCTGAGAAAGAATTTGGAAGTCTATGTTGATGATCTATGTGCTCATTCCAACATTAGACAAACACATATACCTGAACTCAGGCAAATCTTTGACAAGTGTAGAGAGTATCAAGTCTGCCTGAACCCACAAAAGTGTGTTTTCATGGTCAGGCAAGGCAAAATTCTAGGACACATAGTGTCAAAGAATGGCATATCCACTGATGAAGAGAAAGTGAGAGCCATAGCAGAGCTACCTAGGCCAAGGAATGTCAAGGAAGTACAAGCTTTCATGGGGCATTGTGGTTATTACCGCCGGTTCATTCATATGTACGCTGTCATTGCAAAGCCCATGTATGGACTCTTGACTAACTTTGAGTGGACTGATGAATGTGAGAACTCCTTCAATGAGCTCAAACGGCGATTGTGTTCAGCACCAATCTTGACCACCCCGGATTGGAACAAGCCATTCCATGTTCATGTGGATGCATCCAATTATGCTATTGGGTGTGTACTCGCGCAGCCTACCGGTGAAGGTAATATGGATCTTCCAATTGCCTATGCTAGTAGACAATTGAATGCAGCTAAACGAAATTATACCACTACGGAGAGAGAAGGATTAGGCATGGTATATGCAGTTAAAAAGTTTAGACATTACTTGCTTGCAAATAAGTTTAATTTTTTTACTGATCATCAGGCACTGCTATATCTCGTGAACAAGCCATGCAATACAAGTAGATTAGTAAGATGGTTTCTCTTACTAATGGAATACGACTTTGAGGTTGTGGTAAGGAAAGGAAAGACTCACTTAAGAGCAGACCATCTCTCTAGGCTCACATCGGGCGAAGCCCCACAAGGAGTATCGGATGATCTTCCTGATGCTTACTTGTTTAATTTGGAAGTGGTGCCACAGTGGGCTAAGCCACTAGTGCCAGTATTGACATACGGGCCTAACCATCCAGTAGTAAACACGAAGAATAGAGAGGTAGTGAAAGCCCAAAAGTATCACATCATGGCAGGAAGTATGTACAAGCACACAGATCAAGGAATCTTGGCCTGTTGTGTGGAAGAGGATGAGTACACTAAATGGTTGCAATTAGCACATGTAGGTGCATTAGAGCAACACTACTCAAAGCAACGAACCCTACAAACACTAAGGAGACTCGGAGTGCATCGGCCGACTATGGAAGCTGATGTCCAAAAGTTGTGCAAGGAATGCCCAATCTGCTGCACTAAACCACCTGTGGAACATGCCACTCTTTATCAGGTGTCCATAGTGCTAGATTGGAGTGAACCACTAGTATCCTTTTTGAGGACGAAAACATTCCCTCCAGACATGACTCTAGCTAGGAAAAGGAGTTTAGAACAAGAAGCTTAGGATTACTCACTCATTGGTGATAATCTATACAAGCATGGTAAAGATGGTTACCTGAGACTATGTGTCCATGAGAGTGAATATCTTAAGATCTTGGAAACTGCTCACCAAGGTGTAGCAGGAGGACACTTTGGACCAGATAGGGTGATCAAGGCAATACTATTTGCGGGCTTCTGGTGGCCGACCCTTCACATGGATCCACATACCTATGTGAAACGGTGTGATGTCTGTCAGCGAACTCAGTATCCTATACGCAAAGATGAGAGGCCACTAAAACCTATGATGGGTGGACGTGCATTCTCTAAGTGGGGAATAGACTTTGTAGGTCCTATTAATCCCCCAGCCAAGGGTTCACATGCTGAATACATCATTGTTGCGACAGACTATCTAACCAAGTGGGTAGAGGTAAAAGCCACAACGAAGAACGATGCTCAAACAACACCTAAGTTTTTATTTGAAAATGTGTTCACCAGATATGGGTTACCTATAGAGCTAGTAAGTGAAAGAGGCACTCACTTCTTGAAGAAGTAATTGAAAATCTACTCCAAGAATTCTTGGTAGTTCATAAGAAGTCTGCCCCCTACCACCCACAAGCTAATGGGCAAGCCGAAAGCACAAACAAGATTCTGTGCAATGTGTTGACCAAATTAGTGAATAATAAACGCTCTGATTGGGACAAACAACTACACCATGCTGTTTGGGCATACCGAGTCGCCTACAAAACGGTACTCCAAGCCACCCCCTTTCAGATGGTATTTGGTCAAAATGCAGTGCTACCGTTGGACTTCTTGATTCCCACATTGAAAGTACCACAAGAGCATGAATGGACGGGTCATGAACTCTCCTCAAGACTTTTTGACCTTGAACGATTAGGAGAAACAAGACTGAGAGCGGCTGCAGGGATATATGCAGCTAAGAAACGACAGAAGGCATACTTTGATGCCCACGTTAAGGATAAAGGTTTGAAGGCAGGCAACCTAGTACTAGTATACACGTTGAAACAACATGCGAGGAAATTGGAGAAGAGAGGCTACAGACCCATGATCATTAATAGAATCTCAACAAGTGGAGCAGTGCAACTAGCCACATTAGAAGGCGATATTCTCCCGAGCTATATAAGCGGGTGCAGAGTCAAGTTATATCAGGAACCTCTCACAGAGGAAATGCTAAGTCGACTCAATACTGCTAAGAAACGGAAAGAAGAAGAAAAGAGAATTCGAGAGGAAGCCCAAGCAGAAGCTTTAGAACGTATCCGGAGAATGAAACTAAGAAGACAAGGCAGAGAGCAACCTAGGATAGATGCACATGCAAATCAGGGATATCATGTGGCTATGTGTGAAGTTTCATGTATCAGCTCTCATAGGATGATATGTGATACAGAGGAATGGAGATCTCAATCGAAAAGTCAAGGCGTCGGTGGAACTCCCTTCTTTTCCAAAGGCCAGAAGGAGGCAGCAACTAAGGGCAGATCAATTACTGAAGACTATCTATGCGGGAGACCAAAAGAACATGCGAAGCAGAACGACTAAGCCAGTGAAACAAATGTGGGTGCGAAAAGGCGAGCTGCCGACTGTAGCCAAGTCGCGACAATTGTCTCAACTTCCTATTAGCAATCAACGACATGATACTAATAAGAAAACTCCTAAAACCTCTGTTGAGAAAGTGAAATCTATCTGGGTGCCCAAGAAGTCAATGAAGGCTAACCCACAATCAAGACAAATTTGGGTGCCTAAGGCTTACTTGCGGGCTCAACTAGTCCCACACGATTCACATCATACACGACCGAGTTCACTCACTCAAGGAGCCGCCACCCACTCTTGCCTGATACACTCGAACACACAGTCACCTAGAAGCACGCACAGACTCACTCGTAAATGGGTTCCAAAGACACATCACCCCCAAACAGAATTACTCATGCAACCCACCCGAGTATCCACAAACCCAAGACCAAAAGCCATCCATGGTGTTTGGCAACCTAAGACTTGTAATAAACCCCCCGACCCCAATTTGTGAATTCATCTCCACTTACTAACTGCATCAGTCACACGCTGCATCTTTCCATCTAGCTCCTAGGACTATCCATTCATTAACTACACACACTGTCATCGTGCACTCACTGACCACTAACCCATTACCCACCTCACAATAATATTGTAACGGGGGCAAAACGTGTTCTATCTTGTCCATTACAATATTAACGCATGCTCTATATTCTCGACAGAACCAGCTAGCAAGCAATAACTATGGCAGAAGCTGGAGGTACCAGTTCCCAGGCAGGGTGCAGCGCACAGATTGTGGACATTGAAACCATTCTTCTGGAACCGCCACTCACCGAAAGGCCTCAAGAACTTCAAGCGGTGCATGTCCTTCCTATCCAGGACCCTCCTCAGGGACACACTTCTCAAGTGGGGAAACATGCTCATTCGTTTAGTGATGTAGCAGGGCCATTGGGTGACGGCACCTACTTCTGGGAAGCAGAAATTGAATTTAATGGCAAATGGGGACGCTACCACTTTTTCACTCGGGAATTCGAGAACTATCAGAATGCAGAAGTAATGCGATCAGTTTGGACCAAGGCAGGCCTGGATAGATATTTCAGGGCACACTTACCTAAACCTGATTTTCTACGCTGCTCCTATTTCATAAGTACCATAACTCCCAGCAGGGCCAAGGGAGGCGATAGTACTTTTGTACTACCATCATTGTTGCCAGGACACGAACTCAAGAGATTCAAACTGACCCTCAATCTGGTATGGGAGGCATTGAACATGCAAGGCATGCATATTCCCACTGAGAAAGAACTCATGGTTCTAGGCAGGATGAAGCATAAAGATCTCAATAAATTGAAGGACATGGTGGCAATGACGCCTACCAATGCTCTCCACTTCGGAACTGTTATGCAACATTTTGCTTTTCCCGCATAGGAGCGATTCACTATGCCCCCGAAGAAAATTTGGATCAGCATATACTTGGCGGAAACAGAGAACCTCACCCTCAACATACCGCACTGGGTCATCGACTAGATACACCTAGCCCATCAGCGCTGGAATAAAAAGCAGAAAAATGTACTTCATGGATGTTGTGCCCTAACAAGAATAATTTACAGGTGCCTAGCATATGACGTGCCCATTCAAAGAGCACTAGTGTGGTCCAGGGCCCAAGAATTCCAAAGGCGACTATCAACAACGGGTCCTCCATCGAAGAAGATGAGAGGGGGCGTCCAATTACCATGTGCCCAACCAAGGGGAGCCACTACCACACCTGAAGTGACTCCTCCTCAAACTAGGCGGGTTCGGCCATTCACCATTCGTCTTCCCAGACCAAGTACAGAAGGACCCAACTTGGTGTTTCCCCCCATTCCATCAGACTTGGAATTTCCACAGGGATTTACTCTCAATGACCTCACGGATGAAGAAGTTGCCAGGCTGATCTACGAATCTAATCTTGAAATAGAAGTAGAACAGACCCAGGAACCACACCCCACCACAACAACATTAGCCCCGACAAAACCAGTCGTCGTAGAAGTCGAAGGAGATGAACAAGAGGCAGGAGGAGAAGAAGAAGAAGCCGATGAAGAACAACATCAAGAATATGATGAACTCTCAGAGCTAGCAAGTGCCCCAGCATATTCGGCACAAATAAAAAGATTGTACCAAACCATGAAGCGAGTTCAGGAACAATGCAAAATGTCACTTGAATCAGGCAAGGTGCTCATG
Organism: Ceratopteris richardii; assembly: GCA_020310875.1. Taxonomy (NCBI): domain Eukaryota; kingdom Viridiplantae; phylum Streptophyta; class Polypodiopsida; order Polypodiales; family Pteridaceae; genus Ceratopteris; species Ceratopteris richardii. The sequence goes on along the minus strand of CM035407.1, from coordinate 49,096,699 downwards.
AGCCAACTATTGGTAGAGGAAGGTGTGGACGATATGTTTATCGAATCCATGAACCTACACGCAGAGGCGGTCGGCTTGGATGAGGCCATACATGAGGCCATGACATACATTAATCGATTTGAGAAATGTGTGCCTGCCCGCCCGAGGCGATCTAGAAATCAAATACACATCAATGTATCAGAACCGGAAGGCAACACGCAAACAGAAGAACATCAGGAGGAACCACTCTCCCCACCCACCTCACCTATCACTACACAATTCACCTCACCAACAGACACGACCACGCCCTTTTCTACCACTACCACAGTTGTCATGGGAATTCCTCTCTCTCCCGGTATCCAATTTGGAGGAGTTTCCATGCCCACCTTCACGACACTCTTCACCAATATCACTTCCACCCCACCCACGGTCACCCTCTTTACTGTTACACACACATTGGACACAATGGAGACATCACCCGCCACAGTACCACCCCCACCCCCCACACAACCTCAATCTCCCATACCCCCTCCACCTACTTCACCACTTGACTCCACCGCATTCACAACTCCCTTCCCCTTCCCCATTCCCCCTGCATCTTCATCTTTAACTGCATCTTTTAATGTAAATAGTTTATTCCTGTCATTACATCAATGCGTATATCAACTTCAGTGGGAGTACAGGGAACTAGAAGGCCGCCATCATTAGCTGACAACAAACCATCAGCAACTACAAACACGACTCATAAGGCTAGAAGAAGAAAATGCGGAACTCAACCAACGCCACACCACTCTCGAGCAAGCCCATCAAACACTCCTGGAGGCACCCCAACCATCAGCAGAACCCGGTGTCAAACAACTCGAATCCTTGTTGGAGGTGTACCAAACAGATAACCTGAGAGTCCGGCGTAATTTAACTCTACTTCGAAAGCATATGGCTACAGCACTTGAAGAAAATAAACGGTTGCAGAAACAAAATGAAGAAAACCTGGAAGCAGCCATGGAAGGGTCCCCCCATGAGATCGATCCAGAACGGTTCAAAGCGGTTCCCACAGAAACAATGAAAACCATCTTGGAAAGTTATGCGGATTTATTAGATGCACATGATGATTTGGAAAGGGAACGAGATGAGCTACGTAGCTAGCTCAGGGAAAAGGAGGCTCCAACCAAGGTAATAGAAACGGCCTCGACTTCAGAGGAAGTAAAGGCATTGACAGAGCAGGTGGCTGAACTCCAGAAAAAGTTACTAGAATATGAAAGGCAGCCCTCCCCAATTGTAGAACCTGAACCGGAGGACCTAGTACCCATTGAGGTGGATGAAACATATGAGGAACCATACGTTCCTATGCCGATGCCAGGTGGTGCACAGACCTTAGAAGGAATGGACACATTAGAAGTTGAAGTACCTGAATGGCTCCAAACACTAGAGAAGACAGCAACAACCCATGAAGATAGAGTGGCCATTCAAATCCAATCTATGGCAAAGTTAGAAGACACCATCATCAAGTCTGAATACTTTCGAAGCATGTCTCATCATAGATGGATCGGCACCAACGATGATCAATATGTGCCATATTGTGTGCTCCTTGCGGATTACAATGCAAAGATTCAACGCAGTTGTGGCAAACCTCCAACTTTTGCCACACAATTTGGGCCAGAGGATATCCCAGAAAGTGCGAAGAAAGGCTCCATTCATCAACCAACCTGGAGAATCCGTCTTCTTGAAACCTACCCGGAAATGGTTTGTACCTGGACTAACATGCCCCTTTTTATTAAATACAATCCTTGTTATGTTCCAGTATTCCGCCGGCACACTTGGCCAGAGTTTACAATTGCTATCAAGAACGTCAAGGGTTGCGCAAAGTGGTTAAATTATGTTTATCTAGCACCGCCACAAGGCCCTCCCACTGTAAATTACATGATTTCTACCATCAGACATTGGAGCACTCGACTACGAAATACCCCCGATGTGATGGCACAAATGTGTATGAAAATCTTTGAACTAATGCTAATCACCTTCAGGACGTTCAAGAATATTAAAGACCCCCACTTCTCAGGTGTCGGATTTCTTACAGGAAACCAAGATCTGGTATAGGACATGAGCACAACCCCATCCATAGAGGTAATATATGCTTGGCATGCCAGAATAAAGTACCTCCCAGCTTGTTTCAAACAGACATTCGAGGAGATGTTCATAACGGGATTCTGGGAATATCACTCAGAAATATTTGTACCCAAGCCCTCACATCTCCTCCACTTATTCGCTGTGGAGAGAACCATCCATTCAGAACAACTGCGGGTGCCACATCCGGACGTACCAGGACCAATGAATTGGGATGCATTATTAACAGATCTAGCACGGGGGCTCCGATTAGAAGAACACCACCTCGTTGCCGATGTCGTCCAATATTATGTCCAACGCACAGCGCGACAAGGGTCTGTCAGGGGCGACAGACGCGAGAGTGGGGGGGTGTTGGCAGCAGTCAGGGAACCGAAGGAGCCACAAGACAAAGAGGGTCGAAACGAAGAGATAGCACAAGCAGACACAGTTGCCAAAGAAGATCTGGCAAGTAGGCCATCTAAATTTTTCAGACATCAAGGAGTTGAGCATACAAGAAGAAAGAGCAAGTAGGGAGCTCAAAGATGTGTATGACAAATCAATAGAGAAAATCCCTACACAAATAGTGATTTTAATCACTAAAAACCATTGTAAATACCATTTCGTATTTTTGTAGCTCCATTTTGTGCAAGCCAAGGAGTCCTTGAGCTTGAGGAGCTTTAGAAGTATCTACCTACCAATTTTCGTATTTTTTAGATCTCGTTTGAGCCCTCAAATAAGCCCTGGAACCTAATTTTTAACTAGGCCACACACTAGGTCTGGACAGGGCCAAAGCTAGTCAAAAACTATAAAAGGAGCTAGAGAGCTCATTTTTGAGGTTAGCTTGTAATTGATCTAAACTTGTATGAGCTTTTGAAAGTAATCTAAAGAACTCCATTGCTTCTCACTCTTTGTCTTGCCCTGTGTGCGCATGTGTGTGTATGTGTGTGCATGTTAGTGTGCTTCGCACTCACGCACTTGTGCCTTCACTTGCTCGAGGTCATCATACCATCCTCATGTCTTCCCGGATTGACATTAAAGGAGGTGCTACTCATCATTGAGCTACAGTGGGGGTTCCATAGTGGAGGTGAATGTACACTCATCGACATGCATGAGTAGTTGATATCTTGGGCCTATACACTTGGCTTTGACGGGTCGTTCTTCTAACACACTGAATACCTCACGATGCTCTATCTTGGCTGATATGTAGCCAAGGCTAATTGGATAGTCACTTCATATTCATATATCCAATCTTGGCCTAACACAAGTTCTTCCAATAAATCGTGATCCTGACACACAAAGAGTTTTTGTTGCATCGTGTTATTTCCTAGGTGCAGTGACAATGTAATCTCACCTATGCATTTAGTAGCCTTTCCCCCTATTCCAATCAGATGTGCTTTGGATGGATGTAATTGTTCTTTGAGCTTATGAGTCAAAGAAGATTTGATGCAGCTCACAGCTGCTTCTGTGTCAATGAGAGCATCCACCAAGTGGTACTCTTCTATTCTAGCGCCCAAGTTTAAATATGGTTGCTTTGTTTGATGTCCTAGGTTTCCAGAGGCTCTAAAATTTGCCATTGGGATGAGTTCCTCTCCTTGTAGATATCTTTCATCTCTCGCTCTTATCCATTCCTTCCGTTTCCTTATTCATTCCAGAGCTTCTTGTCTTGCTTCTTCTCGTATTTTTTCGTCCTCTTCTTGCCTATTTTTTGTTGTTAGAAGTCGTGACATTATTTCCTCTGCCAATGGCTCTAAATAGTTTTTTACTCAACAACCACTTATATAGTTTGGCAATACTTCTCCATATAGGGTTGCTAAGCTGATGGCTCCGCTGGTAGATATATGATTAATTACCAAGGGGCCATATCCTCTTTTTTGTAGTTTCTTTGCATGTTGCTTCAAAGTATAAACCAGGACCAAATCTCCTTCCTTCAGGTTTTTATCCTTAATATGAGCATCAAAATATGCCTTCTGTCACCTTTTTGCAGTGTAAATACCTGCCACTGCTTGTAATCTTGTTTCATATAACTTTTCGATTAGGTCCAATTGAGTCGATAACTCATGTCCAATCCATTCATAATTTGAGGCCACTCTGAGAGTAGGCACTAGGAAATCAATTGGTAAGATGGCATTCTATCCATACACCCAGTTAAATGGTGTAGTTCCTATGGCTGTTTTGTATGCTACTCGGAATGCCCATAAAGCGTGATGTAATTGCTTGTCCCAGTCGGATCTGCCATTGTTAACAATCTTAGTGAGAACAGTACATAAGATTTTGTTCGAACTTTTAGCCTGTCCGTTGGCTTGTGGGTGATAAGTGGTTGATTTCTTATGAATCACTAAGAATTCATTCATTAAAGATTCTATTACTCCATTGACAAAGCGTGTGCCTCTATCACTTACAATTTCGATTGGCAATCCAAACCTAGTGAATATGTTCTCAAAGAGAAACTTATATGTGGTCCTTGCATCATTCTTCTTGGTTTCTTTAGCTTCTACCCATTTGGTCAAATAATCCATTGCTACAATTATGTACTCGGCATGGGAACCTTTAACCGGTGGGTTAATAGGTCCTACAAAATCTATTCCCCATTTGGTAAACACTCTAGCACTCATCATAGGCTTTAGCGGCATTTCATCTCTTCTAATTGGATACTTCGTTCGTTGACATGTATCACATCTTTGGACGTAAGTGGCTGCATCTTGATGTAGAGTTGGCCACTGTTGGAGTTAGACGTCTGCGGAAGCACGCGAACAGCACAAGGAAGAAGAAGAAGCTTGGAGCACAACACACAAGACTGAATGTATTACTAGAGAATGTACAAAGATAAGTAGCCCATTAGGGCAATAGGCGTATCTACAAGCCGGGGGAAAAAAACCTCCTAAAGAGGGAAAAAAGTGCCCCGGCGGTCCTAGAGTGTTCACACACATCACTACCTAAATATATCAACAAATCCCCCCTGGGAGTGATGCGGTGAACAAGGAGCTGGCACTCATGTATAAGGAAGTGCCGAGCTATGTGGAAATCACTCCACAAAAGGAAGTAAGCCCAAAGCTTTGCGGAAAGCTTCAAACTTCTCCCTAGGCAGAGCCTTCGTGAAAAGGTCTGCAATGTTTTCCTGCGTGGGCACATATGCCAAGCTGATCTCCCCAGCAAAGAACCTCTCCCTGACATAGTGATAATGCACCTCAATGTGCTTAGTGCGAGCATGGAACACAGGGTTCCTCGCAACTGCCAATGCGCTCTGACTGTCAGTGAAGATGGTGGTGGCAGAAGACTGGCCAACACCCAAATCAGCCATAAGGTGTCTGAGCCACACACACTCAACAGTCGCTGTGAAAGCTGCCCTATACTCAGCCTCACAACTGGAAGTGGCCACAGTAGGCTGCTTCTTGCTCAACCAAGATATACATGAGCTACCAAGCATGAAGCAAAAACCACTGGTGGACACACGAGTGTCATAACAACCAGCCCAATCTGAGTCAGAAAAAGCATGCAAATCTGGCGGTAGTGATCCCCCCTTGGGATAAAACAACCCAAGTAGCCGAGTACCACTCAAGTAGCGAAAGATGCGCTTAACCGCTTTCCAATGCGTGACTCCTGGGCAATGCATAAACCTGCTCATCTATGAGACAGCAAACTGAATATCTGGCCGAGTAATGCATAAGTAAATCAAGCATCCAACAGCCTGCTGATAGAGAACAGCATCAAATGCATCTCCAGCATCATGAAGACTCAATCGTAAACCTGTCTCCATAGGAGTGGCAATAGGCTTACAGTCTTCAAGGCCAAAACACTGCAATAATGTGTCAATATATTTCATTTGACACAAAGCCATTCCACCATCAACTTGCATAAACTGAATGCCCAAATAGTGATGCAAATGCCCCAAATCAGACATCTCAAATGAGGCATGCAAATCAGCCTTGAAATCAGCAATATGCTTCTCAAGAGGACCAGTGAGCAGCATGTCGTCTACATAGACAACAATGATCAAAAGCACATCATTAGCACGCTTAACATATAAGGTGCTTTCAGTTGGGCTGTTCTCAAAACCATGTGCAATCAGATAGGCATGTATTTTCTCATACCAAGCACGTGGTGCTTGCTTTAAACCATATAACGCCTTCTTTAACCTGCACACCTGGTTTTCATGCCCTTTCTGCACAAAGCCACGGGGCTGAAAAACATACACTTCTTCATGCAAGTCACCATTCAGAAATGCTGTTTTAATGTCCAACTGATGTACATTCCAACCATGATGGGCTGCAAGTGCACAAATGCTCCGAACAGTAGTCATACGGCATGTAGGTGCAAAGGTCTCATCAAAATCAATGCCTCTTTCCTGCGCATAACCCTTTGCAACAAGCCTAGCCTTATACCTATCAACTGTACCATCAGGTTTACGCTTCAGCTTGTATACCCACTTAGTGCCAATGGCCTTCTTGCCAGGAGGCAAGTCACATAAAGACCATGTACCATTCTTCATTATAGCATCATATTCAGATTGCATAGCAGCCATCCAATTTTCTGAATTTTGTGCTTCATCAAAAGAAACAGGCTCATTCTCATCACAGAGACTAGATGCAGCCATAGCATAGCAATCTGATGCAAAGGAGGTACTATGAGAGCCTGAACGAGTACGATATGACAAAGGTGCATCTAATTTGCTGTCACGCAAAGTCTGCACCAGCCATTTTGGCATAGTTTTTGCCTGTTCAATATCAGCTCTCTCATCAACAAGTGCATCATGTAAATCTGCATCAGAAATGGAATGATCTGCATCATCATATGAAACCTGCAAAGGCTGAGAAGTTGCCTCATTAGGACCAGCGCTATCCTGTCCACCTGTAAAAAGAGGCATCAAAGTATCATACATGTCTTTGGAGCTAACAGATGTCTCCTTAGTACATGAAAGCAATGGCTGAATAGCATCTTCCACAAAGACAACATCACGGCTAACCAGAATGCGTTTATTCTGTGGATGATACAGACGATAGCCTTTACTTTCAGAATTGTACCCAACAAAAATACATTTTACTGCCTTATCATCCAATTTTCTGCGATGTTGTTCAGGCACTAATGCATATGCCAAACAACCAAAAACACGCAGATGAGCAACAGATGGCTTGCGGTCATGCCAAGCCTCATATGGAGTGATAGACTGCAACGCTTTCGTGGGACACCTGTTCAGTACATATGTTGCACACATGACAGCCTCAAGCCAGAAACTATGTGGTAAAGCCTGACTTTTGACCATGCACCTTGCCATCTCCATGAGTGACCTGTTCTTTCGTTCAGCAACTCCATTCTGTTGAGGTGTATACGGCACTATACACTAGTGTTTTATCCCACGTTCAGCTAGAAATGCATTAAAATCTGAAGACATATATTCCCCCCCCGATCAGAACGGAGGGTGCCCATTTTACATGCTGACAGATTTTCAACCAAAACCAAAAACTGTTTGAAGCACGTGAACACTTCGGACTTTGCTTTGAGTGGATATACCCATGCGTGCCTGGAAAAATCATCAATGAAAGTCACGAAGTAAAGGTAATTTCCAAAAGAGGGTGTCTGCATAGGACCACAGACATCACTATGTACAAGCTGCAATTTCTGCATAGCCCGAACTGAACCATCTTTTGGAAAGGAAGAACGCTGCATTTTGCCCAAAATACAGCCTTCACAAACATGTTTTCCAGGTGCCTCAAGTTTGGGCAAAGAGGACACCATTTCAGATTTCTGCAGGCGTAACAAACTAGCAAAATTCAGATGACCAAAGCGTGCATGCCAAAGCTTTGCATCTGACATAGCCTGAGAATCATGAACTGCACATGCCGAATCATTCACAGATTTTTCATAGTCTATGAGCTTATACAGCCCACGACATAAAATGCCAGAAGCAATAATCACATCGCCATTTGAGAGATCATGGACTGTACACCTGTCATCAACGAATTTCACAACCAAGCCAATCTTGGCTAATGCAGAAACTGATAACAGGTTCTTTTTTATCCCTGGCACAAATAAAGCATCTGACAAAGTGAAAGAACTACCATCAGCAGTAGTCAGAATGATCTTACCAACTCCCTTAACAGGATAAGAGGAGTTATTGGCGCATGTGACAGTATTCCCTGTAGGGGCAGGCTCGAGTGAAGAGACGAAACTGCGCTGCGAGGTAATATGTTTGGTTGCCCCACTGTCAAAGTACCAAACATCTGAGTCTACTACAGACATGCACTGATCATGAGAAGATGGGTCAAAACTGCAGACAGTAGTAAACGCCCATTCTTCTTCCTGCACAAGATTTTGGTGTAGAGGCCTCTGCAACAACCATTCCAGCCTCTTTCTTCTTTGCCTCTTTAGCAGCCAGTTTTGGACAGTTCTTTATAATATGATCATTTCCTTTACAGTACTTGCAGAACAATTTCTGCTTTTCTGATTTCTTCTCATCTTTATCCTGGTTCTTCGATTGTGCAGCATTTGCAGATTTCTGCTTACTAGTAGAAGAGCTCCATTTTCCTTTGCCCTTCTGACTAGCCAGGAAAGCTTGATCTGCAACACGCATAATGGACCTGTTCTGCCTGGACTGATCTTCCTGCAACAGAACAGAGACTAATTCCTCAAATGACAAGGCATTCGGATTGCCTTTCATCATCAATCGAAGAGTAGAGGCAAAACTCTGATATGAATCAGGAAGGCCATTCAGAACGGTCTGCACAAGTGAGCTATCTGGTATAACCTCATCAGCAGAAATCAATTGTTCCTTCAGGTCTTTGATCTTTGTAAGAAAACTATCCATCGAATCACCTTCATTCATGTGCTCACTCTCCAACTGTTTTCGGAGGTAAGCAACACGAGCCTCATTCCTAGCCTGGTACAAAGTGGTAAGTGTATCCCAAGCATCCTTTGCTGTTCTGCAAGAGCGAATGTGAGGAATAATGGCACGTTTGACAGACAAAGCTATCAATGCATGTGCCTGGGCATCTCTGCCATCCCAACGAATCTGCTCTGCAGTAGGTGCAACAGAAACAGCAGCATGAACAGGAATCTGCGGAATATCATCTTCGACACCATCTTCATCAGCTGCAACACCTGTATTTGCAGTACCTGTCGTTACAGGTGTAACAGGACGTCTTTCAACACCCTGCACAATGTTCCACAATCCTTTTGCAACCAGTACATGTCGCATCATATAAGCCCATAATGGGTAGTTGGTACCATCCAACTTATCCTCAACAGCCAACATACGGAATACATCACTGCTTTCAGCCATGGCCGGTGACTAAAATACCTTGATGCAGAAAATTGACTGTATCTCAAAAAGTTGAACAGAACTGCCCAGACGAGTTCTGCTAGACCTGTAGCAGACTTCGAGACACTTAAACTGGCGAACAAAAACTGGTATATACCTTTGGCACAAAAGGACGAAATAGCCTGCACAAGCACTGCGATAGTGCGTTCGGAGGCCGAAACGAGCTCAGATCGCGATTTCGGCACCACAGAGCGAAGTCGTTTTGATCTCGGAAACACCCTGAGTATGCTCACCAAATTTTGTGCGAATCTGAGACTGCAAACGGAGGAGTGTCGACGGCGCCCTAGAAGAAGCAACGACCTACTCTGATTCCAATTGTTGGAGTTAGACGTCTGCGGAAGCACGCGAACAGCACAAGGAAGAAGAAGAAGCTTGGAGCACAACACACAAGACTGAATGTATTACTAGAGAATGTACAAAGATAAGTAGCCCATTAGGGCAATAGGCGTATCTACAAGCCGGGGGAAAAAAACCTCCTAAAGAGGGAAAAAAGTGCCCCGGCGGTCCTAGAGTGTTCACACACATCACTACCTAAATATATCAACAGCCACCACATTCCAGCAAAGAGAATCATTTTGGTAGTTTTATCTGCAGAAAAATGTCCTCCCGCAGCTCCAGTATGAGCCATCTCTAAGACAAAAATGTACTCGTCTTCATGAATGCACATTCGTAGATGATTGCCCCTTCCTCTCTTGAAAACTTGTTTTCCTATAAGAACATAATCCTTGCTTTGCTCTTCAATGGCACGTTTTCTTGCTAAATTAGCTCCTACTGGGTACTCCTGAGTTTTCAAGAATTTTACCAGAGGCATACTCCACCTTGGTGCTACAGTAGAGTAACATAGAGTAGAGGTCTCTTCTAGCCTTCTTTCTTGTCAAGTGGGGTAGGTAGATACATAATCATCTGTATCCCTCTGTATGGTTGGCCAGTATATGGGCAATCTCTTCAGTGTTTGCCATGTTCCATTCACACTTCGATGAGTTTTCCATTGATTTACATGTGCTTTTTGAAGCCACATCTCTTGCTCCTCTTCCTCCACACATCTCATCAGTAGCCCACTTGGATCTTGGTGATATAAGCTTCTGGCAATGATGTGGAGATTTTTAGTCTTCGAGAGCTCCTTGCTCTTGTTTTCAGTGATCCTATGTTGAGGTCCATATGTGAGGATGGGAATCAACTTTTCTGCCCATTGTGGACATACTTTGAGATTGAAAAGATAAGTATCCGGCAGATCATCTAGTACTCCTGTGGGGGGTTCTCCGTGTGTCATTCTCGATAGGTGATCTGCTCGGATGTGCGTATTCCCTTTCTTGACTGCTGCTTCAAAATCAAATTCCATTAACAACAGAAACCATTGCACTAGTCGTCTTGTATTACAAGGTTTATTGACTAAGTACAGTAGGGCTTGATGATTGATGAAGAATTTGAATTTGTTTGCCAATAAGTAGTGTCAAAATTTCTTTACCGCATACACCATTCCTAAACCTTCTCGCTCCGTAGTGGTATAGTTGCGCTTTGCTTGGTTTAATTGTCTACTGGCTTAGGCTATAAAGTGATCTAGCTTCTCTATATCTACTAGCTGTGCTAAGATGCATCCAATGGAAAACTTGGAAGCATCTACATGAATATGAAATGGTTTATTCCAATCAGGCACTCTGAGAATTGGTGTTGAACTCAAGAAAGCCATCCAAAAAACTATAGACTTCCTTTCCTGCAACCCTTTCCAAAAGATGATCAGTGATGGGTAGTGGGTAACTATCTCGTATGGTGGTGGCATTTACTTTTTTCAAATTAATGCATACCCTTAATTTTCCATTCTTTTTCGGCACAACCACTAAAGGTGATACCCATTCTGTGTGTTCGATCTCATAAATGAAGTCCGCCTCTAATAACTTATCTATCTCTTCCTTAATTTTTGCCGAATACACATCATTGTAAGTGTATGGTCTTTGTTTGGAGGGCTTAGCTTCGGTTGTCATAGGGATTCTATGGGCACATATAGAGGGATCTACCGCTTTTAAATCCTTATATGTCCATGCAAAGACAGCCCTATATTCTCTTATGAGTTGTATTAACTCTTGTTCTTCCTCTAATGAGACATCATGTCCTATAAAAGTGCATCTCTCTTCTCCTTCCTCTACTAGTATTTTCTTGGTATGTTCCTTATTCTCGTATGCTATTTGTGGTCGCGCTTCCCATTTTGGCATCTGAATAGCAATCTTCCTCTCCTCTACCTCATATTTCTTGAAGTGCGCAGGTACTTCGAATTGGTCTTGAGGCATGTTTTCTTCCTCTCCATTTTCTTTGTCTGGGCCATGTTCTTCCCTTTGTGTCATCCCTTGGTTTGACTCGTTAGTTATGACACTTACCCTTTGATTTTCATGTTCTTCCTCAATTGGTTCCTGTTCCATTTCGATGCTCTCATAATCTTCTTTCCATTATTTTTCAATTACTTCTCCTTCGTCAGCTTCTTGGAGAACAACCATGTATAATCTTACATCGTATCCTTCCTCATCAATGCATTCATTCATGGTTATTACTTCTTCATTTACACATACATCAAGAGTGGCTGAAATCTCTATCCAACCATGGGGTTCGAATTCTTCGTCTAAAAATATTTGGGGCATGTAAGCCGGATCTTCTACAGATCTAGCTACTCCCTGTCTTTGCTGCCATCCTCTCCTCCTTTCTTCTTCCCTTTTAGCTGCCTGGCATATCCATAGATGAGTGTCTTCATTCATCCATGTTTGGTCACTCAAACCTATACTATGAATCGATAGATCGTCGTCCTTCGTATGTATCAGATTCCATTGCAGGGGGGGAACATCTTGATACGTGTAAGTATGGATATTTATTCTGGTCATGGTTCCCCCATGTTGCAAGTATACAGCGTCTTTTCCCCAGTCTTGTACTACCTTGAGTTGTCTCATGAAAGGCCTTCCAAGTATCATCTCATAATTGCTAGCCTTTTTGAATTGATAGATTGCTAAGGTGTGCTCGAATTCAACTCCGCAAGTGGTAAATGTTACTTTTTCTAATAATTCAAGGGGTCATTCCATGTGTCCATCCGCCATTTGAATCTTCATCTTGGTTGGTCGTAAAGTTGGTTTTCCCCATTTTTCCCAAATTTCTTTGGTAGCAATTCCTACTCCCACTCGCGAATCTAATATGGCTTTAGTGGTATAACCTATGTAGGTGATAGGGAGGCATGTGTTCCCTTCATCTCCCTCACTGAAATCTCCAACCTTATCGACTGGGATTTTAACTGTGGCTACTTCATCTTGCATCCCGCTTTTGTCTGATTTTGTCTCTAATTGATTAGTGAGCTTCTCCTTCAATTGCAGTTTTACCTTCAAGACTTCTTCCAGCGTTAGCGTACAAGGTATTTTTACCTTTTTAATATGTCTTATGATGTCTGAGGTTTGAATCAATGGGTTCTGCTTCTTTCTCCTCACTGAGGGAACATGATATAATTCAGAGTTATGTTCGTATTCTCCCATGTAGTTTGGCAAAGCCTTCACACTGTCTTCGTCATTTTTGCTCTCATCCAATTGCAATAATCCTTTTGAGTTTAACCCATGCATTGAAGCTTCAAACTCACCTTCAGCTTCTAATTCATCAAAGGGAGGTTCAATTCCTTTTGTTTTCTTCTATCTATCTTCTTGGACTCTTGCCCATAAATCTCTAGGCCATTCCCCATCCACTTCAGGGACAATGGATCCTTCTCTTTTATTCTCATAGTAATTCTCACCACAGATCTCGTCTTTCTTCCCTTCCTTGAGATCACTAGATGTGACATACTCCTGAAACTTGTTTTCTGGAATTTTTGAGTTGGTTAGTGGTTGAACATATTTTTCTAAGGTTTTCTGAGCCACTCCAATTAATTTCTTATAGATCTCCAATCTTTCTTTCTCTAAGTCGTCTCTTGGGTATTCCCTTTCGTGTTGCTCAATGTTTGGTCCTGCTTTTATTCGTGTCTGATATGCCTGAATCCACATGGATAACTCTTCTGGCATTGGATCGGGTAGAATTGATCCTGCCTCTTGTTTACTATGTTTTTCTATCTTATAGTTTCCCTCAAGTTCTTGTTTTTCTTCTTGGCATGGTTCATTATTCTCGTTCTCCATCTTTTGTTGCAGTTTATTTTCTTTCATCCTTTCTCTACGATTCTTCCATCTTTGGGTCCGTTTACTTTTAATACTTTTCTCAGACTCTTCGGAATCTGCAATTGCTTGAGGTGTGGGTATGTTCAATTCTTTGTCGGCGTGATCATTCCCTCTGATTCTTTCTGAGGTCTCTCTCACTTTAGCCATTGTTATTGCTTTTAGTGGCACCATGTACTCCTTATCACTCCCCAATGACTGTATCACTTCTATCACATTGATCTGCACATTGGAGTTAACTTTGTTGGGATTCTTGGGGCAATCTCTAAAAAGATGTTCTTTTACCACAATCATTGCAGTATCCTTCCCAAACTCTCTGAGGGGGTGGTGGGTTAGGTAATGTACATTCTCTAATAAAGTGATCACCTCCGCATCTATAACATGGTCCTCTAGGTGCAGGTGGTCTACTCATCGGTCGGGGGTATGGGTGCTCTAGGAGCTGTGTACATCAATGACACATAGTCCTGATCATATCCATAAGAGCTATCAGGTCCTTCAGAACCATAAGTATGTGGTTCGTAATATTGTCCATACTTAGCTATAGTGCCCTCATATGTGAAATAATTTCCTTGACTAGAGTCATAAGGTAGGTCATAAGCCTCAGTACTAGACAATGGAGTGGCTGGGACTATCGCTCTTTCTGGGTTCTCTTCAAGTTGAGCCATTTTCACTAGGACAACATTCTGGGGGTGTGGTGGTTGTTGCCCTAACATGGGTTGTGGTTGAGTGTACCCTTGGTAAGTATAAGGTCGTAGTGCAGATGATTGTTGCTGGTAAGGGGGGTATCTATAGACTTCTCCTCCTTGATCTCTCTGAGGGTATCCATAAGGTTGAAGGATGGTTGTACCGGTCTCGATTGCCGATTGTAAGGACAGTTCTCTGTGCTCTAATTTGTGTACCTTTATTCTATGCTAGAATGCGTAGGGCCCTGGGCGGGTGGTCTATTGTAAGCATAAGTAGGTGATGGAACTACTCCCCTATTGCATATGTGAGAACGATGATCACCTCCACAGTATCTAAGCATGGGCACTCTCATAGGGTTGCTTGGGTAATTCCTCTGTCCTTGAACATTCAGCTTCTTAGCCACTAAATCGGCTATCTCTTCTACATTGTTCTTGGGGTTCAATGTGTTGTTGACTCTATCCTCACTTTTCACACTGCCTTGAGATATCTTCAAGTCTTCAGCTAGATTGTCCTCTAGGTCGATACACTCTTTCATACACTCTTGCAAATTTTGGACCCTCTTCACATATACTAATGATCTGAATGATCCATTCACTAGTCCTTCCAAAAACAATGAAACCATTTTGTTTTGAGTGGGTCTCTCCTCAACAAGGCATCTATCCATGTATTGCTTGAATCATCTTGCTACCAATCTTATCGATTCCGTAGGAGCCTATTTAAAATTATGGATTAATGATGGCGAGTTGTTTTTTATTCCAGTCTTAGTGAATTCTTCAATTAATTCTTGATAGACATGTTCCATGCTTTGGAAACTATTAGGATCCAAGGGTTGGAACCAAGCTAAGCATATTGGATCAAGAATTCTTCCACTTGTTCAGCTCTTATTACTTGCTTGAATTCAGCTATATGGTTGTATGGTTCAGTAGAGCCATCATAGTTTCTCATGCACTTGGCTACCTGAATGGGTCTCAATCTTCTTCCCGGATCAGGTGTTCTAGGCATTACAAGGAAGACTGGTTGTCCTATTGGTATGCCTGCTTCTCTTCCTATAGGTGGTCTCTCATGGACCAGAATTCTATTTCTCAGTTCTACATGTGTAGGAGGTCGATAGTTAGGGTTATTGCCAGGTGTGGCAAACTGCACATGGGGTCTAACTGGGATGTTTGGTTGTTGTGTCTATCCTGAATGATGATAAAAAGTATCCTGATAAGTTCCTTGGGGGTTTTGCAAAGTTGTGGCTTGATCCCTAGGTGGGAATACAGGAATGTTCTGATATTT
The DNA here is from genome assembly GCA_020310875.1 of Ceratopteris richardii. Taxonomy (NCBI): domain Eukaryota; kingdom Viridiplantae; phylum Streptophyta; class Polypodiopsida; order Polypodiales; family Pteridaceae; genus Ceratopteris; species Ceratopteris richardii. The sequence continues at coordinate 49,081,183 of CM035407.1, read as the reverse complement.
CAACCCCACTCTTTCTAATTCTGTTAAGGGCCAATACCTTCCCTGATTCTTGTCCAAGTACGTAATATGACGGGGGTTTTCAGGATCTTGCAAATCATAGATGGTGGATGGATTGGTGGCTTCTTCCCACAATGAAGAGTTGGCTCTAAGTAAATGCTTCGTTCCGTTGACTAAATAAACATCCATAAGGGAATCATCTTGGGGAACTAGGTCTCCTCTCCAAACCCTAATTACCATGGACTTCCCTCTAGGGGTAGACACCTGTTCTTCATGTCCTCCATTAAGGTTGTGGGTATTGCCTTCTTCCCTTTGTTCGTTGATGTTTTCAGGCTGCTCTGTAACTACATACAAAATCTCTCTTTTATCCATGTAGAATCCTCCCACATACTTAACAGTTGGCCTAGGTACTATGTAAGCATTTGTAGCTTTCTTTAGCCTAGCCACTAATCTGTTGAGTCCATCTAAATAGATGGGTAACCCATGTTGATTGGTGCTCACATATTCTAAAGACGTTCGATACTCTCCCTCAATAATTGACGTTACACCAACTATTGGCATAGAATTCTACATGTCTTCTGAGGCCATAAGGATTTCCTCCTCAAACTCACTCAAGGTTTCAGAGTAATGCGAATGAATACTCGGTTCAGCTACACTTCCCACACATGAGACTACACTTCTTCGACTTCCTAGGGTTCTTCTCGATCTTAGGTTCATTCACTTAAGAGCTCTAATTGAGTTGAGGTCACCCCTAGCTCCCAATGCTCTTTTTTTAGAATCACAGAGGTGCATGAAATTTTTTATTAAGTTGGAATTTCCCATTGAAGTATCTAAAAATCTCCCTGCATGACACCTGCCACTGGATCCACACACGATACTCGACACCTGACAAACATCGTGATAACTGAATGTACGATACTCGACACTTGCGGAATCACGACATACGACACTTCCCAGATGTCGTGAGACAAACGCGATACTCAACACTTGTCAAATGTCGCGAGACAAACGTGATATTCAACACTTTTCAAATGTCGTGAAGCTAACACGATACTCGACACTTGTCAAATGTCATGAAGCCAACACGATACTCGACACTTGTCAAATGTCGTGAAGCCAACACGATACTCGACACCTGTCAAATGTCGCGAGACAAATGCGATACTCAACACTTGTCAAATGTCATGAAGCCAACATGATACTCGACACTTGTCAAATGTCGTGAAGCCAACATGATACTCGACACTTGTCAAATGTCATGAAGCCAACACGATACTCGACAAGGGTAAATATCGTGACACTCAACTACGGGAAATCACGACACCCAAATGTCGCGATACTCAACCGTGGGAGATCACAACACTTGCAATTTTTTCAATTTTAAGCAGGTAAATTTGACATTCACTTTAAGGAGAGTGATCCTAGGGCTTGTCTCCCCTCTCTCAAGTGCCTAAATCAAAGAAAAAAGTTTCCTCAGCCCCTGGATACCCCTCACGACACCTGCCACAGATCCTTTTACTATTTTTCTTTGACTTAAGTGGATGTTGAAAGCAAGGATTTGATATGCTCACCTTGCAAACTATCCTCAAACTCTTCTACACCCTCACGTGCTCTGCATTGCCCCAAACTCTCCAGTCTCCACTCGCGATCTCTGACGTCCAGCGCTCACGATACTTGCATTTGCACAACTGAAGTGAAGTGCTTTGATATTTTTTGGTTTTTATACTTTTGAAAAGGTATTTGAAAAGAAAAGACTGAAGTGAAGGGGTGTCAAAATTACACCTATCTCCCTAACCTACTCACTTACCTACTGTTACCTACTCTAAGGTCTCTCTCTACCCACTTCTCTAGACTATCAACTGACTACACACACTCCAAGAGTGAGAAGTAGTAAGTGTGGATGAGAATGACTTACCAAAGAAGAGAATTTCACAACTTCTCTACTCACCTCAATGCTAAGAGCTTTTCACCATCACACAAATGCCTCGGTTTGATTCGACTCTCCCCGGCAATGGCGCCAAAAACGTGTGTACCTAAGTACTGACTTAGGGACTTGCGGAGAAAGAGACTATACCTCAATCCCCCTCAAGTGCATATAGTGGGGATTCACGCTTTAATTATCAATGCAAGGAGTATCAAGACCTAGCCGAGTGTATGAAGACATGCATTCAAATAATGGTCAATGCAAATGGAGTTCACAAAGTACAAACAAGTATAAATCCATCACATTCAAGTTTTCAAGGTCAACTATGGTGTCACGACACTTGGAACAATAGTCAACAGTAAATCAAGCTTTTCTCTCAGCTCCAAACTCCAAATATAGTGAATAGCAAGTTCATTTCAAAGCTCTTGAGAAGAGGCAACCAATGCTAGTCTTTTCACTTGATTCTGACACTTCTACTTCAAGTTATGAGCAAAATACTGAGTCGCAGGATTGATCTTCCTACACTTCAGCACTTCTTACACTTCACACACACCTTACAAATAGCAAACAAGCACTTCCATGGATAGACAATACTTCTAAGTAATCTTTCCAAGCATCACACATGCATGAGAGCTCACAAGGAAGAAGATATAGAGAGGAGAAGACACAAATTTTAATTTCTGTGCTCTTCATTCTCACAATTGCAAAAAGTCCCTACAAAAAGTCACAAAATGACTTATATACATGTGCCCTAAAAATAGTCCTTTCACACAAGAGACTGGCACTTTATTAACTAAGAGACTAAACTCCTACTAATTTACAAGGGTATGCATTTAGAGGACTCCTCTAGTGCATTTACATCGGAAAAATATTACAAAATGACTATAATACAAAAATTAAGTGTCCAAATTGGAAAAATTTTGGGGCCCTTCTTTTCCTCTGCCTCTTTGCTCTTCTTAGCTCTGCAACAGCAGTTAAAGGGCAATCATGAATGAAGTGATCTCCATGGCATCTGTAACATGGCCCTCTAGGTGCTTTAGGTCTCATCTATCTAGCTTGAGGCCTAGAATTAGGATTTGCATACATGACATTGGCATATTCAAACTCTCCTCTAGTCTCACTAGGGTTTTCGTAATAGTAAATTTCATTATGCTTAGGTGACTGCATATAGTAAGCATGTGGGCTATCCATATGAGTAGAGTCAAAACTAAGATCATTTGGGTCACTTTTTGAAAGCAATGGTGTTACTGGCACTAAGGGTCTATTTAGATTTTCTTCAGCAGCTGCATACTTTACTGGGATCACATTGGCTGGAGTTGGAGGTTGCCAAGTTAACACAGGTTGAGGGCTTTGTTGGGCCTGGTAGGGTTGTTGATAGGGTTGTTGTGGCCTACTGGGTATTGATTCTGATATCTCCCTTGTTGTGGATATGGCTATGGATAATTTTGTCTAATAGCTCGCTTGTTATAAGGACAGTCTTGTGCAATGTGGTTAGTGTACCTCCTTTCTATGGTGTAGTATTGGTTGTTCAGGTTTTGCTTGGGGTTGAGCCATAATTGGACACCTGCTAGCCATATGGTCTCCTCCACAGGTGTAGCATCTTTTCACTGGGGCAAATCTAGGTATCTGTTTGCTAGAGACTCCTAATTTTTGAGCTACCTTCTCTGCACTCGATAGATGTGGATTGTTTGGAAGTGAGGCTAGTTGATCTATCAGAATCTTTGTAGACTTTTGAAAGCTCCAATTCCTCCCTGGATTATCCTCGATGTCTATGCACATGCACACACACTCTTCTATGGTTCTAGGGCCCTTCAAGTACACATGTGATCTCAATTTTGTATTTAGCAATCCATCTAGGAATAAAGCCACTTGTTTGACTGGAGTGAATAACTCTAGCATTGGGCATCTCTCTAGGTACTGCCTAAATCTTCTTCTTGCAAGTCTGATTGTCTATTGAGGTGTTTGTTTAAAGCTATGAATCAATGAGGAAGTGTTGTGTCTTATGTCACCCTTGGAAAATTCAAAAAACTAAAAATTTAACGAAGGTGGAGATGGTGAGGATGATGATGGTGATGATGATAGTGAAGAAAATAAAAGAAAATAGAGAAAAGTAAAGAAAATACCTATGAATCCAACATCACAACTCTATGTCTTACCATCACACCCTCGACCTCGAAGCTCTCTCTCCGGCAACGGTGCCAAATTTGGTGTCACTCTAGCATAATGGCAAGTACCAACATGAGGAGATCCATCTCATAATTGTCAATCCGTGGAGACATGAGGACTAGTATGACGACTATGAGCAAGTGATGGCACAAGTGCATGAGTGAGAAGCACACAAGCATGCACACACATACACACACATGTGCACACAAGGCAAGAACAAAGAGAAGAACAGTAAAGTTCTTTGTATTAATCAAAAAGTCTCTTACAATAGCTCAAAACTCTAACAAGCTAGCCTCAAAAATGAGCTCTTTAGCTCTTTTTATAGTTTTCTACTAGCTTTTGGCCCTGTCCAGACCTAGCATGCAGCCTACTTAAAACTTAAGTTCCAGGGCTTATTTGAGGGTCAAACGGAGTCTAAAGATTATGAAAATTGGTACATTGCTACTTCTAACAGTCCTCAAGTCAAGGACTCCTCTACTTGCACAAAATGGAGTAGGAATATTTAAAAATTATATTTACAATGGTGTGAAGTGACTAAAATCACTATTTGGGAAATATTTCTTCATGAAAGTTATATGGCCTACTTGTCGGATCTACGTTGACTGCCTTGCCTGCTTAATCCTTCTCTTTGCTCTGATTCCCTTCATTGACTTCCCTATATTGTGAGGCCTTGACTGCCCTGGCTGCTACCAGCACAAGCTTTGAAGAAGAAGATAGAAGAGCAAGTGGATCCAACAAACAAAAAGAGGGTACTGAAATGCTTTCATGGACCTCAATGATCAAGTTGGTAATGGTGTGGGCACATCAAATGCACATAGATCTGGACGAGAATGTGAACCTAAAGATGATGATTATGCAGGCAAGTTTGCACTTAAGCAAGAGTTTAAAAGAGCAAAATTAAATGAATTTGTTGGGGAGAAAAAAGTTGGAGAGGATCTTGAAGCATGGATTGAGGAGCTCTAAGATTTCTTTGATCTGCACATCGAGAAATCAAAAGCAAAGGTGACAATTTTGCATCTATGCAGAGTTGCCAAACTATGGTGGAAATCATACATGCAGACAAGAGCACATGAAGGCCCAATTCTCTATAAAGAGTTTCGAGAGAAAGCACAGAATCATTGTTGTTCTACACATTATCCGATGGGAAAGTAAATGGAATTCTACTCCTTCAAGCAATAAGAGGATGATAGACACAACTTGTCTATTGAAGAATATACAAAAAAAAATGTGTTTACATAAGTATGCACTAGACGTTTCTAGAGATGTCATGAAAAGCAAATTTATTGAGGGTTTATGGGAAGAGCTTCGCTATCAAGTAAAGGGGTCCAGATGTGTAGGTTTTCTTGATGCAGTTGCAAAAGCAAAAAACTTTGAGAAGATGGAGAAGTTTAACATGAAAAAGGCATCCAAATCAAGGTTTATCTCAACACGACATCGACCTCGAGAACTATTTCAACAAATAAGAATGGATAGAGATTGACTAACTCTAGTAATGGTCAAGAAGGACAAACTAAGTTGAAGCAAATTGATACACCTAAGAAGCAAGAACCTGTGCATTGGCAATGTGATTCTGATTTCTTGGAGCGAGCCAAAAGATTGGTACTTTTCTTTCAATGTGGAGAATAGGGACATTGCACTTTTGAATGTCCAAACAAGGCCACCAACCATTCTATGCAGGCAAAGACATCTCATCTACAAGAGAAAACATAATAATTGAGGAACCGGATTATCAATGTAAGTGTTCTAACCCTAGACTTCAATGCATGGAAACTTCTTCTCATTCAAGGGTATCGATGATTAGGATTATGGGGGACATATCCTCATATAAGTTTAGTTTCTTGATTGATTTGGGTGGTACAAATTGTTTCGTTTCACTTCAGTTGGTGAAGGCTTTAGGATTGCATATTAAGATGCAAACCAAAATACCTACAGATGGTTAATTGTAGGATACAATATACTTGAATTTGTATTGAGAATCTTGATTTGATGTTAGTTGAACATAAGTTTTTGGGTACCTTCCAAGTAATTGAAATGAGAGAATGTGATGTAATCATTGGCATGGACTAGTTAATTCATAACGGTGTCATGATTGATTGCAAAAGTGGGACCCTTACTTTGAAAATAGAGGGGCAAGAACATTGTCTTGTAGATAAGTGTACTTCAGGTTTTTCTCCTACTTTTGCTATAAAGTTCATTAGGGGTATTTGGCAGGTTCTGAGACATATTTGGTTTATGTGAATGACCGTCATGAGAAGAAATTAAAAGAAGAAATACCCAAACATGTCAAAAAACTTTTAGATGAGTACACACATGTATTTCCTACTGATCTAACTACCATGCCTCCTCCTTGGAAAATTGACCATGCTATAGACCTCTATCCAGGAAGTGAGCCTTATTCTAGAGAACATTATAGGTTCAATATTTATGAACTGAAAGAGGTGAAGCTCCAACTAGATGATCTATTGAAGAAGGGCTTGACAAGACCTAGTGTTTCACCTTGGGGAGCACCTGTTTTGTTTTAGAAAAAGAAAGATGGATCATATAGACTTTGAATTGACTATAGCGGATAGAACAAGAAAAAAAACAAGAACAAGTATCCACTTCCACATATAGATGAATTGCTCAGTCAATTGAGTGGTGCCACAGTATTCACTAAAATTGACTAAAGATCGGGGTATCATCAAATTAGAGTTAAGTCTAAGGACATACCCAAAACCGCATTTAGAACATGATATGGTCATCATGAGTTCACATTTTTGCCTTTTGGATTGACAAATCTCTTGCCATGTTTATGTATTTGATGAATAGATGAATATCTCGATGAATTTATTTTAGTCTTTCTTGACGATATTTTTGTGTATTCTAAGGATGATGATGAACATGCATTGCATCTCAGAGAGCATGAACTATATGGTAAGATGAGTAAATTTTTTTTTGCAAAGGGGGAAGTGACTTATTTGGGAAGAGTTGTTTCTAAGGAATGGATTCACATAGATTCTGAGAAAGTTAAAAGCATAGTTGACTAGCCTATACCTAAATGTGTGAGAGATATGAGAAGCTTCCCTTGTTTGGCACAATATGAGAGGGCACACATTAGGGAGTTTTCTCAAATTTCAAATCCTCTTACAAAATTGACAAAGAAAAACAGAGACCTCACATGGAGTGGTGAGTGTGAAAATGCATTTGAAGAATTAAAACTGAAAATTATTGAAAATTGTGTGCTAAAAATACCTGAGTTAGGGAAGACATTTATTGTTGCATGTGATTCTAGTGGAAGTCAAATTGGATGTGTACTTTCACAAGAAGGAAGGGTAGTGGTTTATGAGTCAAGGAAACTAAGGGAACATGAATTAAATTATACAACACATGACTTAGAGATGCTTGTGGTTGCTCATGCACTTAAACATTGGAGACACTTGTTGCTTGGAGTAAAGTTTGAATTGAGAACGGATCATCAGAGCCTTAAATATATCTTTACTCAACCTTTACTTAACAATAGAAAAAAATGATGATTGAATAGCTAAGTGAATATGATTTTGATATTAAATACTTAGCAAGAAAAGAAAACAGTGGATGATGCTTTGAGTCATAAACCTTTATGCAATCCAATCTCTATTTTCTCCGCTGAGTTTGATATTAAGAAAGAATTGAAACAAGATTTATATAATGCAACAATCTTGAAATTTTTGTATGAAAAATCAAAGTTCTATGTTTCAAGAAAAATTTCATTTGAAAATAATTTCTCTCTCCACACCCTGGTTTTTCTCAGACTTACGCTAAACTGAAAGCTTCATATTATTGGCCGCATATGAAACATGACATTAGGAGATATGTGAAAGAATGTTTGAAATGTCAAGAGGTCAAGGTTGAATTTAAAAGGAGTCCTTGTATGTTACAACCATTAGATGTGCCTGACCATAAATGGGAATCCATATCTATGGATCTCATAACAAAGTTGCCAATGACCAGAAGTGGGCATGATACCATCCTTGTTCTTGTGGACCATCTTACAAAGATGGCACATTTTCTTCCCATGACAAAAATTGCTAGAGCTATGCAAGTTGCTAAACTTTTCATAAAATAAATTTTTATGTTACATGGCATACCTAAAAGTATAATTTTTGATACGGATGCAAGGTTTACATCTAATTTTTGGAAAGCAACATCTCAATCCATAGGAATAGAATTATGCATGAGTACTACATTTCATCCTCAAATTGATGGTGAGATCGAGAGGGTTAATTGGGTGCTTGAGGATATGTTACATATGTACATAAATGATAAGCAGAACAATTCAATTGAGTGTTTTCCTCTAGTTGAGTATGCATATAACAGTGCATGGCATTTGATTATTAAGATGACACATTTTGAAGCAACGAATGGCTATAATTGTTTGCTACTTCATTCACTTTTTAATTCACAAAATCAGATTGAGGTATCCAAATAGATGCTTGAAAACATGGATTTGGAGCTGAATGAGGTAAACAAGAACATTAAAGATGCATAGAAACATCAAAAGTTATATCATGATCTCAAAACGAAACCCTTGGAATTTAGAACAAATGATCTAGTTTTTTTGAAAGTGAACCCTTCTAAATCAAATATAGTTTAAGGCAAAGATTCTCGATTGTCTCCATGGTATGCTGGTTCTTTTAAAATCTTAAAGAAAGTTGGCTATGTTACATATTTACTTGATATGCCTAACACTTTGAAAATTCATCTAGTTTTCCATGTTGTACTACTTAAAAAGTATGTTCCTATTGTTGATCACATTTTGCAGGACAAATCTAAGTTGAAGGGAGATGCCACTTTTGAGCTTGAACTAGAAGTTATAATGGATAGGAGAATTAGACATCTCAGGAATTGTGAAATGTTGGAAATGTGGTAGGCCCATAACTTATGCCACAGGTCCAAGGTTCCATAGGTCCAGCATATACAACATAGAATCTAGCAATCTTCCAATATTGACAAATCATGAACATACCACATTTATTCATACAAATGATGAGACAAAGATAGAGAAAGATTAGACAACATGTATAAAGTGTTACGTAAGCCACTGCTTACTCACACTATCATATATACAAATGTTCAATGTACAATGTGGGAGCAAAACTCTCAACCACTCTATGTGAACAAAAATAGATGGATGAATCAATGTACAAAAGTAACAAACATATTCAGATGTATGGATAGAAATCTGAATACATATGAGATGTGTGACCTAATAGGTTGTAGAAGAGTGAATATGAGTGACAGAAAGAGGAAGGATCAGTCTAAAACTGATAATCAACAAACCCTCATCTAACCTTAGGCTATGGAAGACCCTAAGTTAGACACGTGTGTGAAAAGATCACATACTTACAAAAGTATCAAAGAATGCTAACAAGTTTGCTGCCAAAAATCCTCAAACTCATATGACCATACCTTCTCGAACACCTCATCCAAATATGCATAAAGCATATATGTACTTATTCTCTTGTACCTATGCCGAATAGGACTCCTCCTGATATGGACGTTACTGCCTCCATAAACTCCAAGTAGTACCTGTGTGCATAAAGAGAACATGTACCTGAATTCTTAACATAAGATGCAAATCTTATGTTAACCACCATCCAATGTCTTTGAAGTAAACCAAAATCTTCATATAGAAGACAATCTTCAAATACATCAAGTGAATGGCCGATCCACACCACCAAGCTGCTAATAGATAAGTCCTCTCCATAAGCAAGAGTGTGAGCACACTCTTCTTCTCCAAAAAGAACTCCATAGCCGCTCCTCAACATGCTCCATGATAGCACCATGGCTGCCATATGTGCTAAGAGCACTACCTCTAATGAGGGACAAGGCTCCAAAGCTTGTGTTGCAAAAGGTGTAGGATGAATAAACAAGAAGCCAAGCTTGCCTTATATAGTTTTAGATTGTCCCTCCAAAAGCACCATCCAAAAGCACTATGATCCATAAAGCACAATCAAAGAATAGTGAACGCGATTGTCACATGGAAATGCAATTAGGCAAAAACACAAACTCCATCCGTCGCTGTTGTTTTGAAGAGCTAATTAAAAAATATATCGCGTTTCGCTGCGCCATCCGTGGGTACGAACCCTGGTGGCCAATTTGAGAGAGTTCCATTCCAGCCAATGCGCCAACACCTATTGTTGTAGGAGGGAGTGATAAAATATTTTATACATGTTTTATAGTCTGAGGAAAATGGATCAATGACCATGCACAATGTACCATATGGCATTGTATTCCAACATGAAGTAGTAGAAATCTTAGTTAAGTGGTTTGCATATCATATCAAAGATTCTACATGGGTTGGTTTGCCAAAAAACAGGGATTATAGAAAATGGTTCTTGGGTGGTAGTCATACAATTACCTGCACACTGAATTATTTTCCAACTATAGACTTACAGATTAACACCGAAACAACATCAACGAGATACTTGGGGGAATTACAAACAAATAACAATACTTTCATGAAATCATTCACTCTTTGTAGTGTTAACTAACAATAGAATCACTTACAAAATCATTGCATTTATAGAATCATTTGCAAATAAACTTAACCGCAACATCATATCTCATAAAGATTACATTAACAATTAACACCAAAGAACACAAAGCACAAAAACCCAAAATTAGAAAAATCACCACCGAGCTGAGAATCTGCAGGCCAACCGAGTCACACCGACTCATCACCTCTGTTCTTCTCAACCTGAAACATTTGTTTCATTAATATATAGATGAAAAGTTATAATGATTCAGTAATTTGTTTCACCAAAATTTAAAGAATTATAGAAAATTATATTTGTCTCATCGCACTGCCTAACACCAGCACACACGATGGACTCGAACCAACACACCAACACCAGCACACACCAACACCAGCACACACGATGCACACATGCATGGGAGCCTCAAAACCCACATAATGATCTCCCTTGAGGAAATGCTCTATATATGATGTATATATATGAATATAGGTGCAAGGTCACATGATCCTTACATCCCCAATAATCTCCCACTTAAGGTTCAATGTGACCATAAGTGAAAATTTTACAAAGAATGATGTAGGACTATACACTAATGTACAGGAAGAGTCTAGATCTCAACCCATACCGATCAGCCTGGAACAAGGCATAGCCATGCACCTCAAACTGCTCTAGACTCATATAAATAAGAGTTGAGCTCACATCTGTCTGATGCAAGAACTGATGAAGTTCTTGCAAAGCTCCCACTCTCTCTATGCCTATGTCAATCATTGAATGACTGGCAACTCCAAGTGCAAATGCTCCGATAGCAATTGCAATGTTTGGTCTTGAGCATAACAACTCGTACATCAAACTCCCAAATGCTGACAAAACTTGTGCTATCCTAGCTAACCAAAGCATGTCATCCATGCTTGTATCCAAGGCATCCAAAGCATCATCATCATCATCAAGAACAACATGTCGTGACATATCTATGTCAACATTTGGCATGAACGAAGCCAAGAATGACAGCATGATTTCTCGTCAACATCCAAATCAATCATCCCATCAACTAAGGATGTATCTAGATGTGCATCCTAAAAGCTAGTATTATCTTGCATACATCGTGTATCATAAGGGCTATCATGCTCTACCACACCAAGTGTATCATCATGCTCCACATGAGCTAACTACACAACATCAACACCAACGTCAAAATCATGATCACACTCTAACGTAGTATCATCACAATGCTCAATATGAACATCTACATCATGCTCCAAAGAATCCAATTGATCATCCAAATTGTGCTCCACATGAGCATCCATATGATCAAAAAAATCATGCTCTCTATAAGCATCACAAGCATCCAAAACATGCTCTACATATGCATCCATCAAAGCATCTGAATCATGCCATACATGTGCATCATGAATGTCAATAGACCTATGTATAGGTAGACAAAATGAGACATGACAAGTCTCACATCGCACATAAGGCTGAACTCCCATTGAGATGAGACTATCTCTCATATGAAGTGTCTGTAGTGGGTACCTGTTCCCAATCCTTGCACCTCTGACAAGCATAAGTTTGTTGGAGTTAGATGTCTACGGAAGCACGCGAACAGCACAAGGAAGAAGAAGAAGCTTGGAGCACAACACACAAGACTGAATGTATTACTAGAGAATGTACAAAGATAAGTAGCCCATTAGGGCAATAGGCGTATATACAAGCCGGGGGAAAAAAACCTCCTAAAGAGGGAAAAAAAGTGCCCCGGTGGTCCAAGAGTATTCACACACATCACTACCTAAATATATCAACAAATCCCCCCTGGGAGTGATGCGGTGAACAAGGAGCTGGCACTCATGTATAAGGAAGTGCCAAGCTATGTGGAAATCACTCCACAAAAGGAAGTAAGCCCAAAGCTTTGCGGAAAGCTTCAAACTTCTCCCTAGGCAGAGCCTTCGTGAAAAGGTCTGCAATGTTCTCCTACGTGGGCACATATGCCAAGCTGATCTCCCCAGCAGAGAACCTCTCCCTGACATAGTGATAATGCACCTCAATGTGCTTAGTGCGAGCATGGAATACAGGGTTCCTCGCAACTGCCAATGCGCTCTGACTGTCAGTGAAGATGGTGGTGGCAGAAGACTGGCCAACACCCAAATCAGCCATAAGGCGTCTGAGCCACACACACTCAACAGTCGCTGTGAAACCTGCCCTATACTCAGCCTCACAACTGGAAGTGGCCACAGTAGGCTGCTTCTTGCTCAACCAAGATATACATGAGCTACCAAGCATGAAGCAAAAACCATTGGTGGACACACGAGTGTCATAGCAACCAGCCCAATCTGAGTCAAAAAAAGCATGCAAATCTGGCGGTAGTGATCCCCCCTTGGGATAAAACAACCCAAGTAGCCGAGTACCACTCAAGTAGCGAAAGATGCGCTTAACCGCTTTCCAATGCATGACTCCTGGGCAATGCATAAACCTCCTCATCTGTGAGACAGCAAACTGAATATCTGGCCGAGTAATGCATAAGTAAATCAAGCATCCAACAGCCTGTTGATAGAGAACAGCATCAAATGCATCTCCAGCATCATGAAGACTCAATCGTAAGCCTGTCTCCATAGGAGTGGCAATAGGCTTAGAGTCTTCAAGGCCAAAACGCTGCAATAATGTGTCAATATATTTCGTTTGACACAAAGCCATTCCACCATCAACGTGCATAAATTGAATGCCCAAATAGTGATGCAAATGCCCCAAATCAGACATCTCAAATGAGGCATGCAAATCAGCCTTAAAATCAGCAAGATGTGTCTCAATAGGACCAGTGAGCAGCATGTCATCAACATAGACAACAATGATCAGAAGCACATCATTAGCACGTTTAACATATAAGGTGCTTTCAGTTGGACTGTTCTCAAAACCATGTGCAATCAGATAGGCATGTATCTTCTCATACCAAGCACGTGGTGCTTGCTTTAAACCATATAATGCCTTCTTTAACCTGCAAACCTGGTTTTCATGCCCTTTCTGCACAAAGCCACGGGGCTGAAAAACATACGCTTCTTCATGCAAGTCACCATTCAGAAATGTTGTTTTAATGTCCAACTGATGTACATTCCAACCATGATGGGCTGCAAGTGCACAAATGCTCCGAACAGTAGTCATACGGCATGTAGGTGCAAAGGTCTCATCAAAATCAATGCCTCTTTCCTGTGCATAACCCTTTGCAACAAGCCTAGCCTTATACCTGTCAACTGTACCATCAGGTTTATGCTTCAGCTTGTATACCCACTTAGTGCCAATGGCCTTCTTGCCAGGAGGCAAGTCACATAAAGACCATGTACCATTCTTCATTATAACATCATATTCAGATTGCATAGTAGCCATCCAATTTTCTGAATTTTGTGCTTCATCAAAAGAAACAGGCTCATTCTCATCACAGAGACTAGATGCAGCCATAGCATAGCAATCTGATGCAAAGGAGGTACTATGAGAGCCTGAACGAGTACGATATGACAAAGGTGCATCTAATTTGCTGTCACGCAAAGACTGCACCAGCCATTTTGGCATAGTTTTTGCCTGCTCAATATCAGCTCTCTCATCAACAAGTGCATCATGTAAATCTGCATCAGAAATGGAATGATCTGCATCATCATATGAAACCTGCAAAGGCTGAGAAGTTGCCTCATTAGGACCAGCACTAGCCTGTCCACCTGTAAAAAGAGGCATCAAAGTATCATACATGTCTTTGGAGCTAACAGATGTCTCCTTAGTACATGAAAGCAATGGCTGAATAGCATCTTCCACAAAGACAACATCACGGCTAACCAGAATGCGTTTAGTCTGTGGATGATACAGATGATAGCCTTTACTTTCAAAACTGTACCCAACAAAAGTACATTTTACTGCCTTATCATCCAATTTTCTGTGATGTTGTTCAGGCACTAATGCATATGCCAAACAACCAAAAAAACGCAGATGAGCAACAGATGGCTTGCGGTCATGCCAAGCCTCATATGGAGTGATAGACTGCAACGCTTTAGTGGGACACCTGTTCAGTACATATGCTACACACATGACAGCCTCAAGCCAGAAACTATGTGGTAAAGCCTGACTTTTGACCATGCACCTCGCCATCTCCATGAGTGACCTGTTCTTTCGTTCAGCAACTCCATTCTGTTGAGGTGTATACGGCACTATACACTGGTGTTTTATCCCACGTTCAGCCAGAAATGCATTAAAATCTGAAGACATATATTCCCCCCCTCGATCAGAACGGAGGGTGCCCATTTTACATGCTGATAGATTTTCAGCCAAAACCAAAAATTGTTTGAAGCACATGAACACTTCGGACTTTGCTTTGAGTGGATTTACCCATGCATGCCTGGAAAAATCATCAGAGGTAATTTCCAAAAGAGGGTGTCTGCATAGGACCACAGACATCACTATGTACAAGCTGCAATTTCTGCATAGCCCGAACTGAACCATCTTTTGGAAAGGAAGAACGCTGCATTTTGCCCAAAATACAGCCTTCACAAACATGTTTTCCTGGTGCCTCAAGTTTGGGCAAAGAGGACACCATTTCAGATTTCTGCAGGCGTAACAAACTAGCAAAATTCAGATGACCAAAGCGTGCATGCCAAAGCTTTGCATCTGACATAGCCTGAGAATCATGAACTGCACATGCCGAATCATTCACAGATCTTTCATAGTCTATGAGCTTATATAGCCCACGACATAAAATGCCAGAAGCAATAATCACATCGCCATTTGAGAGATCATGGACTGTACACCTGTCATCAACGAATTTCACAACCAAGCCAATCTTGGCTAATGCAGAAACTGATAATAGGTTCTTTTTTATCCCTGGCACAAATAAAGCATCTGACAAAGTGAAAGAACTACCATCAGTAGTAGTTAGAATGATCTTACCAACTCCCATAACAGGATAAGAGGAGTTATTGGCGCATGTGACAGTATTCCCTGTAGGGGCAGGCTTGAGTGAAGAGAAGAAACTACACTGCAAGGTAATATGTTTGGTCGCCCCACTGTCAAAGTACCAAACATCTGAGTCTACTACAGACATGCACTGATCATGAGAAGATGGGTCAAAAGTGCAGACAGTAGTAAACGCCCATTCTTCTTCCTGCACAAGATTTGCAGACTCTGTTTTTGGTGTAGAGGCCTCTGCAACAACCATTCCAGCCTCTTTCTTCTTTGCCTCTTTAGCAGCCAGTTTTGGGCAGTTCTTTATAACATGATCATTTCCTTTACAGTACTTGCAGAACAATTTCTGCTTTTCTGATTTCTTCTCATCTTTATCCTCGTTCTTCGATTGTGCAGCATTTGCAGATTTCTGCTTACTAGTAGAAGAGCTCCATTTTCCTTTGCCCTTCTGACTAGCCAAGAAAGCTTGATCTGCAACACGCATAATGGACCTGTTCTTCCTGGACTGATCTTCCTGCAATAGAACAGAGACTAATTCCTCAAATGACAAGGCATTCGGATTGCCTTTCGTCATCAACCGAAGAGTAGAGGCAAAACTCTGATATGAATCAGGAAGACCATTCAGAACGGTCTGCACAAGTGAGCTATCTGGTATAACCTCATCAGCAGAAATCAATTGTTCCTTCAGGTCTTTGATCTTTGTAAGAAAACTGTCCATAGAATCACCTTCATTCATGTGCTCACTCTCCAACTGTTTTCGGATATGATGTACATCGTTCCTTCTTTGTTTATGTATGCATCTCTCTCAAATTTTACCACTGGACGTTCCAATCCAATGGGTGGATCAAGATTGTGCATTTGCACCACTTGTTTTCGCAAACCATCCTCATAGATGCGAGCACCTAAGCGGTTGGTTCGGAGAAATTCTAACTGAGTTCTATAGGGTCCTTCAGGTCTTTCTAGATATGCTATGTTTGACCCTCCTTCTGGTCTTTCCATGCTATAAGCCATTTTCGATTCACTCGTTTCTCAGCTCAACTCGTAAGGATAACTATTATCCAATTGATGTGCCCACGATCGTGCAGTAGTTCCTACACTTGCTTCTGATGATCTAAGGCTTCGTCGGTCTGACTTACCTATATGCTTGCCCGATCTAAGGTTCATGAATTTACTTCGCGGCACTCTCTGATCGTCAATGGTTCTTTTTTCTTACTTTCTTGATTCTTTTTAAATTCCTTTAAATTCTTGTCTTGATGTATGCGTCAGGAATTGACTTTCCGTGGTACTTTTGAGTTCTCGTTCCGTCAGACTTTAATTCTTTCCTTTAGTTTTCGTATCACACACCTTTACTTTAGTCCTGGACTTGAAAAGTTAAATCTCTTGAACTTGATGCATCCCTATCGTCATTAATCCACAGTGCTAACGTTTAGCCTAAGCTAATAATTGACTGAGGGGGTTGAGTATCCTTCCAAAATTATTTTTGAACCTGCAAACGATATATACCCGGATGTGCTTCTTCTATCATCTCTAGATCCGGCCCAATCTGCATCTGAGTAGACCTTTAGCTCAATATCTGAAGTATATGAATAGAACAAACCTTCATTCATGGTCCCCTTTAGGTACTTGAGGACTCTCTTGGCCGCTTCATGTTAGCCGCCGGTGTGGCATTTGTAAATCTTTACTTTTCATATTCCGCATGAACCGAAAGGTCATTGCGAAGAGTTGTATCTATTTATAAATTAATGAAAGGACGCTTCGGTAACGATCAGGGGAATCGCCAAATTGTTTGTCTGGGCGATTGCATTCTGTGAAGTTGCCGTGGTGCTGTGTTGAGAAATCTGAGTAGTACTGTCTTTTTCTCATCTTTGTTTGATTACATTAACTTGCGGTTAGTCCAGTGTGACACTTGTCAGTGATCTGGACAGCCTTTACAATGCCATTTCTTCCCTCTACAACCTGTATTACCTTTGGAACCTTTTCAGAAATGGGGTCTTGATTTTATTGGACCAATCACACCACCAGCGACCCTCAGCAACAATCGCTACATCCTAACCTGCACAGATTACGCTACCAGATGGGCAGAAGCTTGGGCCTTACGGTCCGCTACAGCTGTTTCGGTGGCAAAATGTCTGATGAAGGATGTGTTTCCGCGTTATGGATTACCTTTGGAGCTTGTGATAGATCAAGGGAGACACTTTGTCAACAATTTAATGCGAGTGCTCACACACACTTTTCAGATTCTGCATAAATTCAGTTCACCGTATTATCCTCGTGCTAATGGCTTAGCTGAGAGTACAAACAAAACGTTGTTGACTATGCTTCGTAAACTGATTGTGGAATCACCAGAAAGATGGGATCAGTTACTACTTGCAGTATTATGGGCATACCGGACTACATATAAAGTAGCAACCGAACTGACTCCTTTCAAGCTTGCCTATGGGCTGGAAGCAATAGCGCCAATGGAAATTGTAGTGCCAAGCTTACGCGTAGCCATCTCTCAAAAACTGTTACATGAGGACTCTTTGCCATTTCGGTTGGACATACTCAAAGACTTGGATGAACATCGCTAGGAAAGTTTTCTGACCCTTCAAGAAGTTCAGTTGTGGCAAGCTCGTACCCATGATAGATATCTCAAAACTCCAGTTTTTTTGGTGGGACAGCTTGTGTTCTTTTATAATGCTAAATCAATCGTGCGCCTGGAAAATTCAAATTACGGTGGTTTGGCCCTTACCGAATTTGTGAACAAGTGGGCCCAGCTACTTTTCGATTGACTACTTTGACCGAAGTTCCTCTTCCTAAAGTGATCAATGGTTCAAAGTTGCGGCCGTATCATCAAGCACCTGATTCTCGTTGACGTATTCTTCGTTTTTCCGCGTATTATTTACTTTCTTTTTATTTTTGCATGTTAGTTGAATAAGCCTGTAATATCCTCGTTTTGATATCTAATTATGATTAAAAGCCGCCATGTATTATCGATCTACACATGCATGCACGCCATAGTTATGAAGGTTATCATCTCAACACCGCACGATGATTAAGGTTTTTGATCGCCTCCCGTTGTCCCGTATCTACTTAATCTTCTTCTTTTCGTTGTTAATCGCTATTGTGTCTGTGTGCTTTGTGTGTTCTGTATTTTCTGTGATCCCTGTGTATTCGAGACCTTGTGCTTTCGCGTACGCATCATGCAAGCGTTGGCTAATTTTGCTGCCTTCCGTGATGGAATCCCTCACGACGTGAGTGAGTTCTTGCGTATCCGAGGTTTGTCAAACTTCGCTGAATTGCCTTGGCATTCAGTGGATTGTCATCCGTATTACGCACAAATTATCGCTGCCATTGCTTCCACACCTGCTATAGAGCAGCGTTGGCCAATTACATGTATACCATCTCGTGTAGTAATCACCTTAGAGTCATTTGCTGCAGCTTTTCGACTCTCTCCGGAAGGATGAGAAAATGGTCCTAACCTTCTGATAGCCACTATGGTTGAATTGTTCCCAAGACACTCATCGAATGAGTATGCTATCTTGTGTCAACCTGATCCTGAACGAACAGCTTTGCAATTCTTAGTGGCCATATTGAACCTACAGAAACGCACTTACGGAATTTCACGCCCGTTCTACTCAATGATTGAAATGGCTTCTTGGGAGCCTATTAATTTCGCTTCATTCTATTTCCGGTGCATTCACCGTGAATGCGTTACGGTCATAAAGCATGTTAACAAAGGAGATCTGCCGCGCTCCCGTCTTCCGCACATCCTTACTTTTTTGTTTTCGGCCCTCCAAGTAGCACAACCGCCTCCAAATGCTCCAATCTTATATCATGAGGAATTGCTCAAATACTTGAAGATACTGAAGAGGATGATGAAGACCTTTTCTAGCTTCTCCACCGAAAACGCAGACGGATAAGCCCTTCTGAGAGTCAAGTACAAGGCTCCACCGCCGGACATGAGGAAGAGACCTTTCACGACACAGCTACTTCAATACATGTGGAGTCTTCTAATCAATCTTCTATGCATAAGCAGCAAGAACAAAGTGTTTCTAACACCAAGTCTGATGCAGTTTCTTCTCGAGAGGAGTCTCAGCACCAGTCCAAAGAAGATGTGCAAGTTATTGTTGCATAAATTTTCGAGGAAATGATTGCGGTAGTGGATTCTGCAATTGCCCATATTGAAGCTACTAAGCAGCAATCTACCGAAAAACTGTTGGTAGCCAACACTCTTCTACCCACTCCGCCACCCATACCTCCGATTGAGCCCATTGTCCCCATTCCACCTATTCTCTCTAAAGCACCGGATTCCTCTTCTTCTTCCCCTAATTATTCTCCGCCCTCTTCCCATCACCTCTTGACAGCTTCTTCATCCCAACCACTTCCTCCTCCTCATTTTCCTCCGATACCTATGTTTACAGAATTAGAATCGATGGGACGAATGCTGATCCATTTATCGCAGCAACTTCCAATGTAGATGAAGGAGGTTACTGACAATATCCGTCACGAATTACAACACAAAGTGGATGTATTGGAAGCAGATATTATTCCATTGCAAGAAGAAGCAGATGAAGTAAAAGCAGAAAATCATGCTCTGCACAGACAGATTCAACAACTCCAGACTAAACTTGTTGAACAGGAATCATTGATCAGCCAAAGAGATGCTGCATTGGCTGAACTAAGAGACAAAGGTGATTTATTAAGTGCTGCTGATGTAGAAATTGTCCAGTTAAAACAGTTAGTCCAAGATAAGGAAGATGCCCGTATAGCACTTGGAAACTTATTGGAAGAAACGCGAGTACAGTTGGATGAAGTTGTACAGAAAGGACAGGAGATGGCTGATTTAGCCCAGAAGACTAATGAAGAACTCTAGAGAGCAGATGCCAATCTGTTTGAGGCAACTTTTGCTCTTAAAACGCAGACGACGTTAACCGCTCAACTCCAGAAAGAGGTTGCAGCGATTCGAAGGGAACGAGATGCTTATTACCAGACCATTCAGTATCAATCACACGAACTGGAGAGAAGAGAAAAGCAGCTTGGTTGTCAAGCAGAAAGATTATCTAGAATTGATAAACAAATTCAAGACATGAAATTGAGCCGTGATGCAGCTCTGGCGAATGATTTTTATTTACAGGAAGCATTTTTGCAGACACAGGCTGACGTTTTGATGACACAAGTAATTGCTGCAAGCTCTGTTCGTACTGACGCCCAGTTAGTCGAACCAGACACTTTAAAGAAAATGCTGGATAGCTTGAAACAGAAAATTGCCAGAAACCTTTAAGTTAGCCCGAACCATGTATATTCAGGGTATCGTAGAAGATCCATAAATTTTATCACTGCAGATTCAAGTCCACCGTGCATGCCAGTGTTAGCCGCCAGTGTGGCATTTGTAAATCTTTACTTTTTGTATTCCGCACGAACCGAAAGGTCATTGCGAAGAGTTGTATCTATTTATAAACTAATGAAAGGATGCTCCGGTAACGATCTGGAGAATCGCCAGACTGTCTGTCTGGGCGATTGCATTTTATGAAGTTGTCGTGGTGCTGTGTTGAGAAATCTGAGTAGTACTATCTTTTTCTCATCTTTGTTTGATTACATCAACTTGCGGTTAGTCCATCTCCATTAAGTTACGGTAATGAAGTCTGTGTTACGGTAATGAATAACTTCAGCATTACGTACTGAGAAAGTATTAACCTGAGTACGAACAGTAATTATGTGATAGAATGAAACAGAGGATTGATAGTAATTTGAATGTAGATTTTTTGTGTTAACATATTACAACGTAAATGTGTTAATTGGGAAAATTAAGTTATAGGGCCTCTGATAATCAGACCCCTACCACCCCCAAGAACCTGAAAGAGTTTAAACGCGCCTGAGACGGCAACACGCGTTTAACATTCCATATGTGGTCTTCTCGGCTTATGCATAAACTGACTCAATATGCTAACACTATAGCATATATCCACCCTTGTGAGTGTTGCATAGTTCAAACTTCCAACCAAGCTTTGATAGTTTGTGATGTCTTCAATTGGCTCTCATTCATAAGCACTAAGCTTATGATTTTGCTCCATAGGTGTACCTAAATCTGTGTAGATTAACTCCAATCCAAGAAAATAAGTGAGTGGTCCGGGGTCACTTATTTTGAACTCCTCCTTCATTTGACTCTTTACCTGTTTGATTCCTTCAAGATCATTGCCTGTGATAATAATATCATCAACATACACACATAAATAGATTACTTCAGATCCATTCCTCTTTATGAACAAAGAGGTATCCGCCTTGCTAGCTTTGAATCCTTGGTCTTGCAAATAAGTCACCAATCTGAAATTCCAAGCTCTTGGAGCTTGCTTCAATCCATACAAAGCTTTCTTTAGTTTGCATACATAGTTAGGATGACGTGCATCCTCATATCTAGGAGGTTGTGCCATATACACTTCCTCAGAAATCCATCCATTCAAGAAAGCATTCTTTACATCAAGTTGATAGAGATTCCAATTTCTAGATGCAGCAAGACTAATGAGAACCCTAATTGTAGGCATTTTTGCAACAGGAGAGAAAGTCTCCTCATAATCAATACCATGGGTTTGAGCAAACCCTTTAGCAACTAACCTTGCTTTATGTCTATTTATACTTCCATCTGGATTCCTCTTGATTTTGTATATCCATCGAGATCCAATTACCTTCATAGATTTCTTGTTAGGTACAAGCTCCCAAGTGTCATTCTCCTTCAAGGCTTCCATTTCTTCATCCATTGCATCTCTCCAAGCTTTCTTGCTTTGTGCTTCTTCGAATGTGGTAGGTTCTTCATTGGTTGAATCCTTTGCAATGTAGATTGAGTGCTTGGTGACCAAAGAAGTATCATAACCAAACCTCTCTGGTTTCTTCTTCTCCCTTGAAGACCTTCTAAGTGGTTGATGTGAGCTCTCGGGTCCATATGTAGTATCCTGCATCTTTGCTTTACCTTTGTTCTTCCATAGCTTTAGTCTTTCCAAGTCTTCTAGGTCAATCTCCGAATCACTTTCTTCAATCTGCTTTGGCTCCTTTGGTTGAAGTGATGGAAAATCTTCATCCAAAACATATGGCAGCTTCACTTTCCTGTCATCATCAAACCATGATTTGTTTTCATCAAAAATTACATCTCTACTCACAGAAAATCCTTTATTGGTTGGATTGTACAATCTATATCCTTTTTGGTTTTGATCATAACCAATGAATACACACTTCTCTGCCTTGGGATCCAATTTCCCTCTTACTTGAGAAGGAATGTGAGCATAGGCTAAGCATCCAAAAATTTTACAATGCTCTAGACTAGGTCTTCTTCCATTCCACACTTCATATGGAGTGGTTCCATCTAGTGACTTAGATGGAAGTCTATTTATGAGATATGTGGTTGTAGACACAGCCTCTGCCCATAGGTAGTTTGGCAATTTGTTTTCGTTGAGCATGGACCTTGCGGCTTTGACAATAGCTCTGTTCCTCCTCTCTGCTACACCATTGAGTTCGGGTGTATACCTTGTAGTGACTTCCCTTTTAATGCCTCTTTCATGCAAGAAGGCATCAAATTCAAAAGAGAAGTATTCTCCTCCACCATCTGATCTGAGTCTTTTCAAAGTCCTACCTGTTTGGTTTTCAACAAGAGCAATATACTTCTTAAAGCAATTAAACACTTCATCCTTGTGCTTCATGAAAAACAGAATGGTCCACCTGCTACAATCATCTATGAAAGACACATAATATCTTGAGCCTGATATAGATGGCTCCTTACTTGGACCCCACACATCCGTGTGCACTAGATCCAAAGGATTTTGATACATATATCCTTTCTTATTGAAAGGTTTTCTATGAGCCTTGCCGAGCTGACAAGCTTCACACTTATAAATCATGTGTTGCCTTGTGATATTAGGCAAACCAAGTACACTTTGGTCCCTGCAAATCTGTTTGAGTGTCCTCTCACCAATGTGAGCAAGCCTTTTGTGCCATATCTCCAACTCTGTTAGAGTTTGAGATCCATAGCTAAACAAAGCTATGTTCTTTGTATCTTCCACTTCAAAAGTGAAAAGCCTCTAGAAGAGAGAAAATTAAGGATAGGAGAAGTAGGACACCTTGAGAAAATCCCAAAAAAAAATTCTAGTTCAATCCAGTTCAGGCACTTGGTTAACCAAGGCCATAAAACCCAAAAAATAGTCATTTCTCAGTCACTTGTCTTGAGCAAGTATCGTGGAGAGCAGCCTTTGGTATCTCGGGACTCATCTTGTGGCGATTGAGCACTTAGCTAACATTGTGAGCATAGAGCTTAGGCAAGATACTCTTGAAGGTGAGTTCTTCAACTCTGAAACCTCAAAAAATCAAAAGGGCACTCACAGACATGATTGAACACACATGCGGTATCATAGGGTAAGACAGAAGGTTTTGAGTGAGTTTTTGAGTGGCACATTGGGTTAAGAGTGAAGGGGAGAGAGAAACACACACATTGCAGTAAAAATTTCTAAGTTTTAGTCACTTTTGGCCGTAGTATCACAATTGGTTGAGTTTTGGTATCATGATACCAAAATTCCCTGGTATCACGATACTCGCCTGGTATCGTATCATGCATACCACCTTGAGGTATCGTGATACCATCAAGGTATCGTGTATTTCCAAGTGCTAGTATCGCAATCACGATCCTTAGGTGGTATCGTATCGTGATCCACCTAGTATCATATCATGTTTCTCTTAACATCGTATCGCCATAATTTTGGTGTTGGATCAGACCCTGATATCGTATTGTCTAGGTCAAGGTATCGTATCGTCGATCAGACCGGTATTGTATCATTCTCATAGTGGTATTGTATCGTCCCAATTACCAGTATTGTATCGTGAGTGTATTGGTATCGTATCGTGTCGATAATTCTAGGGTATCATATCGTTTAACTACTAGTATCGTATTGTGAGGTTGGTATCGTATCATGACCCGATAGAGGTGTCGTATCGAGAATTCAAAAAATTGGATGGCTGCAATGCAATCTAAATATGATGCTATAATGAAGAATGGTACCTGGTCTTTGTGTGACTTGCCTCCTCACAAGAAGGCCATTGGCACTAAGTGGGTATACAAGCTGAAGCGTAAGCCTAATGGAACAGTTGATAGGTATAAGGCTAGGCTTGTTGCAAACGGTTATGCACAGGAAAGAGGCATTGATTTTGATGAGACCTTTGCACCTACATGCCAAATGACTATTGTTCATAGCAGCTGTGCACTTGAAGCTCATCATGGTTGAAATGTACATCAGTTGGACATTAAAACAACATTTCTAAATGGTGACTTGCATGAAGAAGTGTGTGTTTTTTAGCCCCATGGCTTTGTGCAAAAAGGGCATGAAAACCAGGTGTGTAGGTTAAAGAAGGCATTATATGGTTTAAAGCAAGCACCATGTGCTTGGTATGAAAAGATACATGCCTATCTCATTGCACATGGTTTTGAGAACAATCCAACTGAGAGCACCTTATAAGTCTTTAGGAGTTTTTTTCCCTTGGCTTGTATATACGCCTATAGCCCTAACGAGTTACTTATCTTTGTACATTCTAGTGGTAATATATTCAGTATTGTTTGTTGTGCTCCAAGTTTCTCCTTCTTCCTTGTGTTGTTCTTGTGCTTCCACAGACGTCTAACTCCAACACTTCTCTCAATCTAGCTTGTTAGGATTTCAACATCATATTCAAGTCCTCTAGGATTGGTTCTGCTAAGACTAATCCTACCTTTGGCAATGAGGGAATTTCTAGTGATTCTTATGAGTTCAATTATAGGATTTTTGCCTTGATCTCTTTCAAACTCCCTTCTAGTTCTACTAATTTCCTATTCCACTTCTCTTAACACTCTCTTATGAATCTTTCTAGGATTTGGTTTTCTTTCTACTCGACTCTCCGATTTCATTATGTTTTGAGGGTTTTTCTTCATCCACTTGTTGGGAGTAAAGCCTTGGCTCTAGTCAGTGCCTGAATTGGCATGAAGGTTGATGAATATATGTTTGAGGTGTGCATTATTCCTATTATTTTGATTGGAGTTATCTTAGAGGGATTGGCTAGTTTTTTGAGACACTCTCATATGACATGTTTATTTCCACTTTCTAAGGAATATCCTTGAAGGGTGAAGTAGTGTAGTTGCCTTACAGGTGGAGGACGAGGACATTCCCTGTCTAAAACAGGGTCCCCTAGGGGCTTGTGGTCTCATTTGTCTCATTTGAGGTTTTGGTTTAGGGTTTGAGTACATCACATTGGCATATTTAGGCTCCCAATTAGGTTCCATTATGGGTGCTTTGCATGGATAGGCTTCATAGTGTTCTGGGGATTTTGTGTAATAGTTTGGTGGACTATCTTCATTTGTAGAATCAAAGCTTTGAGCATAGGGTCATTTTTTAAAATCAATGGAGATGTTGGCATTGATTCCCTATTGAGCTTACCATCAGCTCATGCATATTTTACTAAGATTACATTGGCAAGGGCTGACAGTTGTTGTCCCAACACTGGTTGGGTCTCAATGGTGCCTCATGGTGTAGTTGGTAGTTTTTTGGTGGCCTATAGTAAGGTTGATCTTGGTACTAGTCTTGATACCTACTTGGATGTGAATAAGGTCATTGGTAGATTTGCCTAAGTGTCTGCTTGTTATAGGGACAATCTTGAGTAGTGTGATTCGAATAGTTTCTTTCAATTGAACGATATTGGGCATTCAAAATCCCTAGGTTTTGGACCATCAAGGACACACATTGGTCATGTGACCTCCTCCGCATTGCTTACATTCCACACCTAACTTTTGAGCCACACGTTCTACCAACTCTTCTATAGAGGTAGAGGGTTGGGATGTGAGATTGTTTGAGTTAGAGAGTTCCAACTCCTCACTCAAATTATCCTCTATATCTATACATATTCTCACACATTTTTCAATGGTTCAGGACTCTTTAAGGCAGACATATGATCATAATTTTGTGCTCAACATACCATCTAGAAATAGGGAAACTTGTTTAGCTTGAGTAGGTAGCTTTAGAATAGGGCATCTCTCAATGTATTTTCTAGACCTACATCTTGCTAATCTCACAATTTTTTGCGGCATTTGGTTAAAGCTATGGATTAACAATGAAGTATTGTGCCTGATTCTGATCTTAGAAAACTCCATGATGAAGGCTTCTAGCAATTGATGAATATTCCTAAATTATCCTTGATGTAGTGGTTAGAACCACATTAGGCTATATTTTTTAAGGTCAATCCAAAACATTTTCATAAGGACCATCCATACCATCAAAATAATTCTTCATGGATTTCACTAGTTGTGTGAGTCTCAAAATTTTTGGGTGCTCTCTTGGTCTAGGGGGGGCAAAATCATCCATTCCTCTTTGGGGCATGTGTCCTCTCAATCTTTCTAGTTCTCTTATCTTAGTATCTAGTCCTTGCCTTTCCCTTCCTATGGTGCGTATGCAAGAATGGCCATCAAATGATTAACAAGGTCCCCCTCATAGTTGCGCACAATTCGGCGCATCATGGCAAACCACTCAAGCACCCTTTTGCTTGGGATAGAAATATGGGGGGAGGGGGGAAAGGGGAGGTGGGGGGTGGGGGGGAGGGGGGAGGGGGGCAGGGAGAGGGCAGCTTGACTACACTTTGGCATACATGGAATTCCATAGATTTCACCTTGGCCTCTTCATGGTTGGCTTTCTTCATAGGCCATTCGGACGTTTCCAGAGAGGTCCCCAATCCCAATTGTGTTGATGGCCCAGCTCCTTAACATTTTTGTTTTTTGAAAAATGGTAGGAAAAATGGTTCTTACATTGAGAGGGCAGCTTGATTTCACTTAGGCATACATGCCATTCCCCAGATTTCATCTTGGCCTCTTCATGGTTGGCTTTGTTCACAGGCCATTTAGATATTTCTCGAGAGGTTCCCCATCCTAGTTGTGTTGAAGGCCCATGTCCTTAACATTTCCATTTTTTGAAAAACGGTTGGAAAACGGTTCTTAGAATGCCCCCCCTCTCGTATCCATCATCCCTAACAAACCTTTGTTGTGAAGGGTGTGCAATGTAATATTCAATGACATCAGTAGCTAAGTGATGTTCTTTGAGTATGAGGTCTCTCGCTAGATCTATCATCAAGCTATCCCAATCGATAGGACCTAGTATGTCCAGATGTGGAATGCATAGTTGTTCTACATGCAAGGCCTATTCCACTATGAATAATTTCAATAAATGTGTGGGTTTGGGAATGAAGACCTCTTAGTGGTATTCCCAGAACCCTCTAGAGAACATTTCTTCAAAAGTCTCCTTGTAATAAGTAGCTAGATACTTGATTCGAGCATGCCAAGCAAAAATTTGTGTTGATGGAAGGGGTTTTACTCATATCATATGCCAAGTCAAGGTTACCTTCATTGACCACCATCATTAACTCAAAAATCTTCATACATGTGTTGGCAACAATGTCAAGTACATTCTTGAAGTAAGATGACTAGTGGCATATGGTTGATATAATGGAAGCCACGATGGATGGTCCTTTTGGTGGAGCAAAGTAAGGATAGTTGATCCAATCTAAGCACCCTTTGGTATTGTTTACCTTAACTACAAACTCGGGCCATGTGCATCGATGAGTTGCAAGGAAATTGCATGGATTGTATTTGATATATAAGGGTGCATTGGGTCAAGTGTGCATCATCTCTGGATAGGTCTCGAGTAAGCATGCACGCCAATTGGGTTGAAAGTTTGTACCTTTTCGTGTTGACTCTGGAAGGTCCTTTGGCTCAAATTGCATTGCAAACATGATTTTTGCCCAAGTCACCCTTTTGACCTCTGCATTGTAGTCAGCAATTAGTAAAAAATAAGACATATATTGCAATATAGACGTGGTCATGAGACATTGATGAGAGAGGTTCTAGAAATAAGCAGACTTGATTACTCTATCTTTGAGATTTGACATTGATTGTATTTGTATGGCCACCCAATTGTCGTGTGTTCTACCTATTTGTTCGACCCTTTTGAGCCATTCTGGCAATTTGATCTTAAAGGTGTCTTGGCCTTCCTCTCTGGTTTATCCTCTGGGTACTAGTGTGGGCTCATAGGGTTCCTCGAAGGTTTCTTTCTCTAGGATTTCCACTACTTCTTCAAGTTTGGGTTCAATAGGTGCAAAGGGTGGTCTTTCATATTGCAATAATCGTGCTTGAAGTTCATCAAATTGTTTTTGTAGGCTTTCCAATTCCTATGTGTTTGGTGGGAGAGGGATGGCATCTAGTGCGTATGTGTTGAGCTTGGCTAGCTACTTCTTGAGATCCACACACTCTTCTTCCAACTTTACATATGACTCCAAGAAATTGGCATGTTCTTCTAATAATATCTAGATTTCATTCGAAGGCACAAGTTGGAATCGAGTGGGATATAGTTGTTCGTGGGGTGCCCTCCATGGATGACTCTAGATTATCTTAATTCTGTTGTTGAAGCCTCTTATTCTCCTCCATGAGTACGGACATATGTCTTCGTAGAACATCGAGATTTCTTTTTAATTTAGCATTCCTGGCATTCTGTTCGTGTAGCATCTCTTTCGATTCTTAGATATTTGTTGTATCCACCACTTTCACTTTGGTGTTTAGTTCATCATGCGCTTGTTGGAGGTTAAATTATTGAGTTTGTAAATCATGGTTAGCTCCTTCCAACTCTATTACTCTAGTCTATAGTCATTGAGACTCGTTCAAGAGAACTACATTCCTTTCTTCTAGTTGTTGATCATCCAATTGGATTTGTGTACACACTGAATCATCGTATTAAATGTATTATCTATATATGTAGATGCAAGGGTGAGAGGGGTGAATGCTAATATATGCTTAATCTTTGTAGATTTTGAAGGGTTTATTGTTTAGAATGGTGTTGCTTTAGTGCACCTACATGTGTAAATTGCAACCACTTCGTGTACTCATCTTCTTCCACACAACAAGCTAATATCCCATGATTGGTGTGCTTATACACACTAACTATCATTATGTGATATTTTTGGGATCTCACTACTTCTTTGTCTTTGGACTTCAGTGTCGGATGCTTAGGTCTAAAGGTTAGAACATGCACCATAGTTTTGCCCCAATTAGGTACTATTTCTAAGTTGAATAAGTAGGCATCAAGAAGTTCATCAGACACCCCTTGCGGGGACTCTCCTAATTTCAGTCTAGAAAGGTGATATGCCCTCAAGTGGGTTTTACCTTTCCTGACAACTACTTCAAAGTCGTATTCCATTAGTAAGAGGAACCATCTCACTAATCTGCCAATGTTGCAAGGTTTATTCACTAGATAAAGTAAGGTGTGATGGTCTGTAAAAAATTTAAACTTATTTGCAAGCAAATAATGTCTAAAATTTTTAAATGCATATACCATGCCTACTCTTTTTGTGGTGGTAGAATTTTGTTATGCCACATTCAACTATCTACTTGCATAAACAATCGAAAGATCAATGTTACCTTCACCTATGGGTTCTGGTAGCACACACCCAATAGCATACTTGGATGCATCCACATGTATATGGAATGGTTTATTCCAATTTGGTGTAGTCAAGATTGGTGTTGAACACAATTGTTGCTTAAGTTCATTAAAAGAGTTTTCACACTCATCCGTCCGCTTGAAGTTAGTCAAAAGGTTGTACAGAGGCTTTGCAATGATTGCATACATGTGGATAAAACATTAGTAATAACCACAAGGTCCCATGAAATCGTGTACTTCCTTGACATTCTTTGGTATGGGTAAGTCGGCAATAGCTCTAAATTTGTCCTCATCAGTTGAGATTCCATTCCTTGACACTGTGTCCTAGAAGCTTGCCTTGCTTGACCATGAAAACACACTTTTCTAGGTTCAAGCAGACTTGATATTCCCTACATTTGTCAAAGATTGATTTCAATTCAAAGATGTGTGTTTGCCTCATGTTGGAATGAGCACATATGTCATCAACATAGACCTCTAAGTTCTTTTGCAAGAAATCCTTGAATATGTGATGCATCAGCCTTTGAAAGGTAGCAAGTGCATTTGTGATCCGAAAAGGCATCACACGAAATGCGAAAATTCCCCACTAGGTGGCAACAGCCATCTTATGCTAGTTTTTTGGGGCAATCGCTACTTGATTATAGCCAGAAAATCCATCAAGGAAGCTAAAGACTTCCCTGCCTGCTACATGTTTCAGCAAGTATTTGGTGATAGGAAGTGGATAGTTATCTCTGATGGTGGCAACGTAAATCTTCTTCAGGTTAATGCAAACACATAACTTTCCTTTTTTTGCGCACTTCCACAATGGGGATACCCACTCGATATGCTCAATTTCATACATAAATCCAACTTCTATCAAATATTTTATTTCTTCTTTGATCTTGGTTGCATAATTCTCATTATAAGTATAGGGTTTCTGCTTTGTTGGCTTGGCATCTAAGGACATGGGAATTCTATGTGAGCAGATATCTAGGTCTACTCCTTTTGAGTCTTTGTAACTCCATGCAAGCACATCTCTATACTCTCTTAACAATGCAATCAATTCTTTCTCTTTGTCTTCATTCAAGTCGTGTCCTATATATGTACATCATTCTTCATCCTCTTCTATGGTTACAACAACTTTCTTAGTCTTCTCTTTGTTCTCTCAAGCCATTCCTTTGAGTGCTTCTCTATTTGGCATCTAGATCATGACCTTTTGATCTTTTATTTCATATTTCTTGAAATTCTTTGGAGCTTCAAAGAAGGTCTCTTCCTCTACTGACTTAGTTACATGTTTCTCTCTTCCTTTCTTTTTCTTGGTCAATGCCAATGTATGTTCCTCCTTTGATCTTACCTCCTCATGGGTTCCTGTTTTGACTTAAGAGATATATTCTTCCTCTAAAGCACAGAAAGGCTCCATGAGGATGGACTCTTCATCATCGTCATTATCCTCTTTTGGTTCTCTCATATCAGGTTCACACTCTTCAATAACTGCATCAAACATAATTGGTTCTCTCGTGAAGATTGAGATGTCATAGCCATCTTCATCATAGTATGGGGTCCATTGTTCTTCATTCACAACTACATCCATTGTAGCTAGAACTTCTGCCCAACCATGAGGTTCAAATTCCTCATCATGAAAAATCATAGGAGTATAGGCTGGGTCTTGAACTGATCTAGGGTGATTCTCTGTACCTACTTCTCATGCAGTTATTCTTTTCTCTTCTTCCACTATGACTTTGCAGATCCATAGGTGGGTGTCTTCGTGCATCTATGAGGATGCCAATCTTATTGGATGTACTAACTTTGTGTCATCTATTGCCCTATGGATGGGGTTCCACTGTATAGGGGGCACATCTCTATGTGAGTAGTCTTTGAGATTAACTTTAGTGGTGACTTCTAAATGATGCAAGTCAAAGAATTGGTTCCCCAATCTTGCACTATTTGTAGTTGTCTCATGAATGGTCCCCCTAAGATCATCTCATATGCGTGGTCTTTGCAAAATTCACATATGGTGAAAGTATGTTTGAACTCCACACGACAAGTGGTGATATTTATTCCTTTCAACAACCCTAAAGGCTTCTCAATATGGCCATCTGCCATTTGCAATTTCATCATTGTTGGTCTAAGTGTCGACTTGCCCCAATGCTCCCATAAGGAGGTGGTAGCAATGGAAACTCCTACACCTGAGTCCAAGATAGCTTTCATTGTCTAACCATGATAAGTGATAGGGAGATAGGTATTTCCTTCTTCTCCTTTGCTCATATCTCCTATTTTTCCAATGGTATTTTGGGTATTGTCTTATGTGATCCTACCTGAGAATGAGTTTTAGCTACTTCTAGCACTTGATTGGCTACGTGTTTCCAAAGTTCTTGCTTATCTTTGAGTAGCTCCTCTAAAGTGAGATGACACTACACCCTGGTATTTTTTTACCTTCCTAGGTATGATTGACTCCTCATTTCTCACCATGATAAGGGTTCTCATTTGAATGGACTTAGACTCCCATGGGCCTGTGAAATAAGGCAATACTTGTAGAGAATTGGATTTGAAGTCTATTCATTCACTAGCTTCTGCCTCCTCTAGTTCTGCATAGATAGAAGAAATGTCCTATGGGAATTGATCATGAAGATCATCCATTATTTTAGGGGCACTTGATTTTTGCTTTCTATTGCTTATTTTTTCTCTTGAATCTATCTTAGGAGTTCTTGTGAGTATTGATGCATAGAAGGAATTTTGGGATCAGTAGAATTAGGAGTGTAGGAATCCTTGGGGGAAGGGTTTATCCCTTTGCTTCTAGCATTACTCATCTATCATGTTGATGACTTCCCTGATTCAGTTAGTCTCTCTAACAATCCATCAAAGTACAATTGCACCTTAACTAAGTTAGTGCAATTAAAAAGGTGGTTAGCCTCAAACATAGTTTGAGCCAATTCCACCATCTTCGCACACATCTTAGTTCTTTGAATCTCTAGGTTAGCTTTAGGGTAGCACATCGTGTTCGGTTACATTTGGACCTTCTTGGATTATGGTCTGATATGCTTTAAGCATCATATCTAAATCCTCAAGAGTAGGATATGCTAAGATCGATCCTGATCTAGGTGGTGGTGGCGAGGTGTGAGAGTGCATCTGAGATGCGATTTCTTTGACTTTAGCCATAGTCTCCCTTAGGTTTTCTTCTAGTTCACTCATCTTCTTTGTCCATTGTCTTTTCATATGCTCACAACTATCTTTCCAAGATCTCCTTCTTTTCTTAGTTGTGCTCTCAGTCGCACTATTGTCTAGGCTCTTCTCTTGACCTATGCCTTGGTTTTGTTGCAGGGCTTGAGCTCTAGTTACTACTTGCACTAGGGATATCATGATCGTACTTCCATTAGAGTCGACAACTAAGCCAATAACATTGATTGGTGTGATCTTCTATGCATTAGCTAAATTCTTAGGGCAATCCCTTAGGAGGTATTCCTTACTACAATCTAGACAGAAGCCTTGGATGGTCACTGATTGGGTTTGTCCTAGTGTAGGGATTGGGCAATCTCTAATGAAGTGATCTCCTTGGCACCTATAGCATGTCCCTCTAGGTTCTTGGGGTCTCAATTGTCTTGGTTGGGGCCTAGAATCAGGACTTGCATGCATCTTTTGAATATTCTGGCTCCCAACTAGGTTCATTGGGGTTTTCATAAGGGTAGATCTCGGTGTGCTCTAGTGAATCCATGTGGTAAGCCAGAGGACTGTCTACATGTGTTGAATCAAAGCTATGAGCATTCATATCACTTTTTGAGATCAGGGAGGTGTTGGCACTAATGCTCTATTCAAGTTTTCCTTAGCTGATGCATACTTGACTAGGATAACATTGGTTAGGGGAGGAGGTTGTTGAACCAACACTAGTTGAGGTCTTTGCTAAGCTTGGTATGGTGACTAGTAAGGCTGATTCAGATATCTTCCATGTTGTTGATATTGTTGTGGATAATTTTGTCTAACCACTTGCTTGTTATAAGGGCAGTCCTATGCAGTATGGTTTTTGTATCTTCTTTCAATAGTGCAATATTGTCTATTAGGGTTTCCTTGGGGTTGAACCATGATTAAGCAAACATTAGCCATGTGGTCTCCTCAACAGGTGTAACATCTTTTTACTGAGACTATCCTAGGTGTATGTTTGCTTGAGCCTCCTAATTTCTGAGCTACTTTGGTTGTAAGCACTTCTTCTTGAAGTGGTGCGATGTCGACTTCCAGCATGTCCACTTGGCTTGGTACTGTTGCCGGAGGGAGTGTTGGGCGACTTGGAGGTGATGGGGAAGATGGGTGGAGAGATGAATGAGGTAATTACCAATCTGAGCTAATTGGGCAAATGAATCAGGTAGGATATAGGGGGAGATTGGCTTAGAGGGGTTAGTAGAGATGGTGGCAGACGATGAAGGAGGGGAGTAATCAAGGGAGGACGGAAGAGGATGGGCTACTGAATGACATGGGGAGGAAGGAAGACTAGGTGGCAACAGCACCTGTGATGGCGACAAAGGCAGGGGTGGGTTTTGAGATGAAGAAATCAAGGTGAGAGTTGTTACCACAAGCGACGAAACATCGAGGCGAGCAGTTTCCTTCGTAGGTTGTGCTTGGTCGACGAGTGTGCAATTTCCATATTTGTGTCGATCTCGAACTCCTGTGGATGAGACTGTGACTGCACGACCGTATTAGCAGGATGAACTTCGTCAATAACGGTATCAGGAATAGCTTGATCTGGAGGGGATGATGGGGCAGAAAAAATATGGGCCGATGAAGCAGTGTCCTGCACTTGCACGATGGAGGATGACAGTTCTTTACTATAAGAGGGGCTCAGTTTCCGACGCTTCCCTTTGAAGAATTGCATCGTCGTCAACCTCCATCATTTGTGCAGACTCCTCATGTAATAGAATCGTATTCAATGGAGGAGGTTGCACGGCCTGAATTGTCGGGAGGAGGAAGGTCAGGAGATGCGGTAAGCGAGTGCGAGGTATCTCGTTCTTGGCCAATTGTCGAGAAACAGCCTGGCATTCCCGGTGAATGCGCTGGAAAAAGAATGAAGCAAGATTAACTGCTTCTCTCGCTGCAGTGTCAATCATAGTGTAGAAGGGGCGAGAAATGCCATATGTGCATTTTTGGAGATTAAGGGCAGCGACAAGGAACTGAAGTGCGGTGCAATCCGATTCAGGACGACACAGGATTGCAAACTCATTGGACGAGTGGCGGGGAAATAGTTCTTTCATAGTGGACATTGGTAAGAGAGGTCCATCTACCAGACCCTCCTGAGGGAGATGGAATCCCTTCGCGACAGTATTAAGGGTAACTACTACACGGGGGGTTAAGGCATGCGAGCAGCTAGCATGTTTCAGTAGAAGGCATAGCAACAATGGCAGAGATGATCTGTGCAAAGAAAGGATGGCACTCCACCAAATGCCAGCGCAATTCAACAAAGGCTAGGAGGCCACGAACACACAGAAACTCGCTCACTTCTAGAGCGAGGCCAGCACGAAAGGTAACAATGTTATCTAGAGCTTCCATGGCGAAGACAAAAACACAAAGACAATGGTAACACAGAGTACACAAGCACACAAAGATGCAATAGCGAAAAACAACGTGGAGAACGGGATTAAGTAGAAATACTGAATAAACATGTGGAAAGAAACATAATCATCATGCAATGTTGGAAATATACAGACATAATGGCAACATGCACGCATTAACAGAATCGAAGACACATAAGGCAGCTACTAATCATGGTTAGGTAAGAAAACGGAAATATTACAGTCAATCGGTCAACCGGAACACACAGATAGGAAAGAAATATTGAGTCCAAACAGTGGGAGAAAATAGGTAAAAAGTAAAAATACCAATCAAGTATTACGCAGAAGAAGGTGGGGGATAATAGGGACGAAGCTTCGATCCATTAAACGCCTTAGGATGAATGGTACCAGTTAGTGTTGATAACCGGAACGTGGCAGGTCCAATCTGTGCTGCAATACAGTAGGGACCAAACCATCGGAGTTTGAACTTGCCCGCTGAGCGATTAGATTTAGCATTACAGAACAGAACTAACTGTCCCTTAGTAAAAATAGGAGTACACAAAAGCCGATCATGCGTCTTGGCTTGTCGCAGTTGGATTTCTTGAAGCATTAGAAAACTTTCCCAACATTGTTCATCTAAAGACCGCAACACCTCCAATCGGAAAGGAAAGGACTCCTCCGGTAAGAGCTTATGTTCTAGTGCCACCCTGAGGCTAGGTACCACCAACTCCATGGGTGCAATGGCCTCGAGCCCATATGCCAATTTGAAAGGTGTATTCCCTGTAGCCACTTTGTACGTAGTGCAGTATGCCCACAAAACTGAAGGAAGAAATTGATCCCAATGCTCTGGACAGTCCATAACTAATTTCTTGAGCATGTTGAGTAGAGTTTTATTGGTGCTTTCAGCAAGACCATTGGCATGAGGGTAGTATGGAGAGCTAAATTTATGAACAATCTGTAGGGTGTGGGTACGTGCGCGCAGTAAGGAGTTAACAAAATGTGTGCCCTGATCCGAAACAATCCCTAAAGGCAGACCGAACAGAGGGAACACATCAGTCATCAAACATTTAACCATCACAGATGCAGTAGTGGACCATAACTCAAGAAGCAAAACCATGTAGTCAAGAAGCAAAACCACGTAACACCCAAGCTTCGGCCCACCGAGTAGCATAATCCGTACAAGTAAGTATATACCGATGATGAGTGATCGTAGTCGGAGGTGTAATAGGTCCAATGAAATCCAAGCCCCACTTTTGAAAAGGTTCAAGGGGAGCAATAGGCTGCAATGGAAAATGATATCGTTGTAAAGGTTGGCCCGAACGTTGGCAAGCATCACACATTTTAAGGGTAGTAGCATTATCATGTTGCATAGTAGGCCACCATAAGCCACTGTGCAAAATTTTCTGGTAAGTAAGATCGACTGAAAAATGACCATCCGAGGGAGTAGAATGTGCCATGGCAATAACCAAAGGAACTTGATGAGGTGGAATACATCGTAATAGTGCACCGGAAGGATCCATGTAATACAATTGTCCCACAATGAGCCGGAATCATTGACTATACAATTGCCAATTTACGACGAGCCGAAGTAGAAGTATGAGTCAGAGGGCTACCACTGGTGAGGAAGGTCAAAAGAATATCATAATACAAAGGGGCCACTAAGAGCTCCTGGCCCTCATCTTGGACCGGATCAGTCACATAGATAGCAAGGGTAGTATCATCAATTCCACCAGGAGGTTCACCGGAATCAAACCGAGATAAGAAATCCGCTAAGGCATGAGTGGATCCTGGACGATGGACGACCATGTAATCAAATTCTTGTAGTAATAACACCCACCTAGCTAATCTGCCCCCCAAGTGTTGCTGACGGACAAGATAAACTAAAGCAACATGATCCACATGGAACGTAAATTGGCATCCCAACAAGTAGTGCCGAAATTTCTTCATCGAATAAGCTAAGCTAAGGCATTCTTGCTCAATGATTGAGTAATTCCGTTCAACAGCAGCTAACGGTCTACCAGCATAATAGACGGATGGAACCACTTATCCTGTTGTTGCATGAGCACACTGCCGATGGCACTGTCCGATGCATCCACAAAGACATGGAAGGGAAGCTGCTAGTTTGGTGCTTGCAGTATCGGAGCTTGGGTTAGTAGTGTTTTCAAGCAATCAAAAGCAATTTGGCATTCTTCAGTCCAGGCGAACTGTCGGGCAGTACCAGTAATCAAACGATTCAAAGGAATAGCTAAGTGTGCGAGCCACCGAAGATGTCGTCCATGCCAATGTATTTGGCCAAGGAATCACATAACCTCCTTGGGTGTCGTCAGGGCAGGTGCATCTAGTACGGCTTGCACTTTGTCTGTTTCCACCTGAATACCTTGCATTGAAATAATATGACCGAGCAACTTGCCACAGGAGACCGAAAGGACCGACTTGTTGAGATTTAAGCACAACCGGAACTCTCGACACTTAGAGAAACAACATCGAAGGTGGTAAAGATGAGTCGATGTTTCACCCGATAATGAAAAATCATCCAGATACACGCGCATGAAGGTGGTTAAATAGGGGGAAAAATTTTCTTACATACATCGTTGGAAGGTACTAGGAGCATTAGGAAGACTGAACCACATCACTGTGCATGCATATACACCCCAATTAGTAATGAACGCAGTCTTTGGTATGTCCATTTCTGCCATGCGCACCTGATTGTAACCACTGTAACCATCCAAAAAGGAATACATCTCTCATCCGGCAACATCATCGAGCATTGTGTCCAAAAATGGAAGTGGGAAGGGATCCGGTATGGTCGTCGCATTTAACTTCCGGTAATCCACATAGATACGTAACTGATTATTTTTCTTTGGGACGACAACAATTGGTGAAATCCATTATGCATGCTCAATTGGAACTATGAAACCAACCTTCAGCAAGCGATCCAATTCAGTTTTCACTTGCGCAGCATAATTTGGCTTCATGCGGTAACTGGGTTGCTTGATTGGGCGTGCATCTGGCTTGAGCATCATGCGGTGCTGATAGATGTGGGGATCCAATCCTTTCATATCTCGATAGTCCCCTGCGAATACATCTTGGAACTCGGTTAGCAACTATAGTAGATTATTTTGAAAGATTTTCGGTAATCCTGCCTTAATCTTCACCAGCCATGGTGTTTCTTCATTTCCCAAATCGCAGGTGATAAGTTGGTCTTTCGGTACATAGAACTGTCGTGGCATGGGTGTATCCTCCAATGACGAGAATAAATGCTGAAAACTCTGGGCATTCGAAGTTGGATCCAGATCTAGGTCCCCTTCTTCTGGAACCGGAACTACCGAACAGGCGATCGGACTCCAATTGTCTGCTACCGCTTGTAAGTCAACTGACCCCAAGGTGAGCAAATCCTGGTTAGCCTTGAGAAAAGCTTCTTCTTCATCATCTGAAAGTCCATCCAACATATGCACAGGTTCGGCTATGTAGGGTCAAGCATGGAGGTCACATGGTTTCATCTCATCTAACGGAACGACATATTTTCAGTGATTACTTTTGAAAATAAGCTCGTGTGCTGACAAGTCCTGCAATACTTTGGCATGTTTCAGCCAGGGCCTTCCAAACAGTAAGTTGTAGTCTAGAGTTTAATCAGATAATTCTAAAACAACAAAAGTCATTTTGAACACCGATCCTTGAAGAGTAATGGGTATGTCTTGAACCAAACCCACTACGTAGACCCTGGACTGATCCGCCATTCGAACAAAAAACTGAATAGGTTCTTTGGTGAAAACTCTCTGTTGTTCTCGAATGCCCGGCTCAAAAATCTCCGCAACTGGTTGTAATTTCTTACCGAAACGGGTTTGAATCACTGTCACTTGAGTATCTACTATTGAAATATATACCATGTTGGCCATTGGATTATGTCGCTCCTTTCTTCGTTTATCATACTCGGCCGCCTCTTTACAATATCTTCGAATATGCCCAATCTCACTATAGAAATGGCATCTAGGTGGTGAGAGAGATGTGCCTTCACCTGATTGACCCGAATTCCATCGAATCTGGCCGAAATTGTTTGCTCGTGTTCCCCGATAGGTTCTATAGTTTTGGTAGGAAGTATTCCTCAATTACGGTGGTGCATAGTGAGCAGCCGGTTGTCCTTGCTCTTGTATTATAGCATTTACGATTGGTCTGGCCTCTACTTTGGCATTATAAGGACGTGTTTCGATGGAGTGACTTGCCGTATTACAGATAGCATAGTACATTTGATTCAATGCACATGCAGAAGCAATGTGTCCCGGGTTCTTACATTTTGTGCAATACACCTGTTTCAGTGAATCTTCACTTGTACCCTTGGTTGTCTTCAACCAGTCCAAATCTTCAGCAAATCCACCCACCTTATGTTCCAACTGTAATGCCATAGCTATAACCGCATCCAGAGTCATTCCGCCCACACATCATATAATCATTACTTGTTTGAGTTGAGGGTTTAACCCATTAATAAACCACTAGGTGATCACATCATCCGGTAGGTTGGCATGTGCTGGCGGTAATTGTCATAGATGAGTACGAAATAAAGTGGCATACTCCTGCACATTCTGGTGCAGTTTTTGTCTATTGTTTTGCAGATAATCAAAGATCTCAGCTGCATTTTTCTTCAACCAGAATCATTGTAAGAAGGCATCCTTAACATCATCGTATTGGCCGAAATGGTTAATATCATATTCGATTAGCCACCGAGCGGCCTCATTAACCAGTGTAGATGAGAACACTATAGCTTTATATGTCGGATCTGTTGGATAGTTCAGTACGGCATAATTAATTTCAAAAGTTCTTACATATGCATCTAGGTCATCACCGGGGAATCCACCAAATTTCGTATATGTAACTCCAGCGAGTACCGGTCGTTGTGGTATGGCTTGTTGTTGTTGCTACTGCTGTTGTTGTTGATGTTGTTGCTGCTGCGAACCACTCATGGTATTCGAATCAATAGGAAATGTTACTGCCGAGTGATTTGAACCAGTTACACCTGATTGCTGTTGTGTTGTCCTGTCATCTCGCACGCCCCCTAGTAATTGAGTATTGTTAAGTTGTTCCCACACACCTACACCCACTTGCCCTTCATCGTAATGGCCTTCTGTAGTGAACATTTCACCAAAACTTTCATCCAACAACACACTAGTTCCCTAGAAATCGAAACCAAGAATGGAACTTTCACCAAAATTCAGCAACCCGGCCCCAAAATTATCCGAGGTTCCACCGAAATTCCACAGACTACTACCGGAATTTTTCACACTATCACCAGAACCAGTGCTTACTTCTCCAACCTTACTTTTCACAGATGGGGTTGGTTGCACCTCTAGTATTCCCCATAATCCTTGCACAAGGAAATGCTGAGGTGGTACCCCACTAGCCCAAATTTTGCGCTTTCCTTCCAACATTTGTCTGTCACCACTACTACTCGGAGGTGTGCCCAATGCACTAGGAATTTGCCAGGGATGCTGATCCCTCTTGTACTTCGAGTACGATTCTCCGTAACGTGTTACAGGCATATATCATCGGATTCTTCTCAACTCTTAGTCTATGCACTAACTGACTACTCCATGCCCCATGGTCGGCGCCAGTGTTAAATTAATACCGTGTTGAAGTACAATATTTCTACTCACAGGTTCTTGGGATGGTCAGGGGTCTGATAAATCAGAGGCCTTATATATATTTTCCCAATTCATTGATTAACTTTCGACAATCACTTTCAGTAATTAATTATGCGCATTTGCAAAAGACTCCAGTGTACTTCAACGCATAACGTTCTAAGGATTATCGCAGTGTATATGCATCACATTCACTTTTCTTACACTATCGCCACACTTTACTTCAATATAATCACAGTAACATAATACCTGTTCACTTCACTTCAACTACAGATTCATACAGACAAATTTGTGCCAAGTAATATAACTCCAAATC
Organism: Ceratopteris richardii; assembly: GCA_020310875.1. Taxonomy (NCBI): domain Eukaryota; kingdom Viridiplantae; phylum Streptophyta; class Polypodiopsida; order Polypodiales; family Pteridaceae; genus Ceratopteris; species Ceratopteris richardii. The sequence continues at coordinate 49,039,764 of CM035407.1, read as the reverse complement.
AGAGGTAACTTCAGATCATTACCCGGACCGAACAAGCCGGTGACTCCCTATCATCGCTTTCGCGCATAATATTTGTATTAAAAAGAAATGATACACGGTTTCGCCACACCCTTTCGGTGCGCGACTATTCTAATTACAAGGATTCGGCTAAATAATACAAAATAATTTCGGCGGCTTACACTCTACCATCTCATCTATTGATGTAGATGGCTTGGAAGTGAAGCTTGTACCATTGTCTCAGTCTTTATAAATCTTTGAGAGCTCCAATTTGTCGCCTAGGTTGTCATCAATATCTATCCACATATGAACACACTGCTTTATGGTTCTAGGCTCATTTAGATACACATAAGATCTCAACTTGGCACTTAGAAAGCCATCCAAGCATAACACCACTTGTTTGGCTAGTGTGGCTAGCTCTAGAATTGAACATCTCTCCAAGTATTGCCTAAATCGATTTTCTGCTAGTCTAACCATCTCCTTCGGTGTTTGCTTGAAACTATGTATTAGAGATGAAGTATTGTGTCTGATGCCACTCTTGGAGAATTCAGTGCTAAAGGTTTCTAGCAATTCGTCTATGTTTTTGAATTGACCCTGGTGTAGTGGTTGAAACCACATCAAGGTAGTGTTTTTGAGAGTCAGACCAAAGGCATTATATTGAGTGAACAATTCATCCACTTGTTCAACTCTTAATACTTGTCTAAACTCTGCCACATGATCATATGGGTCCCCTATGCCATAGAAGTAGTTCTTCATGGACTTAGCCAATTGAGTAGGCCTCAAGTTCCTAAGGTGTTCTCTAGGTCTTGGCAGGGGAAACTCCTCCATGCCCCTTTGATGTCCATGACCTCTAGGTCTCCCATTATCCATTCTATCCATTTTTGCTCTAGTTCCTTCTCTTCCAAGGGGATTAGCAAAGCTCACTAAAAGTCCATCTCTAATTCTTTCCTTCTAGGTTCCATGAGCCTCAAATGATCTGGCCCTTTCTTGATCATATGAGATGTTTGACCTTGGAGGGGGAAAGATTAGTTCACCCTTTCAATTGTATGCATGCCTTCCATGCTCATTTACTACAAACACTTTCTCTTATGTGTTCTCTAGATAGGCCACTTTGCTTGGTGTCTCGGGATCTTTGAATTCATATATCGTGATTGCTCCTACTTCATTAGGATGTCCTCATTAGAGACCTCTAGAGTGTGTCACTCACCTAGAGCTCCTAAGTCCACCCCCTCCAACATCACCCATGGCCTTCTCTTTCTTATAGTTATGTATATGCTTTAAGAATGTCTTAACGGGTACTCTCTAGATGTGAAATCCTCTGAATCATGGTCTTTATGGACTCTAAGGAGTGTTTGTTCATGTGTGTGTCTTCTTGGTGTGGGGAGGACAATCTTGATTCCATATCTACAAAGATGTAAGTTCTCTCTTTCAGGTTTCATCATGTTTTATGTTTTTCTTATATGTTTATGAGTGTGTGTATATACATCAATGAGTCTATGGTATTAATAGTGGCACGTAGAAAACCAACTAGTCACTAGCTTTTGCAAAAAGGAAACAATAAATGAAACTATGCACATTAGTATTCTTCATACTATGGTTCAAGCAAGCATGCATAAAACACATAATAATTTTTAAGATTTATGCAGCATATTTGCAATAATTTGATAATATAACACAATAACATAATAATCTACAATATATGTGTGCTTGCAGGAACAATTTGACACCAAAAATCATAAGGCACTACACACTCTTATCGAATACATGTGCTTGTGGCACATATTGCAATGAACTTAGGTCACTACATGCCCTTTGTTTCTCTTTGTGGTATGTACATCAAAAGTGGGCCAACAAACCTATTTGACAACTTAAACTAAAGTGAAGAAGTTCTATCAAGCATCCATGCATATATCAACACAAAATGTCTGCTGTAAATGCCAAATTATGCATGAAAGAGATTATGAAAGCAAATATTGACCAAAAAGTTATTTTAAATTGAAAGAATCTGTTTGCAAAGGTGGTGTAAAGATTGGGATATCTCAAAAACCACATTTGAAATGCTCTAGAGTTGAAATAGATCACCTACATATCTTCAAATGAATCCTTTGAAGCTCCTCATCTATGAACAACCAATTTTGAGGCTCTAGATGGTGGACTTTCAAAGGGCAACTGATGAGTTCTAGGTAGTTCTTGGATAGCTCTCAAAGCATGAACGAAGAACAAGTGAAAGAACTTGATTTAGAGCTATATGGAGAGAATTATGTCCGAATAAGTGAGAGGGGGTGTTGGAAATCAATTCTTTGCATAGGGGCATGTGAAGAAACGACTTAGAAGGAAGGACAAGTGTGATTTTGGAGCTCCATTCAAAGCATTGGCTAAGAAAAGTGCTCAACCTACCTCTCTTTATCACACATAAGATGGCTAAATTTTTTCCTATATTATGGCCTGTGACTCGCCACTCCAATGGGAGGAGAAGGGAGGAACCTCCTACCTTGTTGACACACAAGAGGGGTGTGTGGGAACTACTCTAGTGGCCCTCTTGCTATTGGAAAACACTTGTGGGCTCCCTTGTCTTGGAAAGACACTATCGTGCATGAAGTGATGGACTAGTGGTGCAGCTTTAATACCATGTAGGAGTTACCACAACAAATATATAGGATCAAGGTTAGAGACAAAGAAAGATATTTTTAATCATGGCAAAAAGACAAGAGACATGGTTGCAATGGAAAGTGGACACAAAATGAGTAGAAGATGAACTCATCCCAATTCAACTCAAACTCAAATCTCTAATACATGATAACTTAGACACTACACAAGAAATAGATGGCCCTATCCACATGTGCACTCCCTATATGGAGCTTAGATGATGAGCTAGATAGATGCTAGGTGAAGGACTATAGGTCAACACAATGGGTACTAAGATGGATACTTGAATGGTTCCAAACACCACAAACTATGATCCTCGATGGGGAGGGGACCATTCTTATAAGGTCCTCCAAGCCTAGGTAAGCCTACCCATGTTCTAGGGTTGTGGTAGCTTGATCCATGCCAAAAATACTCTCCACCATTGATTTATGGTGGAAATCCAATGGTAGAAAAGTAGGACAAACAACCATTTGTTTGTAGCCCTTCATCTTGCTTAATCCACACTTAGGATCACATCTATATCCAATCACCCACATCAAATAGACCCTTACCCAAGTAAGAAATCTAATTTTGTTTCTAGCCCTTCATTTGTATTCATTCTCACATAGGATCAATCCCAAATCCAATGGCTTAGAAGTAAATTTCCTAACTATCCATCTATGGTCTATGCTAAACCTCATCAAACCTCAAAAGTCAGGAACCTACCAATGTCCAACACTCTCACATGACCTCCTCATGATGGGGGCTATACAAAATAGAGTGTCATGGAACAATGGTGGTGATACATAAGGGTGAGGCATTGAGTATATCTAGCACCCCCCCTCAATGTCCACCCAAAGATGAACTGCCTTCTTGGCATGATGTCAAGTCTTCCATGAGGGTGGATCATTGACTATGTCTAACACTCCCACTCAATGTCCACCCACATGTGAACTACTTACTTGGCCCAATGCCAGGTCTTGAAAGATGTATCTGAAGTAGATCCTCTGTAAGAACTTTGGTGAAGGTACCTACTTCATTCGTCTTGATTGGATAGTAAACTATTTTCACAATCTCTCTTAAGTGTACTTGCTTTTCAAGTCTTGAATTTCCTTCATGGGCCTATTTACAAACCTAATCCAAAGTCTGAAGGCAAAATTGATATCCTATATAATTCTCCATAAGTAGCAAGTATTACCAAAGACCTTCATGTAGCTCCCAATACCTATATGTTGGTCCAATGATCTTATGGTTTGTTTCATCCCATAGAATGACTTCTTCAATTTACATATTATGTTCTTTGAATGTGGAGCCTCAAAACCTAGTGGTTTAGACACATGTACCTCCTCCTTGAGGTAAACATTCAAGAGTTTTGATTTAACATGTAACATGAAAACTTTCAACTTCATCTGAGCTTCTACCACTAGTACTATGTGAATAGTGATCATTATTTAAAAGACAAAACCCTTCATTAATGAACATACTTGTGTTACCAATGTATCTTGATGGCATTCCAATATTCTTTCTATCATGTCCTTCACCTGCCATACCCACTTGGTGGCTTGCATAGCCTCCTTCCATGCCATATCTACAAGTGCTTCATCTTCAACTATCAACTTCAATCCTTCCCTCATAATTGCAACCATCATGGCTATACTGACTATGAGAGTAGAATCCCACCTTTGCTCCTCTATTCTCTTTGACCTTCTTGGTCCTTCTGCCTTCTCACCAATGGTTGTAGGCATAGTATTACTTTGACCATAGATTTGCTATCACAGGATCTTACTTTCATGTGTACACAAAGATAATACAAAATCTAAAAACACACAAGAGATACATAATAGACAATATAATACACAGTATTGGGTACAGTTTCTTCCCATGCACTTTGCTCGACGAGTCTATAGAGTATGTGTATTTATAAGATTTTTATTACATAAATAATAGAGATTACAATGAGGGTGATGCTTTGAAACGTAGGCGTGAAAGTGAAAAGTTGCTCTCTTTTATGACTTTGCTTTTATTTACAAAATTGTGATCTACCATGATCCTTATCTTAACCACTATTTTTATAACTTTCTAGAAAGAACCCTCTACGTGGGGCTTTATTTATAAAATATAATTTTTCTTATTCGTTTCCAAACACATCCGAAATGTCCACGCCCGTCCATACCCTCATGAACCTTCAATTGCTACATCAAAACACAAAACACATTAATATCTCAATAAATTAGACTCCAAATTTCAACATTGCATAAACGATAACATGCCCCCAATTGAAAAAGCAACTTACCTCAGTTGATAAGAAAGAAAATAGACATCGATGACCAGTCACATGTCCCATGATTGAACAATAATAAGCATGTTCCATATAAAAATACATGCATGGAAAGGTATGTTTGGAGAGTTAAATTATTGCGATTGTGAATGGTGTTAGTAGCCAGTGTGGTCGGGCTATTCTTTGTAATTTCCACTTTTGTAATAATGGAGATGTCAAGAGTTTCCGAAATAATGGAGGTTTGGAACGGTGTGAAGTTCATCCTTACTTTCTTTATGATATGTGGAGATGGGTCTTCAACGGGTTCTTCCAGATTCCGGACTTGACGATTACGAAAACATTGATACGTAGAGTAGTGAAGGAAATGGATATACAGAACGGAGAATCCTTGTAATTACTAATGATATAATTAAATTACCCCTCTATTTCTGAAACGGATGTTTTTTGTACTGTGTAGCTAATGATTCCGAACGGTTTACAAATGTTTTATCTGTGCTAACTCATATTGGACTATGGAACAGAAACGCATGTTTACAAATAGTAATATTCGTGAATCCCCGTTCCCAAAGCTATTACTTGGGTGTTGTTAGTATTACGGCAAGCAGTGTCCAAACATTTGGCGACCACGATGGGATGGGGTTCTAGCTAAGGAAGTGGATCTAGCTCTCATTCTGGTGCCACAATCCGAATTCTGAGATCCGATGGCACAATGATATCAACTGCCAAGATTGAATTACACACATGTTTTTGGTAAAGCACGGGAAGATCCCGATGTGCAGATACGAACGTTTGAAAACGAATACAATCGCAACCACAGGCATTTGCAGGGATGACAATCATAAATTACAGGTATTTTAGGCCACCTTGGCGAGAAATGCAGTTAAATGGTTAATTGATCATTTCATTACATATGATGCATTGAAAGAAGCATTCCTAGCGCGATTTCGGATGGCCAAAAGTATTTCGGAATTATACACCACTCTGCAATATATGGTCCAGAAGAGTTTAGTAGACCTCTATGCAGAAGAATTTCAATCTATTATGAGGCAGTTTTCGGATGATAGTTGTCCCTCATAAGAATTACTTCTCAAGTTTTTTGTGGATGGCTTACAACCACTGATAAAGGAAAAGATTTATATTTTTACATAGGATAAGAGCCGTATATTGGACCAGGTTATTGAATTAGCCACTCGTATGGACAGAAAAATGCGACTTCCAAACATGGGGATGGTCAGAAGTGAAATCAAAGGGAAACAGCCCCTGAACTCGGTTCAACAGCTGTACTGCTTGCGTTGTCAAAATCCAAGTCATATCACAGCAGAATGTGCCCTAAATCAGGTATATTGTCCAATCTGCAACATGCATAATCACAGTTTGGATAATTGTATATTCAAATCAAAGAGCACATTGTAGCTTCTGCACAAGTTGAGACCCAGAAGTGGAAAGGGGACATAAGAGATTTTAAAACTCTGTTCAGTCTGGATCGTGGCAGGATAGCCAAGATGTACGCAATACAGGAACCTCACCATACTCAAAATTACAAAAGAATGTGGACTTTAAAAGATGTTACAGATAGAATTTTAATTATTTCAATAGAGGGTGACGATTCCATCAGTCTCGTCTGAACAATTTTGATAATCACCCCATCCAGTGTCAGTTCTGTTTACAGTTTGGTCACTGTAGGTGGGAATGCGAAGAAGCCAAAGAATACGATCAAAGGAAGCAAGAGGCAAAATTAAAAGCCCCAATGGCTAGCATGGTCTCCATAGAATACGCTGAACCAGAGATTGCAGTGTCACTCGCTCGCAGAATGAATATTCCATCGTATCGGAACCCTGTATACCGATTCCAAAAAACAAAAGCAACATCTAAAAACACTTGTACGATGGGCTCAGGAGTATCCACCCCATTTTGTTAATCCAAAACCAATTCCTTCTGCAGTAGATGATAGAATTCAGCAGTCTCGGGGATGTCAAGCGGGGGAGTCTTCGAGCACTCCTGTTGCGAAGTCTTTTGACAATTTTTCGCAAGTTGTGGATTCCGGAATTGCGAATTTTCAAGAAGGGATAAATAATCAAAACAAGAATGGAATGTAGGTTAACTCTGATATACAGATAGATAACGACACATCACCTCAGGCAAAAACTGGTGGATTATTACATGACTTACATATGAAATTATCATTAGGAGCTTTGTTGGAGCTAGTGCCCACTTTTCGAAAACAATTATTACAACAACTACAGTTGACACACCGTACAGCAGAAACTCCGGACCCAACAATCTCAATGGTAAAGGACACTCCAAAAAAGTTTGTAGACTATGTCGTACCTACCATTACTGTTTACCATCGTAATCGTGCCATTCTGAAGGTATTAATCGATGGAGGATCTAGTATCAACATAGCTTCTACAGCAACATGCAGGCAGATGGGGTGGCACTAGTTTGAGCCAGCCCCATTTTTTGTCCGAATGGTGGATCAATCTCGTGTTCAACTGGTGGGATTGATTAAGGATATTCTGATCCGGATTACGCAGGTATTATTTAAAATTACCTTTATCATCCTAGAATTAAAGGGGCAAAATTTAGATTACAATCTACTTTTGGGATGATCATGGCTCCGGAATGCCAAAGTTCGACAGAACTGGGATGAGAAGACTATCACTTTTTGGAAGAGACATTCCAAATTTACGGTTTTGTTGGATGACGAACAATACTTCCTCCCACAACAGAAACCAATCTGGGTGGAACCACCACATATGCTAGAAGGCTTAGAAGAGGATGAGGAAACTAAATTTCTGGAGGCTAATAAAGGCTTGCTGTCTCTGGGAGTGGTCGATGTTAACTCAGTTTTTAGCATGGAAGTAGACGGTTTGACAACTGCAGTAGACCCCGAAGTGTTTGACAATACTGAGACTCAATTACCAGAATTTTCTCTGAAGGATCCTATGGAGATGAGCAGCGTTCGCGTTGAGGAAGATACTTTGGAAGTGATCAACTTGGGAAGCGAGGAGGACCCGAAGCCAATTCGAATCTGTTCGAAATTAGCTCTAGAATTTTGGTTAGTCCTAATTGCATTGTTAAAGCAGTACAGTGATGTGTTTGCCTGATCATATTCAAATATGCAGGGATTGGATCCGAAATTCTATCATCACCACATTTTACTCAAATCGGATGCCACTCCCGTAATGCAGCAGTGATATCAGATGAATCCCCATTTCGTGGAACAGGTTAAACTTGAATTGGATCGTCTACTAAAGGTTGGGTATATTGTTCCTATTGAAAATCCAGAATGGGTATCGCCAATAGTCATCGTCCCAAAAAAAATAAACAACTACGAATCTATATGGATTACCAAAAATTGAATGTTGCCACAGTTCCAGATCCATTTCTATTACCCTTTCTCGATAGTATATTGGAGGCAGATATACCTAAAACATCCTTTATTACAAATTAGGGCAGCTTTGCATGTACAGTCATGTGGTTCGAACTCCGGGACAGTACCTTTTAGCACTATATGCAGCAAATCTTCACGCCATACTTAACATCTTTTATGCGTATATTCTTGGATGATTTCTTTTATGCGTATATTCTTCGCGCCATACTTAACATCTTTTATGCGTATATTCTTGGATGATTTCTCGGTCTTCGGCAGGACAGTGTCACATTTGGAACATTTACGTTTATGTTTTGAATCCTATCGAAAGGTACGGCTATGCTTAGATCCTTTAAAGTCAACATTCACGATGAAATGTGGCAAATTGCTCGGGCATATTATTTCAAAAAAAGGAATTGTGGTTGATTCGGATAAGGTTAAAGTTATTCGAGAAACACCAGCTCCGAAGAGTCCAAAAGAAGCGCCCAAGTTCCTCGGGAAAATCTGCTGGCATGGTAGACATTTAAGAGGACTAGCATATATTGCTATCCCGCTCAATAAGTTAGCACATGTATTGTCAAGGGATTTTCTCTGGACTGATGAAGCACAACTGGTGTTTGAGCGACTTCAAAAAATGCTCGCGAGTGCCCCAATATTAAAAGCTCCGGACTGGAAGTTGCCCTTTCATGTTTTCATGGACGCCTCAGATCGTGCAATCGATAGCGTTCTTATGCAGAAGGAAGATACGAAGTGGTTTCGACCGGTGTACTATGCTAGTCGTAGACTCACATCGGCCGAGCAGAACTATTTGACTATGGAGTGTGAGTGCCTAGGTCTTATTTATTCTATTAAAAAGTTCTGACACTATCTCCTGGGCCAATCATTCACATTTCATGTGGACCACAGTGCTTTGCTTTATCTGGTTAAGCAACAAAATTTAGTTGGACGTCTTGCTCAATGGGTATTGCTATTACAAGAATTTGAATATGATGTAGTCCATTGCCCTAGGGCCAGCCATGCGATTGTAGATTTTGTCCCGAATTGATCATGGTGAACCTCCGAAGGGCATCGATGATTCCCTTCTGGATGTTGAGGTTTTTACGATGGTTGAACCGGAAGATGTCCCGAAGACTACTCCAACCTGGTACTATGAAATGGTGAGTTTCCTTGCCAATGGTGTTGCGCCATCTCATTTACGCTCAGCAGCCCAGAAGAAACTTGGCTTACGCAACCGGTGCTTTGCTATGATCATGGGGTAACTTTAACATAAAGATCCGATGGGAGTTTGGCTTCGTTGTGTACCCCCGCATGAAGTACATGCTGTATTTTGGAAGCCCATGCAGGTGATGCTAGTGGTCATTTTGGTCATCTTATTACGGTCCAAAAAATTGAACAGTTTGGACTCTGGTGGCCCACTATGTATGCTGACGTGCAAGCGACTATTCGGAATTGTGATCCTTGTCAGCGAACAGGTGAACCTCGTGATGCTCATCACTTTCCTCTTCATCCTATTTTACCGTTGGAACCTTTTCAGAAGTGGGGACTAGACTTCATTGGACCCATTAAACCCCCTGCAGCGAATATTGGTGCACTTTATATCCTTACTTGTACTGACTACTTCACTAGATGGGCGGAAGTGTGGGCCACTAAACAAGCCACTACAGCCGTTGTGGCTAAGAAGCTCCAAAATGACATATTTCCTCGGTATGGTCTTCCGTTGGAATTAGTTTCGGACCGTGGCACGTATTTTTTGAATCAATTGATTTCGGAGCTTACAACAGGATTTCGTATTAAACATCGGTTTAGTTCCCCATATTACCCTCGAGCTAATGGTTTAGCCAAAAGTACTAAAAAGATGCTATTACAGATGCTCCAGAAAATGCTTCTGGATAATACTGATCAATGGGAGCTTATTCTTCCCACGGTGCTATGGGCCTATCGCACCTCTTACAAAGTTTCGGTGGGAAGCACACCCTTTAAGCTGTTATATGAGTAAGAGGCTATTCTTCCTTTTGAACTTGCAGTCCCAAGTTTCCGGATTGCAGTACAGAAGCGTTTAATACCAGACGAATCTTTTGCGTATCGCATGGATCAACTGGCCAGTTGGATGAAGTTCACTATTAGAGTTTTCTCTTGCTTCAAGAAGTACAATAGCGACAGAAGCGTTGGCATGACCGGAATCTACGGACTTGGATTTTTTGCCCTGAAGATTTAGTTTTGTATTTTCATTCGAAGATGAAACAAAAGATGGGCAAGTTGAAATTATGGTGGACTGGTCCGTTCTGGATTCATGAAATGTGCGGACCAGGTACATTCTAGCTTGCTACACTCACAAAGGGAATTTTTGCCAATGGTCGTCAATGGGTCTAAGCTCCGGCCTTATCAATGGTCATGATTTTAAAAAAAATTGTGGGATCGGGATCTCATGCAGAATGCACAGTAACTATTTTGCATGCAAACGTACAACAATTATAAGGGTGGCGACGATGGCGACAACATTTCAAATCAAGATGCGTTTCTTCTTTTGAGAGCCAATAATCAGTGCAGTTTCAAGAGTTATGATTCTTTGATCACCCATCATGATGCAGACTCGCAATTTGTTACACAGGAAGGATGGGCATAAAAGGCTGCGAACTCTGTTGAATCCGGCTTATTTGAAAAATTTGCGAGCAGAGCGAATACAGTGAGTAGATTGCATACTTCAAGCAAGAGTGTCATGCACTAGAGCAATGATGCAGGTAGGGTATCGCTAAATGGCAGTGTCCTTCTCTAACTGCCACCTTCTGTACATCCCAGAGAAGATCTCATAGGAGTAGAAGGAGTGGTTTGAATGCAAAGGACTCCTGTAGTGTGCCATGATAGATTGGTGAACCATTAAGCCTCATCCTCAAGCAATAGAGATAGCGATGGAGATCGTCCGACAGACAGAGGGAAACACCATTAATATTCAAGATATTAGTATCCAAAGAGGAGAGGAAGAAGTACATTTAATCGTGGACTTGATTGCGGAGCGATTCCATGTGGCTAAGGAGGATATCACGGCAAGCAAAGAGGCTGTGGATGCTACAAAAATCTGCGCATTGATCGGCAAGCCCTACTCGGGTGAATACCACTTCACGCAGCTGCGAGACGACAACCCACTGAAGTGGGGTATGTTACTAATGACCATGGTGATTAACTTGCAAGCTAAACATTATGGTGTATCCCAGCAGCTCTTTGCGTTGGTGAAGGAAGCGACGAAGAACCAGGTAAACTGGGCGGAAATTATTTTCCAAAAATTAAAGAAAGAAGTCTGGAGATTATTTCGATGGATCAGACGGGCACTCAACGTAGTACTGGACTCCAAAGTGGGAGTGATCTTCTCGTTACTTTTTTCAACCCCGACGTATTTACCTCGAGAATTTCAGGTGTTGGAAATGGTTGATGTATACTCCTCTTAGGTCTTCAAGTGGACCGCGATCGTCCTTGCATCAAAAAGATGTTTATACGAGGGTAGTTGATATTGAATAGCCAACTTCAAAGCTCTACATAGGTCTATAAATGAATCCAAGTGGTATCTTCCGGCCACTGAAGGCATAGCTCTTTGAGTAAGATTCTATAGGGAGTAGAATCACTCAATTTAATTGAGCATTGAGGAAGATATGGCCATTTTAGTGGAAGATGGTATGCTAGATAAGCCTTTGTAGAAGGGGTTGATGAAAAATCAAGAGATAAAGTCAATTTCTTCTCTCTATAGCTTATTCTCTAAGAAACATGCATGTGAGCTGAGTTGTTTATCTCACATACGAGGCTTAATATGAGTTTTGTAGCTTCATAAGAACGTTGAGACTCTTTTTGCTCCCAAAACAAGAGAGGAAGAGTGAATATGATCTCTCCCTCTGCTTGAGTTGCTCTGTGAGCTAAGTGCACATAGGTGTAGTCTGAATATGAGCTCTCTCTAAGCATTGACCATGCATGGCTCCTTGTAGGTTTGAGGCTCCTCTCAGGGGATCACAAAAGCTCTTTTTTTTCTACTTGAGGCTCCACTCCTTCAACCTCCGTTGGCGGCGCATAGGGATGTTTCAATGTGATGATGAATTAGCTCCGATTCAAAGACGCCGCCACCAACTTTCTTATGAAAAAATCTTGCCCAAAAAATCCTAAGAGTGCTTTGATTACCAAACATTAGACTTGCCTAAAATCTCTTTTGTGGATTTCAAAAGTAAGACTTTTTAATCGTGTGTGTGCCACTCTTCTCCTATCCATTATATCCCCTTGCATCCAAAATAGTAATGCTATGGAATGATCTATTGTCGACATGTGGCCACCATGCAACACTCATTCTTATTACCATTGAATACCTTAGGATATCCCGTGAGCTAGGGACCTTGGCTATGGCTGGCCCTTGTCCCACACACACATGGAATGGTCTCTGTAGACTAATGTCTAACATCAAACACATCTTTAGAGCTAACTTATGTCTTCTTGGTACATGAAAGTAACGGTTAAATTGCATCTCCACAAAAACAACATCACAACTAACCAAAATGTGTTTAGTATGTGGATGATATAGATGATCGCCTTTGCTTTCAAAATTGTACCCAACAAAAATAGCTTTTATCATCTAGCTTTTTGTGTTGTTGTTCAGGCACTAATGCATATGTCAGACAACCAAAGACATGCAGATGAGCAATGGATATCTTGTGACTATGCCAAGCATCATACAGAGTGATTGATTGGAGTGCTTTGGTGGGACACCTATCAAGTACATATGCTACACACATAACACCCTCTTGTGATTTTCATGCATTTCTACTCTCTTTATGCATTGTTTTGCACTTAGAACAAGCATGACACGTGACATATGCATCATATGTTTGTTCATAGGCTTATTTGGCCCTGCTTTTGTATGCAAACACGATGATAGTGTTTTCTTTTGTAGGTACCACCAAGAAAACATAAGAACATTCAACGTTCTTATCTTTTGTATCCATGCTGCAATCATGAAGTTTTTTTATACAAGGATATGTAGTGCCCTTTGTTCATATTGTATACATTGTGTGCATGTTTAGACATTTGGTTGAAAGTACATGTAGCACACTTAGTTATGTTTTTTTTTCATTTTCCTACCAAAATACTGTCAAAATTCTTTCATGCATAAGCATAAAAGTAAGAAGGAATACTAAAAGTCTTCTTTTTTCTTCATTTAATTCTGCTGCCACTTTGTTGAAGTGTACATAAACACACAAATTTAAAAAAAACACATAAAACCATCAAAAACATAAAAAGAAATTCACTTTTTCCTAGTATGGATTCAAGACCTTCTTCACCACTTAGGGTTAACATGCACATGGCTTATCACCCTTGAGATGTTATAGAGTGCTAGGATCTCACATCTAGAGATCACACTTTGTGACAGCTTGGAGCACATACGTGGCTTCAAGAAAGAGGAATTAGTGCTAGAGACCAACTTGCTAGGAATGGAGTTAGATGCTCTAGGTGAGCATCAAACCCCAGAAGTTCCTAGTGCGAGTGTTGTAGTAAGAGAAGCCTGATGGTAGCTTAGGGATCTTCAACCGCCAAGATATCACAGCTCTACTAGCACACATATTGTTGATGTTATTGTGCACTATCTAGTTCATCTTGGGGCTTAGAGAAACTATCCGACCTCTACTTAGAAAGGAGAGGTGCAACTCTTTATGAGGATGGCTATAGGGGCATAGGCTCCTAGGGCCAGAGATCCTCATGGACTAAGATGAGTCGGCCCTTTTCTACATCCACTCCTATCTTGACTAGTGCACAACCTCAAAAGGAGGCTAAGAAGATGCACATGTTCAAGATAGTTTCAAGAGGAAAGAGAAAGCTGTCTTCTTTGACTAAGAGGGCTTACAATAAGTCCATCGTTACCCCTCGATAGAAAGAGAAGACAATGAAGGAAGGGTTATGCTATGGATGCCTAGGATAACACCGCTTCAAGGACTATCCTGAGAAGAAAAATATAGGAGCAACCATATTCACAAATCCTACACAGCCAAGGAGTGATATAGATGAGGTATTTGGTGATCTCATATGTCATCTCCTATAGTGGCCATGACGGTCACAAAGAAGGTTCCTTCCGTGCCAGATGTTGTGCTTTTGCCAGTGGCACAAAAAGGATACCAATTTCTAGATATAAAACTCATTATTATGAGAGGAGTCCTGGTAGGACAACCTATCAAGGTCCTCTTTGACACTGGGTCTATGCAGAATGTCATTAGTTCCCGACTAGTCAGAAGGTTACACTTAGACACTCTGCAGTCAGAGTATGGCTACATAGTTGAGTTGGCCGATGGGAAGGGAGTTGAGACATGGGACTAATGAGTAGTAGGTCTACCCATTCAGATCCAGTCCTACAAGTGTAGATTGGATTTTGAGATAGCACAACTGGCTCATTTTTTATGTAGTCCTAAGTAAAAAGTGGCATGCTTGGAAATGACCAGTCATAGATTTTGCTTCACATGCTTATCACTTTGAGCATGAGGGGAGGCAATTACTTATCCATGGAGAGCCAGATCTCCAAGAGACATGATTGATGACTGCAACTAGGTTGCTCAAAATTGATTGTAAATATATTTACTTTCTTTATTTTGTGTATTCATTGTGTGTAGTGATGGATTCTTGCAGTCAAGGTAACTCTAGTTGGAATGCTCAAGTACTTTTAGATAAAGTAAGAGCAAAATTCCAAGAGCTATTTTTAAAATAATTACCTTCAGGTTTACCTCCTTATAGTAATATTGAGCATAGAATCGAATTGCTACTAGGAGCGATTCCAACCGCTTGACGACCATTTCGAATGAAATTGTAGGAAGAGAATGAAGTCCGCAAGATCGTGGATGAGTATTTGCAAAAAGGGCTGATCATACCCAACAACTTGCCTTTTGCAACACTAGCTCTTTCTAGTGAAGAAGAAAGGTGGATCTTGTAGGATGTGCCTCAACAATAAGATTACCATCAAGCATAAATATCCCATGCCCAGGATAGATGTTCTCATAGATGCTTTAGGTGGAGCAGTTGTATATAGTAAGATAGATTTGAAAAGTGGCTACCACTAGATTAGAGTAAAGAAACACGATGTATATGAAACAACTTTCAGGACCCATTTTGGGCATTATGAGTATTTAGTTATGCCATTTGGTTTGACTAATGCACCTGCTACTTTCATGATGTTAATGAATGACATTTTATAGCCGTTCATTGGACATTTTGGTGTGGATTTGTTGATGACTTGTTGACATATAGTAGGAGCTATTTGTAAATCCAGATAAGACTCAATTGTTCCTTCCAAAGATAGAGTATTTAGGGCATGTGGTATTAATCGATGCGGTTCATATGGATCCCAAGAAGGTCTCAGCTATTCTAGCTTGGCGTACTCCTCAAGATGAGGGACAATTACGATGATTTCTATGTTTTTTTTGTTTCTATAAAAAATTCATTTCCTCTTATTCATTGATAATAGTGCGAATGACAAATCTGCTTCAAGCCAAAGTATCATTTGCATGGAAGCTATTGATATATTTAGGTAGTGATGTGTGTGAACACACTAGGACCACCCGAGCACTTTTTTCCCTCTTTAGGAGGTTTTTTCCCCTGGCTTGTATATATGCCTATTGCCCTAACATATTACTTATCTTTGTACATTCTAGTGGTAATACATTCAGTATTGTGTGTTGTGCTCCAAGCTTCTTCTTCTTCCTTGTGTTGTTTGCATGCTTCCGTAGACGTCTAACTCCAACAATTGGTATCAAAGCAGGTCATCGATTCATCTAGGGCATCATTGACACTCCTCCAATCATAGTCTCAAAATTGCACAAAATTTGGTGTACATACTCAAGGTGATTAGGAGATCAAAGCAACTTCGTTATGTGATGCCAAAATCATGATCTAAGCTCATTTCGACCTCCAAATGCACTACTGTAGTGTTTGTGCAGGCTATTTTGTCTTTTTGTGCCAAAGATATATACAGGTTTTGATTCACCAGTATAAGCATCTCGAAGTCTCCTACAGGTCTAGTAGAATTCGTTTAGGTAGTTCTGTTCAACTTTTTTAGATACATTCATTTTTTTGCATCAAGGTATTTGAGTTAGTGGCCATGGCTGAAAGTAGTGATGTATTTCATATGTTGGCTATTGAGGATAAGTTGGATGGTACCAATTATCCATTGTGGGCTTATATGATGCGTCATGTATTGTTCACAAAAGGACTATGGCATATTGTGCAGGGTGTTGAAAAATATCCTATTACACCTACGAACACAGGTACTGCAAATACAAGTCTAGAAGCTAATGTGGATGGTGTCAAAGATGGTGATATTTTGCAAATTCTTATTCGTGATGTTGTTTCTATTGCACCTACTGTAGAGAAAATTTGTTGGGATGGTAGAGATGCTCAAGCAAATGCATTGGTAGCTTTTTCTGTCAAACGTGTCATTATTCCTCACATTCGCTCTTGGAGAACAGCTAAGGATGCTTGTGTTGGAGATAGACGTCTGCGGAAGCACGCAAATAGCACAAGGAAGGAGAAGAAGCTTGGAGCACAACACACAATATTGAATGTATTACTAGAGAATGTACAAAGATAAGTAGCCCACTAGGGCAATAGGCGTATATACAAGCCGAGGGAAAAAAACCTCCTAAAGAGGGAAAAAAGTGCCTCGGCAATCCTACTGTTTTCAGACACATCACTACCTAAGTATATCAACAATCCCCCCTGGGAGTGATGCGATGAACAAGGAGCTGGCACTCATGTATAAGGAAGTGCCAAGCTATGTGGAAATCACTCCACAAAAGGAAGTAAGCCCAAAGCTTTGCAAAAAGCTTCAAACTTCTCCCTAGGCAGAGCCTTCATGAAAAGGTCTGCAATGTTCTCCTGCATGGGCACATATGCCAAGCTGATCTCCCCAGCAGAGAACCTCTCCTTGACATAGTGATAATGCACCTCAATGTGCTTAGTGCGAGCATGGAACACAGGGTTCCTCGCAACTGCCAATGCGCTCTGACTGTTAGTGAAGATGGTGGTGGCAGAAGACTGACCAACACCCAAATCAGCCATAAGGCGTCTGAGCCACACACACTCAACAATCGCTATGAAAACCATCAGGCTTACGCTTCAGCGTGTATACCCACTTAGTCCCAATGGCCTTCTTGCCAGGAAGTAAGTCACATAAAGACCAAGTACCATTCTTCATTATAGCATCATATTCAAATTGCATAACAGCCATCCAATTTTTTGAATTTTGTGCTTCATCAAACGAAACAGGCTCATTCTCATCACAGAGACTAGATGCAGCCATAGCATAGAAATCTGATGCAAAAGAGGCACTATGAGAGCCTGAACGAGTACGATATGACAAAGGTGCATCTAATTTGCTGTCATGCAAAGTCTACACCAGCCATTTTGGCATAGTTTTTGCCTGCTCAATATCAGCTCTCTCATCAACTAGTGCATCATGTAAATCTGCATCAGAAATGGAATGATCTGCATCATCACATGAAATCTGCAAAGGTTGAGAAGTTGCCTCATTGGGACTAGCACTAGACTGTCCACCTGTAAAAAGAGGAAGCAAAGTATCATACATGTCTTTGGAGCTAACAGATGTCTCCTTAGTACATGAAAACAATGGTTGAATAGCATCTTCCACAAAAACAACATCACGGCTAACCAGAATGCGGTTAGTGTGTGGATGCTACAGACGATAGCCTTTACTTTCAGAACTATACCCAACAAAAATACATTTTACTGCTTTATCATCCAATTTTCTACGATGTTGTTCAAGCACTAATGCATATGCCAAACAACCAAAAACACGTAGATGAGCAATAGATGGCTTGCGATCATGCCAAGCCTCATATGAAGTGATAGATGGCAACACTTTAGTGGGACACCTATTCAGTACATATGCTGCACACATGACAGCCTCAAGCCAGAAACTATGTGGTAAAGCTTGACTCTTCACCATACACCTCGCCATCTCCATGAGTGACTTGCTCTTTCGTTCAACAACTCCATTCTGTTGAGGTGTATACGGCACTGTACACTGGTGTTTTATCCCACGTTCAGCCAAAAATGCATTAAAATTAGAAGACATATATTCCCCCCGTTGATCGGAATGGAGGGTGCCCATTTTACATGCTGACAGATTTTCAGCCAAAACCAAAAACTGTTTGAAGCACATGAACACTTCAGACTTTGCCTTCAATGGATGTACCCATGCATGCCTGGAAAAATCATCAATGAAATTCACGTAGTAAAGATAATTTCGAAAAGAAGGTGTTTGCATAGGACCATAGACATCACTATGTACAAGCTGCAATTTCTGAGTAGCCCGAACTGAATCATCTTTTGGAAATGAGGAACGCTGCATTTTGCCCAAAATACAGCCTTCACAAACATGTTTTCTAAGTGCCTCAAGTTTGGGCAAAGAGGATACCATTTCAGACTACACATGCCGAATCATTCACAGATCTTTCATAGTCTATGAGCTTATACAGCCCACGACATAAAATGTCAGAAGCAATAATCACATCACCATTTGATAGATCATGAACTGTACACCTGTCATTAACAAATTTCACAACCAAGCCAATCTTGGCTAATGCAAAAACTGATAACAAGTTCTTCTTGATCCCTGGCACAAATAAAGCATCTGACAAAGTGAAAGAACTATCAGCAGTAGTCAAAATGATCTTACAAACTCCCATAACAGGATAAGGGGAGTTGTTGGCGCATGTAACAGTATTCCCTGTAGGGGCAGGCTCGAGTGAAGAGAAGAAACTACACTGTGAGGTAATATGTTTGGTCGCCCTGCTATCAAAGTACCAAACATCTGAGTCTACTGCAGACATGCACTGCTCATGAGAAGATGGGTCAAAACTGCAAACAGTAGTAAACGCCCATTCTTCTTCTTGCACAAGATTAGCAGACTCTATTTTTGGTGTAGAGGCCTCTGCAACAATCATTCCAGCCTCTTTCTTCTTTGCCTCTTTAGCAGCCTCTTTCTTCTTTGCCTCTTCTTACCACATTGTACCATGCTAGGGAATGAGGCTCGTGTTGCTTACCTCTGAAAATAGTTGAAGAGTGAGCACATGAATGAAGGTGATTTTATGGACAATTCTGACAAAGATCAAGGATTTGAAGGAACAATTGATTTCTACTGATGAAGTCCTTCCTAATAGTTCACTCGTGCAGATTGTTCTGAATGGTCTTCCTGACTCGTGTAAGAGTTTTGCTTCTACTTTTCGTTTGATGATAAAAGGCAATCCAAATGCCTTAACATTTGAAGAGTTAGTTTCTGTTTTGTTGTAGGAAGATGAGTCTAGGCAGAATACGTCTATTATGTGTGTTGCAGATCAAGCTTTCCTGGCTACTCAGAAGGGCAAAGGAAAATGGAGCTCTTCTACTAGTAAGAAAAAATCTGCTATTTCTGCACGATCGAAGAAGGAAGACAAAGATGAGAAGAAATCAAAAAAGAAGAAATTATCTTGCAAATACTATAAAGCAAATGATCATGTCATTAAGAGCTATCCAAAATTGGCTGCTAAAGAGGCAAAGAAGAACGAGGCCATAATGGTTGTTGCACAGGCCTCTTCACCAAAAACAGAATCTGCTAGTCTAGTGCAGGATGGAGAATGGGTGTTTACTACTGTTTGTAGTTTTGACCCATCTTCTCATGAGTAGTGCATGTCTGCAATAGACTCACATGTTTGGTACTTTGATAGTGGGGCGACCAAACATATTACCTCACAGTGCATTTTCTTCTCTTCACTCAAGCTTGCCCTTATAGGGAACATTGTTACATGCACCAACAACTCTTCTTACCCTGTTATGGGAGTTGGTAAGATCATTTTGACCACTACTGATGGTAGTTCTTTTACATTGTCAAATGCTTTATTTGTGCCAAGAATCAAGAAGAATCTGTTATCAGTTTCGAATTTAGCCAAGATTGGCTTAGTTGTGAAATTTGTTGATGACAGATGTATAGTTCATGATCTGTCAAATGGCGACGAGATTATTGATTCTGGCATTTTATCTCGTGGGTTGTATAAGCTCATAGATTATGAAAAATCTGTGAATGACTCAACATGTGCAGTACATGATTCTCAGGCTATGTCAGATGTAAAGCTTTGGCATGCACGCTTTGGTCATTGCTAGTGTGCTACGCCTACAGAAATCTGAAATGGTGTCCTCTTTGCCCAAACTTGAGGCACCTTGTAAACAAGTATGTGAAGGCTGTATTTTGGGCAAAATGAAGCATTCCTCATTCCCAAAAGATGGTTTTGTTCGAGCTACACAAAAATTGAAGCCTGTTCACAATGATGTCAATGGTCCTATGTAGACACCCTCTTTTGGAAACTATCTTTACTTCGTGACTTTCATTGATGATTTTTCGAGCATGCATGGGTATATCCATTCAAAGCAAAGTCCAACGTGTTCATGTGCTTCAAACGCTTTTTGGTTTTGGCTGAAAATCTATGAGCATGTAAAATGGGCACTCTCCATTCTGATCCAGGGGGGAATATACGTCTTTTGACTTTAATGAATTTCTGATTGAGCATGGGATAAAACATCACTGTATAGCATCGTATACACCTCAACAGAATGGAGTTGCTGAACAAAAGAATAGGTCACTCATGGAGATGGCAAGGTGTATGGTCAGGAGTCAAGCTTTACCACATAGTTTCTGGCTTGAGGCTATTATGTGTGCAGCATATGTACTTAATAGGTGTCCCACTAAAACATTGCAATCTATCACTCCATATGAGGCTTGGCATGGTCGCAAGCCATCTGTTGCTCATCTACATGTTTTTGGTTGTCTGGCATATGCATTGTGCCTGAACAACATCGCAAATAATTGGATGATAAAGGAGTGAAATGTATTTTGGTTGGGTACAATTCTAAAAGCAAAGGCTATTGTTTGTATCATCCATAGACTAAATGCATTTTGGTTAGCTGTGATGTTTTTTTTTTTGGAAGATGCTATTCAGCCCTTACTTTTGTTAAATGTTTACATAGTTACGCTGAGTTAATAACTAACCGAAATCGTTACCGAACAAATAATAAATGTAAAATAGTGATTCATCGTAAACTGTATTAAACTTTCTCTTACCGAAAGGCGTTATCAGTTCAAGTGGGTTCTTGGGAGTGGTAGGGGTCTGTTAGACAGAGGCCCTGTACTCTTTTCCCAATTCTTAATCACAACATCAAAACACTAATACACATCTTAGCTTAGTTACTTGCGGTAGCTGGACAATATTGGGTTTCTTTACGCCTGCGTATCGAACTTCTTCAGACTATTATGCTATTGGAACAGAGCAGTAGTCCATTCTACAGATTCGCTATTATACCGTAAATCAACCAAAGTAAAGACTATAGCATGCAGATTTATTCGTCACCACACTTGCCACTGATCTCAAAGTCCACGTTACTGAAGATACTAGTTCGTACTCATATTCGGGGTCACAGTTATTACATCGAATGCAATGAATATGATAGAAACACACAGAACATACTCCGACAGGGCAACATATTACTTATTCGATTCACATAGCCAGATAACTACTCAAACTGACTCAGGGTACTTCAATAACTGAAGAATACGCAACAATACAATACGATAACAGTACTCAGACTCCACAACAGTGTAAATAGTACTCTTGACAGAAAATTAAGCGAACAGTTCGGCAATTCCAGAAAGACGTCTCTCTCTTTTCCATTCTCCTTTCATTGCTTTATATAAATTTTACAGGATGCGCGTCCCAACTTTTCGCGCATGATTCAAGGAACTCCGTTACATCCAGCAGTCATTACATTTGTCTCACTCGGCGGCCGACTAACACTGGCACGCACGGTGGACTCGAACCCGCAAGTGATTTTGATTACAAAACTATTGTTCATCTATGATACCTTCTAAATACATATTCCTGGATCTAAATGTCTGGGCTATTTTTTTCTTAAGGGTTTCTAATAATTGCTTAAGGGTGTCGAGTTCTAAAATCTACGCATCTACTCTAACGGAACTGAGGGCAATGGCTTCTGTGAGCAAAATTTCGGCCTGTGTTTGCAAAATGGCCTCTTGTAAATAAAATTCGTTTGATAATGCCGCATCTCTTGCTGTCTTCATGTCTGTTACTTGTTTCTGCATCTCGTTGATTCTGTCTTTCTGGTTGCGTACCTGATTATCCAATCTTCCGAACTGTTGGTTCTGGAACTCTATGGTTTGGTAGTAAGCATCCCGTTCTCTGCGGGCATTTGCTAAATCCTTCTGATATTTAGATTCTCTGTTTAGTTGGTGTTTCATCATGTTGTTGACATCGTCTAAGGATTCTTTTGTTCTTTGTAACTCTTCTACTGCCTGCTTTGCTTCTCTCTACTGCTCTTGATATTTCTGTATTGTGTCCTGCAACTGGACTCTTGTTTCTTCCAGTAGGTTTCCTAGTGCTATTCTTGTATCTTCGGTATCTTTGAGTGTTTGTTTTAACTGTATTATTTCCGCGTCAGCAGCTATCAGCATTTCTTCTTTTGCAGCCATTGCCTTATCTCTCTGGCTTGAGCTCTCTTCTTGTACTTGGAGTGTAGCCTGTAGCTGCTTGATCTGCTCTTGTAGTGATTTTCTGCTCTTGCTGCTTGTAATTCTTCCTGAAGTGGGGTGATATCCGCCTCCATTATTTCCAATTTCCTTTGGAATTCTTCTCGGGCACTGTCTGTGGCGTGCTTCAGGTGTTGCGGCAGTTGTTGGGATAGATTAATTAAAAGGTGACCCATATTTTCTAGTTCCGAAAAAATTGGAATGGGGTAGGATGGCAGGGGAGGACGAGGTTGTGACGAGGTTCCGGCGAGGAGTTGTTGTGAGTTTGGAGGTGAATAGTTAAGGGAGGATGTAGAGGCTTCAGAAGTTCCCGTGTGGTGACTGGGCTTGATGGGGCTGCGGTGTGGTTCCGGTTGGGAGATGGGGTTAGCAGGCAGGGTTTTGGGGAGGGCAGAGTCAGTAGTTGTTACCTTGTTTATTTGTTCCATTTCTGCATTGTGTGCTTCTGTGGATTCCACTGCCTTCAGTAGCTTGTCTAGTGCATCTTGATTAGATTGCTGCTCATTTTCCTGTTGCTCTGATTCTTTTTCGGTCGAAATTATTTCCGTCTCTGCTTGATCTTGTTGTTCTTGTTGTTCTGTCGATGATTCATTGTGCATTGAAGTTGCTGTATCATGGAAGGTTTCTTCTTCGTTCTTCTCTTCGTCTTTATCGTTATCTTTCTCCTTTCCGGCTGAGCCTTATGCTTCACTTTCTGAGGAGCTAATTCTGATGCGTTTCCGGCGGAACAATTGGTTGAGTTCTTCTTCATCTTCTTCTTCCTCATCTTCTAGTAGTTGAACTGACTCTTCGTGCCTTAAGACTGGTCCTCGTGGTGGTGGTTGAGCGGCGAGTATGGTTGGGAAGAGGAAAGAAAGGATGTGGGGAAGTCTGGATCGAGGGGTGGTTCTTTTGTTGACTTGTTTCACTATGGCGACGCACTCTTTATGGATTCGGTGAAAGAAAAATGAGGCGAAATTAACAGGTTCTTGTGCGGCAAGGTCGATGGCGGAATAGAATGGGCGAAAGATACCGTATGTGCGTTTTTGGAGGTTAAGGATCGCAACTAAGAACTGCAATGCGGTTTTTTCAGGTTCTGGGCGGCAGAGAATGGCGTATTCATTTGATGAAAATCGGGGAAAAAGTTATACCATTCGAGCTACGGGGATGCTTGGGCCATTTTCGCGGCCTTGTGGGATGAGACGGAAGGCTTCGGCGAAGGCCTGGAAGGTTATGACGGTTCTAGATGGTAAGGAGGGGAAGAGCCATTGTCGTTCGGTGATGGGAGATTGGGCGATGGCTGGGATAATTTGTGCGAAGAAGGGATGGGCTTCCACTGAGTGCTAATGCAGCTCAGCAAAGTTAGCCAACCCTCGGATACGCAGGTATTCTCCTACCTCGGTAGGGATACCATCACAGAAGGCTGTGTAGTTCGCCAACGCTTCCATTGCGAACACAAACACACAGGACACATGTGGCACACGGATACACAGAACACAGAACACACAATGACAATCACAAGAACACAATAGCGTTTTTCGGTGCAACCGAAGAGCTTAAGTACAGACATTACAGTGGGGGGGGTAGGAAGTGATGGTTATCATTGTGCGGTGCTGGAATGATATTGCTTTTAATTTGGCATGCATACTTGAGTAATTGGTAAGGAGGGCGGCTTATGACAAAACACGGCTATTGAAAAAAGAAGAGAAAGAACAGAATGAAAAGTAAAAAACAAAAGCTAAAAAATGCGGTCCACCGCCGAATGATTTAATGCGGACTAGTAGCGCTTCGATACGGCCGCAGCTTCGAACCGTTGATTACTTTTGGAAGTGGATTTCCGGTCAACATAGTCAACCGAAAAGTTGCTGGACCGATTTGCTCTGCGATCTTGTAAGGGCCGAATCACCGTAATTTGAATTTGCCTGCGGATCTATTTGACTTTGCGTTATAGAAAAGTACAAGCTGTCCTACCGAAAACACTAGAGTTTTCAGGTTTCGATCGTGTGTCCTTGCCTGTCTTAGTTGAACTTCGTGCATAGTTAAGAAACTGAGCCATCGATGCTCATCTAACTCTCTGAGAGTGTCCATCCGAAATGACAGTGAGTCTTCCGGTAGTAATTTCTGGGTAATGGCTACTCGTAAACTGGGTATAACTATCTCCATTGGTGCTATTGCTTCTAGGCCATAAGCTAATTTGAAAGGTGTCAATCCTGTTGTTACCTTGTAGCTAGTCCGGTATGCCCATAATACTGCAGGTAGCAGTTGATCCCATCTTTCCGGTGATTCCATGATCAATTTCCGAAGGATATTCAGCAGAGATTTGTTTGTACTTTCGGCCAATCCATTGGCACGAGGATAATAAGGAGAACTAAATTTATGTGTAACCTAGAACGACCGTGTAAGTGCCTTCATTAAATTGTTTACAAAATGAGTGCCTTGATCTTAGACAATTTCTAGTGGTAAGCCAAAACGTGGAAAGACATCGGTTAGCAGACACTTTGCTACCGTAACTGTTGTAGCAGACCGTAAAGCCCAGGCTTCTGCCCATCTGGTTGCATAGTCTGTACAGGTCAGTATGTAACGGTTGTTACTGAAGACTGCTGGAGGTGTAATTGGACCGATAAAATCTAGACCCCACTTTTGGAAAGGTTCCAATGGTAGGATGGGTTGCAAAGGAAAGTGGTGTCGTTGCAAGAGCTGACCTGATCTTTGACAAGTATCACATTGTTTAACAAACTGTAATATATCTCTTTACATTGTTGGCCACCAGAGACCACTCTACAGAATCTTCCGGTGAGTTAGATCTGCAGCAAAGTGGCCACCGGAAGGAATCGAGTGAGCCAAAGTGATAACTGAGTTAACTTCATGTGGTGGAATACATCGAAGTAGGATTCCGATGTGATCTACATAATATAGTTCTCCAGCAATTAACCGAAATCGGTGGCTAAAAACTGCAATTTTCTTGCATACTGCTCTAGAAGTCTGAGATGGAAGGCAACCATCAGTGAGAAAGGTCAAGATCTGATCATAATATGTAAATGGGATAGGTGGGTCTGCAGAATCTTCATTAATTGGTTCTGACACATAAATCGCGGGTGTCGTGTCATCTATGCCCACCGGAGCTTCACCGGAATCTAAGCGGGATAAAAAATCTGCTAAGGCGTGTGAACTGCCTGGCCGATGAATGACTTCGTAGTCAAATTCCTGCAAGAGTAAGACCCATCGCGCTAATCGACCACTTAGATGCTGTTGCCTAACTAGATAGACAAGTGCAGCGTGATCTACATGAAATGTGAATTTACGGCATAGCAAGTAATGTCTAAATTTCTTGACCGAATATACTAGCCTTAGACATTCTCTTTCTGTTACAGAGTAATTTTTCTCAACAGGTGTTAATCTTCGACTTGCATAATACACTGGTCTGAACCATTTATCAATTTTTTGCATCAATACATGTCCTATCGCTATATCTGAAGCATCAACAAATACATGAAATGGATGATCCCAGTCCGACGGTTGTAAGATAGGAGCTTGTGTTAATAAATGCTTTAAACGATCAAAGGTTATCTGGCATTCCTAGGTCCATTCAAATTATCGAGGTGTTTTGCTGATTAGCTTGTTTAGTGGTATAGCCAAATGAGCAAGCCACCGTAAGTGCCTTCCATGCCACCGTACTTGGCCCATAAAGTGCATAACTTCTTTTGGAGAAGTTGGCACCGGAGCTTCTATTACTGCCGAGATTTTATCTTGATCTACTTGGATACCTTGTGCAGATACAATGTGGCCAAGTAACTTGCCACATGAGACCGCAAACACCGATTTGTTTGGATTCAAACAGAGTCTATACTCTCTACATTTCTGAAAGCAGCACCGTAGATGAAGCAAATGTGCCATCATCTTACCAAAAATCGAGAATTCATCGAGATATACTTGCATAAATGAAGTGAGATAAGGAGAGAAAATCTCCTGCATACATCGTTGAAATATGCTTGGTGCATTTCTCAATCCGAACCACATTACGGTGCAGGCAAAGACACCCCAGTTGGTAATGAATGCAGTTTTTGGTATATCCTCTTCGGCCATTCTAGCCTGATTGTAACCGCTATATCCGTCTAAGAATTAATACATTTCGTGACCTGCTACCTTATCAAGCATGGTATCCAGAAAAGGGATTGGGAAAGGATCCGGTATTGTTGCTGAGTTTAATTTCCGGTAGTCTACAGAGATTCGCAGTTGCTTATTTTTCTTTGGCACGATCACAATTGGTGAAATCCATTCAGCATGTTCTACTAGTACGATGAATCCGACTTTTAATAATCTATCAAGTTCGGCTTTTACCTGTGATGCATAATTGGGATTCATCCGGTAGCTGTGCTGCTTGTTCGGTTTAGCTTCAGGCTTCAACATGACTCTGTGCTGATAAATGCGCGGATCTAATCCTTTCATATCTTTGTAATCCCATGCAAAGACGTCTGAGAATTCGCGAAGAAGTCGAATCAAGTCAGCTTTAAATGATTCCGGTAAGTTTTGCCTTATCTTTACAGGTCGTGGATGATCTTCGTCTCCTAGATTGTACGTGGTCAACTGGTCTTCGGGGACATAAAACTGCTGCGGTTTCTCTGTATCGTCTGTTGACTTGAACAGCGATTGTAATTCATCATCATGTGTTGGGACAGTATCTTCCTACTTAGCTTTTTCGGTGATAGGTACTATTGTACAAACTGAAGTGTTCCAGTTATCTACAATGGACTGTAGATCAACAGTTCCTAGTGAAATTAAGTCAGCGTTATTCTTCAGAAATTCCTCTTCTTCATCATCTGATAGTCCATCTAGCATACGGACTGGTTCAACAAAATATGGTCTAGTGTGAAGCTCGCAAGGTTGTATAGCATCTAATTTTACCACATATCTACGATTGGCATCTTTAAATGTAAGCTCTTGTGCAGACCAATCCTGTATTACCTTCACATGTTTTAGCCAAGGACGGCCGAAAAGAAGGTTATAATCCACAGTGGATTCCGACAGATCTAGTATTACAAAGGTCATTTAGAAGGTCGTACCTTGTAAAGTGATCGGTACATTTCGTACAAGTCCCAAGGGGTGGACTCTTGATTGATCTGCCATTCTAACAAAAAATTGAACTGGTTCGATTTCGGTCCATCCTAATCTTTTGCATAAGGCCGCCGTCGCAATGTCAACACCAGAGCCTCCATCAATCAATACTTGCGTAATCTTATGATCCTTATACTATACTGTAATCAAGGGGACTGAATGATCGACAGTAGAATCAGGTTCGGGTTGAACTGCTACTGTCGCCGGAATACAAGAAGTCATCGGACTGAGCTGTTGTTGGAACTGTTGTCGAATTCCCGGTACTAATGCTAGTAATTGGCCCAGAGGCAGAGTGATAGATGCCTTAGATAAGATTTCCCAGGCCTGTTGAGATTGATTGATAGACTCTACTGATGTTGAAGTGAATGCCTCTGCTGATGCGGAGGTGTCTACGGTTGTTAATGTATCTGCTACTGATGATGTTCCTACTGCTGACTCCCTTTGTTCCGTTTCTTCCTTCGTTAATGAGGGCTGGGTTACCGGAATAGGCTCTGGAAAGACTGGTGGTTCTGCTGTGGTCCATCGACTAGCTTTGTTATACATTCTGTGTTGTTCATGTATCCCTGGTTCAAATATTTCTGCTGCCGGTTGCAGTTGTTTATCGGAACGAGTCTGGATTGAAGCAGCCTGTATCTCCACCGGTGTGATTTTTACCATGTTGGCCATTGGATTTTGACGTTCCTTCTTCCTTTGATCATACTCAGCTGCATCCTTGCAAAATCTCCTAATATGTCCAAATTCACCACAAAAATGGCAGCGTGGTGGTGGTAAATTGGGATTTTCCGATGGTGGTCCGTTTTGCCAGCGGTTTGGATTATAATTATTATTCCTCTATCCTCAGTAATTTCGATATCTTTGCTGCTGGTTGTTTCTCATTTGTGGAGGCACATAGTGATTTGCTGGTTGTCCTTGTTCCTGGATAATTGCATTGACAGTCGCTGTTCCTTGTACTATAGCATTGTATGCGCAGTTTTTGGTGGTGTGTCCGGCAATGTTGCAGATAGCGCAGAATGTTTGATTAAGTGCGCAATTGGCACTGGTATGTCCTGAATTTTTGCATATGTTGCAGTAGTATACCTGTCTAGTCATATCTTCTGCAACATTCTTGTTTGCTTTTAACCATTCTAAATCTTATGTAAATCCACCGACTTTGTGTTCCAGTTGCAGAGTCATTGCAATGACTGCATCGAGGGACATGGCTCCGACATATCTTATGATCATGATCTGTTTAAGTTGTGGAACCAAGCCATTGATGAACCATTGAGTGATAACATCATCTGGTAAGTTAGCATGGGCCGGTGGTAACTGTCTTAAATGTGTTTTGAAGAGAGTAGCATACTCCTGTACAGTTTGATTTGGAATCTGTCTGTTATTCTGCAGATAATCAAAAATTTCGGCTGGATTCTTTTTTAGCCTGAATCGCTGCAGGAAAGCATCTCGTACTGCTTCGTAGGTGCCGAAATGATTAATATCATATTCTGTAAGTCATCTAGCTGCTTCATTGACAAGTGTAGATTGGAAGACAATGGCTTTGTAGGCCTGATCCTGTGGATGGTTGAGAACTGCATAACTTATCTCGAACGTACGCACATGAGCATCCGGATCATCTCCTGGAAATCCACCAAATTTCGTGTACGTTACTCCCGTTGGAGGTGGCCTGGGTGGACATAACTGTTGTTGTCCGTTCATCGTGAGCGTGTTATACTTTCCTTCTGAACTACCGGAATCTGTATCGTCGGATGACGCACTTTCCGGTGTGATTATCTTGTCTAATATGCTTCGAATTTCTGTTTCGAACAGCCTTCCTTCCTCCTTGATGTCCAGTGTATGGGAACTTGCTTCCAAGCACGGCAGATGGGCTGAAGATTCAGCAGAAAATGCTAAATCGTCACCGAAAAACTGTGATTCTGTTACTGAAATTTCACCGGAAGGAACCGAAATTGTGCCCGAATTCAGCGTTTTTTCACTTTCACCGATTTCTTTGACTAAAGTGTTTCTATTCGTGGATGAATCTGAATCTTTTTCCAAGAGTGTTAAACTAGATTCCAACTGCGTCTTGGTAGGTTCTGGAATTACTATATTTTTTACAGACTGTGCTGAAATAGTACCGGAATGTGCCAGAGGCGTATCAAGTTCTACCGGAATATGACCGGAATCAGTTTTAACGTTCTTAACTTTCTCGACAACTGGGTCAGTCCTAGTTGTACTTCTACCTCCCAAAGTTGGGATACGTTTCACCGGATCGAGTAACCGGCATGTATCATTTTTTGTATTATTCGCGTAGTATTACTAACGGGACAGTCTGCAACAATCTGGTTCTGTTGCTACTGCCAATCGAACGATAATCTAATTCTGACAGATGACTGGCAATTTTGATGCCACCTTCCCACAGACGGCACCAAGTGTTAAATGTTTACATAGTTACGCTGAGTTAATAACTAACCGAAATCGTTACCGAACAAATAATAAATGTAAAATAGTGATTCACCGTAAACTGTATTAAACTTTCTCTTACCGAAAGGCGTTATCAGTTCAAGTGGGTTCTTGGGAGTGGTAGGGGTCTGTTACACAGAGGCCCTGTACTCTTTTCCCAATTCTTAA
Source organism: Ceratopteris richardii (assembly GCA_020310875.1). Classification (NCBI taxonomy): domain Eukaryota; kingdom Viridiplantae; phylum Streptophyta; class Polypodiopsida; order Polypodiales; family Pteridaceae; genus Ceratopteris; species Ceratopteris richardii. The sequence continues at coordinate 49,009,200 of CM035407.1, read as the reverse complement.
TCACAACATCAAAACACTAATACACGTCTTAGCTTAGTTACTTGCGGTAGCTGGACAATATTGGGTTTCTTTACGCCTGCGTATCAAACTTCTTCAGACTATTCTTCTATTGGAACAGAACAGTAGTCCATTCTACAGATTCGCCATTATACCGTAAATCAGCCAAAGTAAAGACTATAGCATGCAGATTTATTCGTCACCACACTTGCCACTGATCTCAAAGTCCACGTTACCAAAGATACTAGTTTGTACTCATATTCGGGGTCACAGTTATTACATCGAATGCAATGAATCTGATAGAAACACACAGAGCATACTCCGACAGGGCAACAGATTACTTATTCGATTCACATAGCCAGATAACTACTCAAACTGACTCAGGGTACTTCAATAACTGAAGAATACGCAGCAATACAATACGATAACAGTACTCAGACTCCACAACAGTGTAAACAGTACTCTTGACAGAAAATTAAGCGAACAGTTCGGCAATTCCAGAAAGACGTCTCTCTCTTTTCCATTCTCCTTTCATTGCTTTATATAAATTTTACAGGATGCGCGTCCCAACTTTTCACGCGTGATTCAAGGAACTCCGTTACATCCGGCAGTCATTACATTTGTCTCACTCGGCGGCCGACTAACACTTTCATCTATGAAGGAGACATCTGTTAGCTCCAAAGACATGTATGATACTTTGCTTTCTCTTTTTACAGGTGGACAGTCTAGTGCTGGTCCTAATGAGAAATCTTCTCAACCTTTGCAAGTTTCATGTGATGATGCAGATCACATTTCTGATGTAGATTTACATGATGCACTTGTTGATGAGAGAGCTGATATTGAGCAGGCAAAAACTATGCCAAAACAGTTGGTGCAGACTTTGCATGACAGAAAATTAGATGCACCTCTGTCATATCGTTCTCGTTCAGGCTCTCATAGTGCCTCTTTTGCATCTTATTGCTATGCTATGGCTGCATCTAGCCTCTACGATGAGAATGAGCCTGTTTTGTTTGATGAAGCACAAAATTCAGAAAATTGGATAACTGCTATGAAATCTAAATATGATGCTATAATGAAGGATGGTAGCTAGTCGTCATGTGACTTGCCTCCTGGCAAGAAGGCCATTGGCACTAAGTGGGTATACAAGCTGAAGCATAAGCCTAATGGAATGGTTGATAGGTATAAGGCTAGGCTTGTTGCAAAGGGTTATGTGCAAGAAAGAGACATTGATTTTGATGAGACCTTTGCACCTACATGCCGAATGACTACTGTTCGTAGCATTTGTGTACTTGCATCTCATCATGGTTGGAATGTACATTAGCTGGACATTAAAACAACATTTCTAAATGGTGACTTGCATGAAGAAGTGTATGTTTTTTGGGCCCATGGCTTTGTTCAAAAAGGGCATGAAAACCAGGTGTGCAGGTTAAAGAAGGCATTATATGGTTTAAAGCAAGCACCATGAGCTTGGTATGAAAAGATACATGCCTATCTGATTGCATATGGTTTTGAGAACAGTCCAACTAAGAGCACCTTATAAGTTAAGCATGCTAATGATGTGCTTTTGATCATTGTTGTGTATGTTGATTACACATTATTGCAACATTTTGGCCTTGAAGACTGTTAGCCTATTACCACTCCTATGGAGACAAGTTTACAATTGAGTCTTCATGATGCTAGAGATGCATTGAATGTTATTCTCTATCAATAGGCTATTGGATACTTGATTTACTTATGCATTACTCGGCTAGAAATTCAGTTTGTTGTCTCACATATGAGTAGGTTTATGCATTGCCCAGGTATCAAGCATTGGTATGCGGTTAAGTGCATATTTTGCTACTTGCATGGAACCTAGCTACTTGGATTGTTTTATCCCAAGGGGGGATCACTACCACCAGATTTGCATTCTTTTTCTGATAATTATTGGGTTGGTTGCTATGACATTCGTGTGTCCACTAGTGGCTTTTGCTTCATGCTTGGTAGCTCATTTTTATCTTGGTTGAGCAAGAAGTAGCTTACTATGGCCACTTCCAATTGTGAGGCTGAGTATAGGGCAGCTTTCACAGTGACTCTTGAGTGTGTGTGGCTTAGACATCTTATGGTTGATTTGGGTGTTGTTTAGTCTTCTGCCACCACCATCTTCACTAAAAATCAGAGCGTGCCTTGTGTTCCATGCTCGCACTAAGCACATTGAGGTGCATTATCATTATGTCAGGGAGAGGTTCTCTACTGGAGAGATCAGCTTGGCATATGTGCCCATGCAGGAGAACATTGCATACCTTTTCATGAAAGGCTCTGCCTATGGAGAAGTTTGAAGCTTTCCGATAAGCTTTGGGCTTACTTCCTTTTGAAGAGTGATTTCGACATAGCTTGGCACTTCCTTATACATGAGTGCTAGCTCCTTGTTCACCGCATCACTCCCAGGGGGGATTTGTTGATATATTTAGGTATTGATGTGTATGAACACACTAGGATTGTCGGGGCACTCTTTTCCCTCTTTAGGAGGTTTTTTGTCCAGCTTGTATATATGCTATTTCCGTAACAGGTTACTTATCTTTGTACATTCTAGTTGTAATACATTCAGTATTGTGTGTTGTGATGCACACTTCTTCTTCTTCCTTGTGTTGTTTGCGTGCTTCCGCAGACGTCTAACTCCAACAGAAGCAAGAGAAACAACAAAGTTTCGATACTCTAAAGCAAGTTGTTTTAGAGGCTCCTATACTCAAAGTGGTAGATCCACAAAAACCATTTGAATTGGAGATAGATGCTAGTGGCATAGCCATAGGGGCAGTCTTGAGCCAAGATGGGAGGCCAAAAGCTTTTAAAAGCAAAAGGTTGAGTAGTGCACAATGCAATTGGCAAATTCATGAACATGAGTTGTATGTAGTGGAGCATGCTCTTAAAGTCTAGAGACTCTATCTTTATGGTGCAAACTTTAAGGTATACACAAATCACCATGCACTTAAGTACTTTTGTAGTCAGCTAGATCTTTGAGGTAGTCAGGCTCATTGGGCTAAGCTCATGTAGGAGTTTCATATGGAAATCCTGGATAGAAGAGGCAAAGAGAATACTGTAGTTGATGCATTATCATATATTGTGTATCAAATGAGCTTTATAGCATTGCTTCATGATATAAAGGAAGCATAAGTGGAAGATCCACATTTGTTATAGATCATTAGAGCCATCAATGATGACTCTATTATAGGAGATGAGGTAGTTCTAGTTGTTTCTTCCACCCACGCAAACAAGTCAATTCCATATTCCAATGTCTCAATGGAGAATGGAATAGTTAAATGGAAAGGAACGGTTTACACATGAGATTCCTAGGATTTGAGAAGAAAAGTCATGCATGATAATCATGATATTCATTGTGCAGGGCATTTTGGTGTTTTCAAGACCATTCAGCTTGTTATAAGAACATTTTGGTGGCCTAGATTAGCCAGAGATGTCCACACATATGTTCAACAATGCTTTATGTGTCATGTCAACAAGGTAGAAAGGTTTGAGAAACCAGGTCTTTTACATCCTTTACATATTCTAGAGCACAATTGGGACAATGTATCCATGGAATTCATAGTGGGATTACCGCAAACCCAAATGAAGATACTATCCTAGTAGTGGTAGATAAATTGAGCAGGATGGCTCATTTCATCCCACTCCTCCCAGTACCACAGAAATGCCAAAGAAATGCCCTAGTGCTTCAGAGTTCTTGGCGAGCCTCCAAGCAAATTTAGAAATAGAAAAATCCAAGATGCAATAAGCAGCTGATATGGCAAATGAATATGCTGATAGGAAGAGATCTCCTAGAGTCTTTGAGAAAGGAGATAGAGTTTTTCTTCAAGTGATAGCTAGATCGACTTCACCATCCATAGGGAGTTGTACTAAGATTTCACAAAGGTTTTGTGGACCTTGGAAGATGGTTAAGAAGCTTAATGATGTTGCATACTGATTAGAGCTTCCTCAAAATTGCAGAGTCCATCTAGTGTTTCATATCAGTAAACTTAGAAAATATATTTCAAGGGAGGATAATCTAATAGAGTATCGTTTCTTTGCAAGAAAGCGATAGCATAGATCATCCTCCAAATAGGATACTAGATCGGGGATAAAAATGATCAAGAAATTGTGTCATCAAAGAGTATCTAGTAGCCTAGAGAGGATTACCGCTTACAAATTCTACTTGGGAATCATAAGCTCTAGTTTGCAAGTACTTCCCTCATTGATCATCGAGGACAATGATCTTTAGAAGGGGGAGAGTGTTAGACATTGGACTACAAAGACCATTCCATGTGTGTGGGACAAGGGCCAACCATAGCCAAGGTCCCTAGCTCAGGGGATACCCTAAGGTATTCAATGGTAATGGGAATGAGTGTTGCATGGTGGCCACATGTCGGCACTAGATCATTCTAGAGCATTACTTTTTTGGATGCAAGGGGATATAATGGATGGGAGGAGGATGGCACACACCTCATTCACAAATCTTACCTTTCAAATCCTCGAGAGAGATTTTAGGCAAGTCTAATATTTGACACTTTGTAGCCGCTTTTTACAGGTGGACAATCAAGTGCTAGTCCAAATGAGGCAATTTCTTAGCCTTGAAAGGTTTCAAATAATGATGCAAATCATTCCATTTTTTATGCAAATTTACATGATGCACTTGTTGATGAAAGGGCTGACATAGAGGAGGCAAAAACTATGCCTAAATGGTTGTTGCATACCTTGAGAGATAACAAATTAGATGCACCTTTGACATATCATACTCGATCAGGCTCTCATAGTGCTTTCTTTACATCACATTGCTATGCAATGGCTGTCTCTAGTCTTTGTGATGAAAATGAGCCTGCTTCTTTAGTTGAAGCATAAAATTTAGAAAATTGGATGGATCCTATGCAATCAAAGTATGATGTTACTATGAAGAATGATAATTGTTCTTTATGTGATTTGCCTCCACACAAAAAGACCATTGGAACTAAAAGGGTATACAAGTTGAAACGTAAGCCGGAAGGAACAATTGATAGGTATAAGGATAGGCTTGTTGCAAAAGGTTATGCTCAAGAGAGAGGCATTGATTTTGATGAGACATTTTCTCCCACATGCCAAATGACCACTGTTTGTAGCATTTGTACACTTACAGGTCATCATGGTTGGAATGTACATCAATTGGACATTAAAACTACATTTCTGAATGGTGATTTACATGAAGAAGTGTATGTATTTCAACCTCATGGTTTTGTGTGTAATGGGCATGAAAAAAAATTATGTAGTTTGAAAAAGGCATTATATGGTTTGAAAGAAGCACCATGTGCTTTGTATGAAAAGATACATGCCTACTTGCTAGCACATGGTTTTGAGAATAGTCCAAATTAGAGCACCTTATATGTTAAGCATGCAGATGATGTACTTCTGATCATTATTGTATATATTGATGACATGTTGCTCATTGGTACTAATGAGAAGCATATTGCTGAATTTAGGGTTGATTTGCATATCTCTCTTGAGATGTCAAGTTTGGGGCATCTACATCATTATTTGGGCATCTACTTTATGCAAGTTGGTGGGGGGATAACTTTGTGTCAAATGGAATAAATTGATACATTATTGTAGCATTTTTCCCTTGAAGATTGCAAAACTATTGCCACTCCCATGGAAACAGGTTTAGAGTTGAGTCTTCATGATGCTTGAGATGCATTTGATGTTGTTCTTTATCAACAGGCTATTGGATGCTTGATTTATCTACACATAACTCAACCTGATACTCAATTTGTTGTCTCTCAAATGAGTGGGTTTATGCATTGCCCAAGTGGCAAGCATTGGTAGGTAATTAAGGGCATCCGTCACTACTTGAGTATTACGTGGATTGTTTTATCCCAAGGGGGATGATTACCACCAAATTGCATGCTTTTTCTAACTCAAAATGGGTTGGTTGCTATGGCATTTGTGTGTCCACCAATGTTTTTTGCTTCATGCTTGGTAGCTCATGCATATCTTGGTTGAGTAAGAAGCAGCCTATTGTGGCTCGTTCTAGCTATGAGGCTAAGTATAGGGTAGCTTTCACATTTGTATGGCTCAAACACCTTTTGGTTGATTTGGGTGTAGGTCAGTCTTCTCCCACCATCATCTTTGTGATAGGCAGAGCATATTGGCAGTTGCAAAGAACTTGGTGTTCCATGTCCACACAAAGCACATTAAGGTACACTATCCTTATGTTGGGGAGAGGTTCTCTGCTAGAGAGATCAATTTGTTTTAGGTGCCCACACAAGATAATGTTGTAGAGCTTTTCACAAAGGCTCTACCTAGGGAGAACTTTGAAACTTTTCACAAAGCTTTGGGATTACTTCCTTTTGTGGATTGATTTTCTTCCACATAGCTTGAAGATTGGGCTTCTAAATTCTCCAATAGATACTACGTTTATCACTCTTTGTTTGCAATTGAAGAGGGACTTTGGAAGAAAATTTATTGCTCTCCCTCATGTCAAAAATGGGGTAGAGAATATCTCAAATTGATCACTTAATGACTATGACTTGTAGTCTCAAGTGCAGGGAAATGATGAAATTAGGGGCAAGTTGGGTCCGAAAGCCTTTGTGGATGAAAATGGGCCACTTTGACTACTGTCTGAGGCTCAATAGATGTTAGAGAGGCCTCACAAAAAAGATGGCAAGATCAATTGGGTGGATGTGCTACCTACAAGCACTTATAGAATCCAAGATAGGAGATTATGAGGGTTCTATGGGGCTATACATGAGGATTGCTGCTCTCTTCTTCCAACAAGCAAATAGGATAGAGAAGATGCATGCCAACTTAGCTATTAATGTTAGAAATGTCCTTATCTCTCTTTGTAGATATCTTCTAAGCGGGTATTATTCTGCTTTATGTTGTTGCCCTATGTGGAAGTTGAGGGACAATTTTTCCCCTCTTGGAGCCTCAAAAGCTTAATCCTTTTGGGTGATGTAATTATAAGCTCACACACTTGAGCAAGCATGAAAACATGGAGGGATATGCTAAGCAATGAATTCTCATGATGGATGAGAAATTAGGCATTCATTTGTTATAACATCAATGTAGCATATATTACAAGAGCAATGTAACAAAATCTACAAATAACTATTGGGAAGAGGTGTTGTCTATTTTCTAACCAAGCTGCCTATATATAGCTTGAGAGATGAGGGTGGAATCTTGATTTATACAAGTGAATAGATACATATCAACCTCTATCATCTTCGTTATTTGGTTCATGATCACACTAGTTGTACATCTATCATGTGTCCGAATCTTCTTGAGTCAACTCAAGTTAACTCTAATTGGATGCTTCTAGAAAATTTTAGAGGATTCTTAACAAAATGCTCTTGATTGTTCACTATGGAGTTTGAACCAAAGACCTCATACTTAGCATTGAATATACCTAACTACCAGGTTAAGTTGTTTGCTTGCCTAGGGAAACTTTAGAGAACTTTTTTGTTGGCTCGAATCGTATGCTAGACAGAGTTCCTTTACAACCCACATGGTATTGTGTTTGACTCTATTTGAGCTCAAGATAGCATGCTTGTTGCATAAAAAATTGTGTACCTAAGGAGGATTTGCTCATTCCCTTTTTTTTTTTTTCAAATCCAACTATTGCGAGTTGTGAGATCTAAAATTACATAGCATTTGTAAAGAACCTTGTGTCTAATTCACAAAAGAAGCACATTGACGTACAATGCCATTATGTTTGGGAGTGGATTGGAGATGGAGTGGTGGAATTGAGATACATGCACACTACGGATAATTATGCATGCATGTTCACCAAGTCATTAACAAGTGATCAATTGTTGCATCATCTATGTAAACTTATGCTCAACCGCCATCTTTTTAACTCATCTTTTGGTGGACCTTGAGAGGAGCTATTGTAGTAAATATCCATCTATTAGATGTAAGTATGTATTGATTGCTCAATTTTTAGACTCCCAAACGAGGAGAGCCATATGGGCGCCAAAAAAAGATCTTAATTTTGACACTAGATGTGATTATGCATGGGTATGCGATGGCAAGATGTGAGGTAAAGCTACCATATCAACTTCAGTGGCTAAAGACAACTCCAAGGGATTATGACTTGTTGTGTCTCTCTAGAAAGCTTGGATAACATCTAAGAACACATTAAGGTAAATCTAAACATTGAAATACAAAAAACTCAATATGAAATAGAGCACCAATTAGTGAATGAATAGATGGGGTCTATAATTAAAGTTCGTGTTAACAAAAAAAAAAGATAACTTTCTATGGCCCATTAATCCCCAAGAGATTCCTCAAAAGTGCAATACTTGGATCCTTGAAAAAACCCACAAAGAGGCACAAAGTAACTCCAACTCTTAAGAAAGAAAATGATAAAGAAGGTAGTAGAAGTGAAAGGCATTAGAGAATGACTACCATATCATATTAGAATTGACTATATGATTGAGAGCACTTGGTGTAGTGGTAGGACCTTGAACCTTTCAAGTGAAGGTCCAAAGTTTAAGATTTGATATAGATAAAACAATGATATGACCCTATCGCTTGCTAGTCCATTCAGTAGGTGCCAAGTACATAGGGCATATTATAAGCCATTCACACTATGTGGAATAACTCTTGTAAAGCATGCTGAGTAGGCAATATAGAAATACCTAACTTTTTTGATCATTCCCCTCTCGCCTAGGTCAAGTCTCATTCTATCTGGATTTTAAATAAAAATTATTTTTAGTTCTTCTATAGATTTTTTTAATTTCATATTTTTTTTTTCAGAACGAATTCAAAGCATTTCTAGCCTTAGCTAAGTGTGAATACATGATCGAAGGAATGATTTTTTTTTTTCAATTCCAAATAAAACTTGATCATGAGATATTTCCTTCGGCTGTCCCTAAAATTTGTAGATTGACAAGAGGCGATCTGGAAGATTAGGGGAATCTTTAAATTTTTTTTTTGAGAGTACAATGAATTGGAAATACACACTCACACACCCAACCTCAGAAGGTAGAGGCACCCATCATGAGAGACACATGGACATGTTGAGTCAAGACTTGAACTCAGAACTTCCTCCCACAGCTTCAAAACGTCAGTTAGTAAGCTATGCGGGCTCGGACCAAATTACCGGAATTTTTCAATATGTGTACACTGCCTTGTTCTTTCCGATTTCAACCTTGAAAGGACAATTGGTCAGAGACTTCGTCTTAACAAAAAAATTTGACAGTAAGGAAACCCGATAGTTTACCCCGTGGTTTAGTTTTTCCTTTGCTTCTCGACACGACCAGCTGGTCTGCGTTTGCGCAGTTTCGGACCCTAGCGATCGGGAGTCATTAGGGGGGCTGTGTTGACTATGAGCTGGACTGCGTGCCGTATTTTGTTTCTAACGGGCCAGCTAGTTGCAGTTGTGGAGTCTCAACCCTAACCGCTGTGACGAGATAGACGGACGGGTATATCTCTTAAAACTCTAGGGAGATAGTTTTTTTTTTCATCATTAGGTCTGCACCCACTATTGGTCATTGACGACATTGGGGGCTGTTGTAGTCTTTGTTCGATACTGTATGTGTGGTGGAGCTGATGGTTATATAGTCCAGTGTTTGATTATTATGAGCTTACATTTGCTTTTTGTTTTTTTCATCCCTTTTCAATGAAGTAAATTTAGCTTTTAGGCATGCATACTTACAGATATGTGCGTATGTTGTATGGATATGTATACGTATTTCCGCGCGTATGCATGTATGCACCTGTATGTGTATTACGTAGCTGCATACATACGTGTGTATGTTCGGGTGAATGAATGAGTAATGTTTCATATGTTACGAATATATTCGAGCATGCTTTGTCTGTGAAACGCAATTGCAAAATCTGTAGAGATGTGTGTTGATGTGTATCGGTACGTGTGCATGTGCATTTATATCTGTGCTCATGCGAATGTGACTGTATGCAAAAATGTACATTTGCTTATGTTACGCACTTATAATTTTGTGTGTACATGCATGCGCGCTTGGACAAATGCGAACGTGTGGGTATGCAAGGTAACTTTGTTTGTACGTGCATGCACGTTTGGACAAAGCAGATCAAATTTAAGAATTACCTAAAGGTACAGCGTTGCAGGATGTGACTGGGATTGCACACGCTTCACAAGGAGAGATGGATGCCGAGGAAGAACCAGGAAAGTATTCGGATGCAGAGGAAGAAGCAGGAAAGTATTCTAATGTAGAAGAAGATAAGAAGAATATTTATACAGTTGACAAAGTAAAGCAGGGTAGAGAAGAGGAATGTAAAATAGAAGCATCAGTCAAAGATGCTGATGCTGCTGATGATGGTATTGTTGATGGCATTCATGATGATGGTGATGACGATGATGATGATGAGGAGATCATGGGTGCATTGGATTGGCTAGATCTTCGAGATGGTAATGATTTTTTCCTGATTTCTAACGTCATTACTATCTTTGTTTTTTCCTTCCACTCCTTTTCTCAATAATTGAGCAATTTTTTCATGAATTTGAGTCTTAGATGTTAAATTTTAACCAATAAATCTAACAAAATTATCACATTTACCTTTGTTTATAGGGAATGCCACTGTTTCCGTCTTTGACAGAGAGAATTATAAATGTTTCTTTGTTGATGTGCAGAGATTTGAAGTATGGGTGTAGCATTAGTTACTTCTGTGATCTTGCAGCTGTTTTCTCTTTAGTTATGTACACTCAGTTAATAATGTAGACATGAACTTGCATATATTTACTTTGTTTGATTTTATGTTCTGCTTGTTAGAGTTTCTTTATATGATATAATTTAGTGCCTGCAAAATAATAATAGAACAAAATACATAAAAAATGGCTTTCAAATGGGCACTGAACTTCCTTGATGAGTCATGACATTAGTTGTTCTTCATTTATCTCATTTTATGCTTATTTTTCAACTGATTTGCTGTTATAGTCTCGTTTTTTAATGTTTTGGAAAAGGTTTTTGGGGCAGTTTTGGCTATTCATCTTGCATGATGTTGTAAAGATCTCAATCTTCTCTCTTATTGATTGAATGCTTACAGACGTGCAATCAAGGGGAGGTAGTCAACCATGTGGAGGATATAAAGCCTCATTCTCCCTACAAAATCGTCCAAATTCTCAAGGGGTTTCTCTTGCATCTCAAAGTTCCATGCAATCCCGGAGCAACCAATATCAAAAGTACATATCTCATATCAATGTTGGCCCATTGAGGGTAATAAGCATGGTTTCTCGCGTAATTTAAGGCGCTTATGAACCTAGAGCTCTTCAAGTTAGTATGGTATGTTTTCTCAGTTGAACAGTTTTTTTGTTTGTGGTGTCAAGGAACAGGAACCCGACTCCTCAATTGGGATGTCGAATTCAGTAAGCACAGCTATCCGTGAGAGTGTTCGGCGGATATCAGAAAATAGAAGTCGCGTCTCTGAGAAATCTGATCGAGCAACAGTAGAACAGGTATGAGTTTGATGGCAGAGCTGGTAGTACATTAGAGCTCTCATTCCGCAGATGTCTCATTTTGGGTCGGAATGTTATCTGCATGTGCATATACATCACACTTGTCAGATGTAATTCAATTTGAACTCCTGAGTTCCTTGGTTGGTTCATGTATTTATGATATGCAAAGGATATGTTTATATGCTAAATCATGCTTTGAGCTCATGAATGTTTGTGGATAAAACTTTCTGGCATTGTTCACCAGGCAATTGACCCAAGGACAAGAATGGTGCTCTTTAAAATGCTAAACCGAGGGGTTTTCAATGACATCAATGGTTGCATATCTACTGGGAAAGAGGTTAGTATATACTTCTGAAATTCTGTAATTATTCAAGGTGCTAATTTTGCATATTGCTTGGCTTCCAGGCAAATGTGTACCATGCAACAACAGAAGGTGATGCTGAACTTGCTATAAAGATTTATAAGACTTCAATATTAGTTTTCAAGTATGTTGTTTCTTCTTTAAATTTTGTGTGGTAAATCTTCTCATATTGCTCGTATCAAAATATTTTTTGTATGATGCTTTTTCTTTTCTGGTCCTAATGCTGTGCACGATCTATGCAGCATGTTCTTTCTGGCATGTAGTAGGTGTGTTTAGATCAATGAATTAAGTTCTGTTTTGTTTCGTGTGCATGGAAGTCCATAGTATGCACAACTGGTGTACAAAGTAGATTGGAAGGGACTCAAAACGTGGGGTCAACAGTCATTAAACTAATGTGAAGAATTCATTGACTAGTGCAAAGTATATGCTTTTATAGTCCATCAACAACTTATAGCTATTAAGAACACATTGTTGCAACATCCATTGTCTCTCATAGAATGCAATAATCCAGTTATGTAACCCTCGTGAGTATATACTGTAGTGCTGAATTTCATTGAAATCACCCATTTATGAAGCTTTATTTTGTTTAGTTTTCCTCCTATCGAAAGCATGATGCCCAAAACTTGGTATTTAAAGGGTATTTGTGTATCACATAGATCTATGTATAATTATAGCACAAATATATGTGATGTACATATCATACATTGAATTGTATACTAAACAATCTGTGTAACCTTGAAACATGTAACGCATCATATATCTTTAGCTTGCATCTTGTGTTAGGCTTCATTATGGTTGAGTTTGCCCACTATGGAAGTGATAGAAACTAAGTTTGGAGAGCTTCCTATGAGTTCATGCTCGTGGTGTGTGTGCATTATAGGGGGTGTGTGTGTAAGATATTTTAGCTACAAGAGCTTCCTATGAATTCATGCTTGTGGTGTGTGTGTTGTGGGGGTTGTGTCTGTCCGAGCATGTTTGCATTTTCAGTTCTGTACCCAGTATTGGGCTCTGGTGATGTTAGTGGGATCTCATGTTTAGTCAATACTATGCATAAGGGAGCCGATTACTACATAATCTTGTGGTTGGCTACCGTGAGCTTATAGTTGCGCTTCGTCTGAGGTTGGATTTGGGGTTTTGCTTGGATACATCTTGGTCCATATAAATTCATTGGCCTAATGAAAGGTAATGACAACATTACAAGGTAGTTGAGTAATAATTGAATCATAGTTACACCGATGCGCACACCTTCTGGTGCGGCTCATTTTTTCGATACGGTTCATGCAGTGCAAACCGAATTTTTTGGTGCTTGGCAGTTTTGAAACTTTTTTTTCTCGGGACAAAAACTCTCATAAGGATTTGTGCTAGCTTGCGTGAGTGAGTGATCCGAAGTCCTTGCGAGTGCTCTCCTTGCTCGAAGCTCTCGTCATACCCTTTACCCCTTGCTCCCTTGCTCCACACACCCTTTGCCTCTTGCTCCACACACTTGCCAACCTCTTGCTACCTTGCCATGTGTAAATTTGTAAGATCTGTGACATATGTTTTTATGTATGTATGAACATTGAATAATGGTTATATATATATACGTATATATATATACACACACACGCACACGCACACTATATATATGTGTGTGTGTGAGTATATATATATATGTATGTATGTATGTATATATATATGTATGTATGTATGTATGTATATATATATACACACACACACGCACACGCGTGCACACACACACACACAATCATCGCAGTCAGGTGCATTGAATTCAGTGCATGAACCGAATGGTATGGGGAGGTAAGGTGCGTCATACATACATATGTATACATATATACACACACACACATATATATACACACACACACATATATATATATATATATATATATATATATATATATATATATATATATATATATATATATATATATATATATATATATATATATATATATATTACATATGCCATTATTCATACGTACGTACATATACATTCACGATTCATCATTTATAAATTGTGTCACATTATGTATGTCATAGGATTCAATGAACAATCAAATAATAGATTCATTACTTCAATACACTTTGAATAAATCATGACTTTGAACTTGAAAGTTTCAACTTCAACATACTAGTATTCATATGAAAAGACTTGACAAGATTAACAATTTGACATAGGCATAATGCACTCAACACATCGCATATACGGATATATGATAATGTCATATAAAACAAGGAGCACATGGTGTGTGGAGCACGAGAGCAAGGAGCAAGCATGTGGAGCAAGGGGACAAAGAGCAAGGTTATGTGGAGAGCTTCAAGCAAGGAGGTAAGAGCTTAGAGCACTTGCCACTCAAAAGCTATAACAATCAGCCTCACTCATTCATGTTTTAGAACAAAAGCGTGAATGGAAAAGCTGTTTGTCCAAGGTTTTTGCTCGGAAAAAAAAATCGCAGACCTGAAAACGCATCGTTTGAAACAGTACACATCGTTTGAACCTTAAGAACCTAACACACCATTTGAAACGGTGCGCGCAACGGTGCAACCATGCACACTATATATATATATATATATATATATATATATATATATATATATATATATATATATATATATATATATATGTGTGTGTGTGTGTATGTATGTATGTATGTATGTATGTATGTATGTATATATGTATATATATATATGTGTGTGTGTGTGTATATGTATATATATATATATATATATATATATATATATATATATATATATATATATATATATATATATATATATATATATATATATATATATATATATATATATATATATGTGTGTGTGTGTGTGTGTGTGTGTGTGTGCGCGTGTGCGCGCGCGCGCTCGCGTGTGTGTGTGATGCACCTTATGTCAGGGGAGCACTAGATTGTGCTCTCTGACTACACTAGACAAGATTTTGGAAACACACTTCTGATAACAAGAACATCCACGAAGGGAAAACAATACAAGAATACGTGACTGATACAAGAGTCCCACAACCCGGGATTGATAGGTATGAATAACTCGATTAGAGATGATACAGGAGATCCCACAACCCGGGATCGTAAGTATGAGACAAGATATCTGGATTACAAGAACTCCCTTCTCGGAGATGAACTAGATACAAGAAAGAACTCGACAGGATCTCGTACTACAAGATCACAAGAGGACAAAATAGGATGTCCAAGAACTAGACTAGAACAAGGAACAAGACAAGAGCTAGAATTGGAACTTGAAGAGTACTTACTTGGCGGTCATGACTTCTTGAGCTCCCAAGATTGGTATTGACAAGACTGAGAATGAATGTGGCCAACCCCTCCTTATATAGTTTTCCAAGGGCGGTTATGAATTTATGATGTCATCAATTCGAAGCATTGTCTCTGGATGTCAGAATCAAGCAAGAAGACAGTCGATCTTAGGTTTTTGGAACGTTTCGGATGCAATGGAAGCATTAGTTTCTTCAAAATTTTCAACCAATCATGAGATATAGAAATTGACATGGAATTTAAGGTTCGAGATGGTTTCCTTTGTGTCCATGACATCACCTCCCCCTCAAGCGACAAGTTCCATGAGGAGCGGTTACGTGACTCTGAGATCTTCTAGGACTTGAATCTTCATAGCTCTTGGTCTTTGTAGAGTTCTTGATATGTGGTACTGGAACATGATGATGATGGATATCCATGATGAAACTGAAAAGGGTTTGTAGTATATCTAGTATATCTTTGTGTCCATGACATCACCTTCCCCTCAAGCGACAAGTTCCATGAGGAGCGGTTACGTGACTCTGAGATCTTCCAGGACTTGAATCTTCATAGCTCTTGGTCTTTGTAGAGTTCTTGATATGTGGTACTGGAACATGACGATGATGGATATCCATGATGAAACTGAAAAGGGTTTGTAGTATATCTAGGTATAGAATCAAGGCCATGATTCTCATGATGGGTGGTACTCCTCTTTTGATTTTGATGATGATCCTTCTGATGTGGGATGGTGATTGTAGAACTCCCAAGACTGGTATTGACAAGATTGAGAATGAATGTGGCCAACCCCTCCTTATATAGTTTTCCAAGGGCGGTTATGAATTGATGATGTCATCGATGATGTCATCAATTCGAAGCATTGTCTCTTGATGTCAGAATCAAGCAAGAAGACTGTCGATCTAAGGGTTTTGGAACGTTCCGAACGCAATGGAAGCATTAGTTTCTTCAAAATTCTCAACCAATCATGAGATATAGAAATTGACATGGAATTTAAGGTTCGAGATGGTTTCCTTTGTGTCCATGACACCTTACCTCCTACCATTCGGTTTTCGCATGGTACATGCACCGAATTGAACACACCTTGCACCTAACTGCAATGAATTGAATTGAACCACAAGTTTAGGGACTTCGATCTCAATTAATAATTATAAATCCAAGTATGTTGACTTTTATAATACATAAAGGAAACCCTTGACACATCATTGTAACATAATTCGATGTGTGTAACAACTTTTTTGATGAGCTCAATGCATATTTACTCTTCTTGTAAGTTGTATCCACCCTTGGTAGCTCAAGAGAACAAAGACCTTCTCATTGCTTTTTTTGACTCTAACTGAGCTAGTTGCTATGACACTCATGTGTCCACTAGTCGTTTTTGGCTCATGCTTGGTAGCTCATGCATATCTTGGTTGAGCAAGAAGAAGCCTATTGTGGCCACTTCTAGTTATGAGGCTGAGTATAGGGAAGCTTTCATAGAGACTGACGTTTGAAGGAATGTTCACCACGGGACTCAAGAAATACCATTCAGAAGTATTCATGAGGAGGCCTACGCATTTGATACAACTTTTTGCCTGTGAACGAATGATTTACTCAACGCATTACAGACTCCCACCCCACAATGAGCTGATTTAGCACGAGGCCTCAGAATCATAGAACAAAGCCTTGCCAAGGATCTCTTGCAAAATTACATCACGCAAGCCCTACAACAAGGATCTTTCAGGGATAATAGATGCGAGAGGGAGGGGGTGTTAGCTGTAGCATCGACGACAGTAGCTATAGTCTATAGACATCAGCACAGAGGGGGTGCATGAAGGTTGGGGGGTTCATGATCATTCTTTTTCAAAATAGGTTGTTTCATTAGAAGTAAGCAAACTCTCAACAGTGATTTTAATCACTCATGTAACATATGTAATATAAAAAACCCCAATTTTGTCACAACCAAAAATCATTCCAATTCATCATCCTACAATTTCATTTAGCAGCCATCCTTCTACCAAGTTCTTCAAGATCAAGGAGCCCAAGTCCACCTTTGAATTTAAGGAGACATGAAGTAGTGTAAATGACTTTGGCAAGGCCCATCCTTTTCTTAGAGGGTCCTCAAATGAAGTTAAGCATGGTAGATTTGACCTTCCTAAACTTTGCCTTAGAAGGGGTAAAACTAGAGAGATTGTAGATAATCGCGGGCTCTACATAGTAGAGCACCTCCTCAAGTCCACTCATAATATTACGAAATAGTAGCCAAAGGTAGAGAAATAGTAACACATTTAAGAGAACATACAGACTCAAAGAGAATATACAAGATATAGGCAAAAAGTCTATGCACCAATCAATGATAATACATGACAAGATGATGATATGCTCTAGATTACGAATACATGGCAACAGAGAAATACTCATAGCCGATTAATACCAAAGAGAGAGAGTGAGAATAAGGGGCAAAGCATGAAGAGGCTTAGGTAAGATCTCCAAGAAAACCTCTCACAAGAACAGAGAGGCCTTGAACTGTATGAGCATACAATCTTCCTAGTGCACCTCCATGTGTTGTAACACCTCCTTGAAGCTCCAATGCCAAGAGTGTTGGTAAGTTGATGGTAAGAGTGAAGTATGACCACTCTTATATGGAATTCAGCGTTGCGTGAGCTTTTCTTGGAAAGGTAGTCTTTTTCAAGTTTTAATAGGATCATGATACGAGTCATATGAAAATCATGTGAAAAACAAAAAATTAGTATATGCTTTTGGGTTCAAATGAGGTTAGATGGTTAAGTGATATATATTGTTGGAAAGCTCTCTTCGAGTTATTCATGAGTATGTGTACATCTCAAATACCATTTTTGACCATTGCCACCATCTTTTGGGAGATGTTTTGACATTTGACGTTTCCTAATCTAATGAAATTGTTCATGGATATGTACAAAGAATAATGTGTAAAATCCTAGAAGAATACAAGTTAGAATTTTAATGAAGTCTGCAAGCTGAAATCCCTAACACAAGGCATGCAAAGAGGATTGGTACCCCCATGTAGCTGCCAACAGTATTTTAGAGAGAGAGAGAGAGAGAGAGAGAGAGAGAGAGAGAGAGAGAGAGAGAGAGAGAGAGAGAGAGAGAGAGAGAGAGAGAGAGAGAGAGAGAGAGAGAGAGAGAGAGAGAGAAAGAAAGACTTTTTAACCTCTATTAGAGGCCAAAATCGGCCTATGAGACAAAACATATACATCAGTATGATCCAATCCACTGTGATCCCAAAAGGAAAATAAAGTGTGAGTACCGCAAACGGGTATAAAAGGAGTGGATAGTAACTGGCATCAAGGGTGTGGGGTGCTATGGGTATGTACTCTATATGCTCAATGGGTGAGATACAAATATGATATGCATAGGGAGGGGAGGCTCGATGGTATCACAACCCACTAGATGCTTGGAGTGGGTGTAGGATATAATGGATCGGTGGGTAAGGCATCCTCAAAATGCTCTGAATGTCCAAATCGATAGGGGTGCGTTGTTGACGTCTCCGTATCTCCATGTCGTGGCGTGCGTGAATCGCTTGAATCTCTCTCTCTGATGTGGACGGGCTCTTCGGACCGGGGGTCTTGTTCGTCGACGCTGTCGTCTAAGCTCCTCTGCTCTGTGTAATGTGACACCCCGCATCGAGCTGGGTCCTCGAGTGGCTGTGGGTCTGAAAAAATCTGTAATATATGTACTAGGAAACAACCTAGAGGGCGCTGGTCCTATGTCCCCAATAAAGCCCTGATCTCTCTAGGCCCCCTGAAGAGCTGTGGGTAGCCGTCTCTGATGTCCTCATATGCCTGGCATCTACATGTGTAGTGCTCCTCGTCCTCCACCTCCTCTCTACATACCTTGCATAATCTCTCATCCCTCGGGGTATGTGTGGCTCGCCCAACCTCAATCTCGAGCTGGTGTGATGATACTCTGAGCTACCCAATGGCCACTCTCTCAGCTGGTGCCATATATGTATCCATGTATCGTGGTCTCTGAATGAAACCATCCGCTGTCACAGTCAGGAAGTGCTCTCTGTAGTGTTGCCTCTTTGTGGGAAGAGGCTCCCGTGGTGCTATCCATGTCTCCCTGACGTGTATCTGTAGTAGGTCTTGACGGATGATCCTATTCCTCTCCGAACGAGAGAGGGTAATGTGGGGGGAAGAGAGGTCATACTGGAAAGGGGGGAGATCCGTAATGCTCATGCCATGGTCTGCTAACCATCCATAAGTCTGTGCATACCATACTCTCTCATGCCCTGTCTCTTCCAAATGTCTAGAGCTCTCAAATGCAAGCTTGGTGAGTCGGCTGGTGGGTAGCTCTTTGACTCTCAGAATAAAGGTCACCAACTGGAAGAGGGCCTCCACTAACATCGGTGGTGTGCCAAGCTCAGCTCGTATAATGTCATGTGGAACGGAGGGCTTGCTGCGCAGCAAGCGTGAGATCATGGTGACCTTGGGCCTCTCAATCCGCGTCCACATCGCATATGTGATCCCTGGTGCCCATACTTCTGCTGCGTACATCAATGCGGGTGTCACTAGAGTATCAAAGAGCCACCCCTTAGTCCGGGACTCCTGAAAATGTGTCTGAAAGCAGAGTCTCTCCAATCCTGCAAGTGCCGCATAGCCTCTTGTCAATCTATCTCTTGCGGCCTGTGCCATGGAGAATACCCCTGTGCTGCCCGGGAAGGTGACACCTAGATAGACGTAGGAGTCCACTACCTCTATCTGTCCTCCAGTTGCTGTGAAAGAGGCGCGATGGCGTAGTGTCCTTGAGGTATGGAAGATCATGACCTTGGTCTTGCCAAGGTTCACTGTGAGTCCTCTCTCCATGCAAAAGGTATCGAGCGCCTGTAAATGTGATTGCAGCCCCTCCTGTGACTCTGAAAGCAGGACAATGTCATCAGCATATAATAGGATGTGTACTGGCGTACCTCCGAGGTCTCCTTGTCGTCCTCCTTCTCGCTGTATATACTCCGTGATCTCGTCGATGTAGAGACCAAAGAGAGTGGGTGAGAGAGGGCAACCTTGCTTCACACCAATGGTGCTAACAAGGCTGTCTGATATATATATATATATATATATATATATATATATATATTATATATATATATATATCAGACAGCCTTGTTAGCACCATTGGTGTGAAGCAAGGTTGCCCTCTCTCACCCACTCTCTTTGGTCTCTACATCGACGAGATCACGGAGTATATACTCCGTGATCTCGTCGATGTAGAGACCAAAGAGAGTGGGTGAGAGAGGGCAACCTTGCTTCACACCAATGGTGCTAACAAGGCTGTCTGATATATATATATATATATATATATATATATATATATATATATATATATATATATATATATATATATATATATATATAGATAGATAGATAGATAGATAGATAGATAGATAGATAGATAGATAGATAGATAGATAGATAGATAGATAGATAGATAGATAGAGAGAGAGAGAGAGAGAGAGAGAGAGAGAGAGAGAGAGAGAGAGAGAGAGAGAGAGAGAGAGAGAGAGAGAGAGAGAGAGAGAGAGAGAGAGAGAGAGAGAGAGAGAGAGAGAGAGAGAGAGAGAGAGAGAGAGAGAGAGAGAGAGAGAGAGAGAGAGAGAGGGGAGCCTTGCTATATACTATGTATGCACCGTTAGGAGACCTTATTACTTCATATATGGGATAGAGATGTGATGCGCATTGCATGCTCATGCACCCCATGAATTGGGGTATCCAAGGAGGAGGAGACAAGAAAGGAAATACGAAGAGAGATGAAGATGGAGGAGGAAAAACAAGGGATGGATTATTGCAAAGAAGTGAAGGTTCTTCCCTTCTTTTTTTTTTTGTTTCGTTCATTTCCTTGCCAATGAAGACCTCCACTATGGAGGTAGAAAGCCACAAGTCCACTCCCATTTGTTTTTATGTTCTGAACAATCTATCTATGTCTCTCTCCCCCTTTGACTTCCATCGATCTACTTGACTGACTTTCGATGCACAACGTAAAAGTTATTGAAAATACAAAAATATATATGAAACATAAAGGAACACATGCACATACATACATACATACATACACATACTTACATCCATACATCCATTGCTTGATATATCTATGTAATATACATCCAGACATTCAGTTTGCGGTTTTTCAAGTATCAAAGTTCATGCGCAAACCTTTAAAAATTGGTTGGAAAGAGTTAAAACAATTTTATAGATATATTAAGAGTCCGACATTAGAAGTTTTGCAAGTTATTGAATCTTATGGCAATATGACATTGAGTGGGGATTGTTGAAAAACAATGTCAATATTGCAAAGAACCCTTATTTTCTAGCAAACCCTAATTTCAGAAATGGTCAAATGGTCAAAATGGTCAATATGGTCAACCCTACCATCACACTTGAGAACCTTAACGCTAATTTCAGAGTCATTTCAAAAAATGGAATACGTCATTGGATAGATCTGTGTCCCTTGATTCATTAAAGCACTTTTTTTTTGCATATGATTGTGCTCATATAGAGTTTTTAACAATTTCGTTTTTTAACGAAAAGCGACATAAAAAAATAACGTACAAAATTTTTGTAAGTGCTTGGAGGTGATTTGTTGTATTTGTTACTGATTTTGAAGTGAGAGTTGCTTGGAGGTGATTTGTTGCTGATTTTGAAGTGAGAGTTACTTGGAGGTGATTTGTTGCTGATTTTGAAGTGATTTGCTGCTGCCCACTTCTCCTACGCACACCTTGGAGTGTGTCCCGAGCCGAGTTTTTTAAGTTGCTGCATATTTTTTGTTATTCTTCTATTTTGCCACTGTACCAGGTTTTATTACCACTTCAAGGAGCGAAGCCTTGTAGCCTCTTATTTCAGAGGAGAAACCCGAAATTCACTTAGGGTTTCAGATTTTTCCCCAAATTTCTGAAGATAGGCTGTATTTCTTATAAAACTGTCTTATTTTCTTGAATTTTTAGCGCACACAATTTCCTATAACTCATAAACACACTCTTCTTATAATCTTGTACCTAGAACCCTTCTCTTTCAGCTTAAACTCTGATGTGTAACATTATTCACATTGTACATTGTCATTAAGCATTACATTATTGTGTAGGTAGCATTCTGTTGTTGCACTTTTTAAATTGTCTCTTTTCTATTCTCTTGTCTTTCATCTTGTTATTTGGTCAAGGTGTGTATGTACTAAGCTTCCAAGTGTTGGAAAGATCTTGGATATATGTGTGATTATTATTTGGGCCTACCTCACTTCCAACAAAAACAGTCTCTAAGTACTAGACTATGGGAAAACCATTTTGGTTTTTAAGGCCCACAATCAATATAAACTCTAGAGACAATTGGAATAGAGACATGAGAGAGAATAGAACAAACAAACATAAAGTACATGAATGGTACAAAGGTTCATATAAATATGCATGTAAATGCGCATGCTTCCGCATAACTTCACAATGTGTTTGTGTAGAAGATGATCTCCTCCATGTGTAGATAACCTTCAAGCTGCTTCCCTCAAAGAGAACATGAGGTATAACACTTCTAATCTCCTGCCCTGCATGTAGAAGGATATGAATCTCCTGACCTCCTCTTGTCAGGCTCCAAGCTTGAACTCCAAAAGATGATGAATAATAGCTTTGGGACCCGTCTTTATATAGTTTTTGAACCAACAGACTTTTCAAAGTTTAAAAAGCTTTAAAAAAGCCAAAAAATCTAGTTTCGTGAAATTCGACAGATTTTTTATGGAGTTTTTAGAGATCTAGTCTTATTTTTTATGTTTTTTAATATTTTCTATGGTGCTTTTTGATTTATATTCATTATTTATTAAAGCATTTATAACCTGGTTGCTTTTCAACAAAAACTTGATTTTGACTTTGACCTGCAGATTAGAGTTCTACTTTTGACTGCCCAAAAGTTGTCCAAAGGTAAAGAATCATACATCATCTGAAATCTTTTGAATATACCATCCAAATATGAAATAAAAAATTCTTGCAAAAATTGACCATTTCAACCAACTTTTCATAAATCTGTTTTTTCTCTGAACTTTCTTGAAGAATGTGTCCAACCCTCTTGTGGAAGGTCGCTATCTCCAGCGATCCCCTCTTAACCTGACACAAAGGGTATATGCTAGGATAGGTATATGTTCTATTGGTTGATAAAATCTGATAGCTTTTTGATGTAGGTATCTATATAATTCTCAATACATCATGCCAAATGTCCACAAGCAAATATGAGGACTTTGTACATGAATAGCACTCCCATACCACAAATCATAAGGAGAACTCACATGTGACACATCCCATATGCTTCTCAACCAAATATTCGCTTGGAAGGATATAGACAAACAATGGGATGATAGCACTTTAAATGCCAGCAGATAGTATGTAGACTCCAACATACTTCCTCAACTCTGAGGTTGGCCATGCTTATCAAGTATTGGTCATATGCGTTCATCTATGCCTATCAAAATAATACAAAATAAGTACAAAGAAGTTGAAAACCTGTCCATCATAAGGTTTTGAATTTAGATCTGTTTCCCCTCGTTCACATAACCATATGTCTTGATAATTTTGCAATCTTCAAAAATCTGATATAAAACTTGTATATGACCTCTTATAAAATAAGAACATCTGCAATATATGTGTGATTGCCTGTGCATTTGGTTCATGTATTCAGCAAGCTTCTGACAACTTCTTGTTTTAGGGACTTGCTTTCACCTATTAAATAGTCAACTGAACATGACTTGTGTCTACCATATCACTCTTATCTTTTTACATGTTGCACTATTCTTAACATGCTCTATGTGCAGTATTTTAACCTGCCTTGATACTGATTGTTGGTTTTTAAGGCCAACAATCAATATAAAGACAAGAATGAAATAGAGATGTGAGAGAGAATAGACAAAAGTCATAGAGAGATGGAAGAACCAAAGTTGCAAATATAATGCCATATATTCCAAAACATGAAATAGATGAATGTTACAAAGGTTCAGAAAAATATGCATATAATATAAATGCACATGGTGCTTGCATATCTTCATAACGTCACAATCTCCATGTGTAGAAGATCATCTCCTCCATATGTAGATAAGCTTCAAGCTGCCTTCAAAGAAACTATGAAGTACAACATCTATAATCTTGCCCTTCTTGTAGAAGAATATGAAACCCTAGCTCCAACTCCTCCTCAAGTTCAAGGAAGAGCTCCTCTTGCCAAGCTCCAAGCTTGAACTCCAAAAGATGATGAATAATAGCTTTGGGACCTGTCTTTATATAGTTTTTGAAGCGACATGCTTTTGAAAGTTTAAAAGCTTAAAAAAAGCCCAAAAAGCTAGTTTTGTAATCTGACGGATTTTCTGCCTGGATTTCCAAGATCCAGTGTTTTTTTTTTTGAAGTTTTTATAATTTTTATGTTGCTTTATGATTTGTATTGATTATTTATTAAAATATTTATAATTTGGTTGTTTTTCAGCTAAAAAACATGCTTTTCAACCTGATTTTGACTTTGACCTGCAGATTAGGGTTTACTTTTGACTGCCCAAAAGTTGTCCAAATGTAAAGTGCTATATATCATCTGAGAGCTCTTGACATATACTATCCAAATCTGAAATAAAAATTGCCTGCAAAAATTAACCATTTGACGAACTTTGATCTGATTTGACCATGTTGACTTTGTCATAAATCTGATATTTCTCTGAACTTGCTTGAAGAATGTGCAACCCTCTTGGGGAAGGTTACTATTTCCAATAAGCCATTGGGCAATTAATGAAGAGGGGTTTATGTTGGCTATAAGATGTCATTACAAAGATTCAAGAATGGTACACAAAGGGATATAACTAGTCGTATGGGTCATGAATCTAACAGATGTGAAACCCCCCTTCTGTAGGTCTTTCTCTAGTGATTACTTGATGGCAAAGATGTATGTACATGAAACCATGGATAGATCATAGCCCATTAGCACGTTTGATGGAATCACCAAATTTTGGAAAACTGCATCAAAGATTTTGCAAAACTACAGAAGGCAACAGTAGAATAATCTTCATGTTTTGGCTCCCCTGATCATATATTAAAGCATGAAGTAAAATCGATATTGGCAAAAACTTATCTAAAGCAAGCGTGTTGTATTCTTATGAAACCTGTGCCCTTTGTAAGCTTTAGCTTAAACCTCTAGGATCACTTCATACAATTTGTGATGCTCACAACAAATGACATTTACTAGATACAGTTGTTAATATTCTGTTATCAAAAGATCTTGCAATGTTATGGGCATAAAGCAAAATGTTTATTCCTTTATTCCAAGGGTCTCTCTATGCACTACTCTTCAGCTTGTAGTGGATGCTTTTTGGAATTTTCTTGCAGGGTTTGGTTGCTTCAGCTTTCCCCCCTGCCCCCACACCCTACTGACCAAATCTAAGAACTCCTCTTGAGGTGGTCTTCCTATGTATATGCTTTCAGCAGTTTATTGCCCGAGTCCTAGCTCCCAGCATTTGCGGTAGACATGACAACTTGTACACCAGAGGTGTTTTTCCCAGTCCCCTAAATGCTCTATTACCTGCACTGAAGCCTGAAGGCTTTGCAGATAACTTGTGTTTTTAAAATATCTTACTGTGTGTGGATATCAGTAATGCAACTTAGCTGTCCCCAAATTGGCTGGAGTCATCACACACAAGACATTCTATATATTCTAAATTAAAAGAGAATAGGTAGCTTTCGGTTCACTTCTCAGTGGTTGCTTCATTGGTAGGATTAGAACAATTACCAGTGGCTGAAAAGAAGTGGGAACACCTCTACTGGCAAAGTAACAATACAGAGCTTGATGTTTTTAGCATCTAAGTATTCCAGTTATGACAGAACCTCTGTTTTTTTGAATTGAGGATAGTTGCTGACCACTGTATGCTTGTTCGTGTAGAGATCGAGAACGATATGTGCAAGGTGATTACCGCTTTAGGCATGGTTACTGTAGACACAATCCTCGAAAGATGGTCAAAACATGGGCAGAGAAGGAAATGAGGAATTTATCAAGGTGAGAAAATTTGTTTTTAGTTGAATTTCATGAAATTCTCTCCCATAAAAAAACTATTCGAGTGGGGACAATGGCATGAGTTAACACTTTGTGCATGATCATGTCATAGACACGAGTCTCATGTTTGAAACCAAACCTTCACAAGTATTTCTTATATGTTTTCTCTGCTTGTGCCTCTGTGGGATGGTCTAGATTGAAAAATGCTGGAATTCGATGTCCAACACCAATACTCCTTCGCACGCATGTTCTAGTCATGTCATTTATTGGTAAGCGATACTATCTATTACTTCTTGATTGAATGAGGTTATTACAATCGCAGTGTCATTTTTGTGCAGGTCATGATGGTTGGCCAGCTCCCCGTCTAAAAGATGCCTCATTGTCTGAAACAAAGTTGAGGGAATGCTACCTAGAGGTTTTAAGCTTTCCTTTTCAGAGCCCTTGTATAGATTTTTAAGATCCTTCAGAAGATATTTCTGATTTATGCTAACTATTTGAGTAGATAGTTGTGAACATGCGGCTAATGTACCAAAAATGCAGACTTGTACATGGAGATTTGAGCGAGTACAATATTCTATATTTTGAGGTCTGCTCTTTAAAGGAGAAGGTTGACTAGATTATTTTCACAGGTACCTATGTGGAACTTCTATAGGGTGATACATGATTGTGGATTTTGCAGGGTCATCTTTATATTATAGATGTATCTCAGTCCGTGGACTTAGATCATCCTCGAGCTCTGGACTTTTTAAGGGAAGACTGCCTACATGTTTCGGTGAGTATATTGTTGATGATTGCTCAGTTAGCAATATGGGAAATTCTTTTGAATATTTTACCTTCACAACGCATTCCTGTTGTTTATATATTCATTGCTACTCCAGGATTTCTTTAAGAAAAGTGGTGTCTCAGTGATGATGGTCAGAGAGCTTTTTGATTTCATAGTAGATCCATCTATTTCAGATGATGATGTGGATGACTACCTGGAGAAAGTATTTTTTTTCTTTGTCAGTTGTGATTTTATTGTGAAAAGTTAGAACACAAGTTTACTTTGTAGAGTTTGCATTGCAGATGCAACTGAAAGTATTGTCACGTGACGGAGGGCCATCAAGTGAAATCGATGTTGCTGAAGCTGTATTTGTACAGGTGCTTGACTGATACCCACTTCTTCCACTAACTTACTACACATGTTTTCTCAGTTTGGCAGTTCAATTAAAGTAGACTGTCTAATGTGAATGCAGTCATTTATACCAAGAACATTGGATCAAGTGAAGGACTATGAAAGGGATATGCAACGAATTGCCAGCGGGAAAGACACTGAAGGCATATATTATCAGACAATAACTGGGCTAAAGGAGGATCTGTCAGGTGTTCGGTTGGTGCCTTCTATCCTGGAGGAAGCCTGTATTCCAGACAATTCTTTGCGTCTCCCCACCAGTGAAGTGAACTATAAAGGTGATGAGGCAGATAGAGGTGATATTGGCAGTAGTGGAGAATTGCCATCTCATGACGAGTCAGAAGAGGATGACCTCAGTGCAAGTGACAGCGATTCAGATGGTAATCCTGATCAACCCTCTAAGATTGATTTAAAGTTAGACTCTAAAGATGCTCGCAAGGCACATAAAAAGAAAGTAAAAGAGGAGAGGAGAGAAGCTCGGAAAACCAAGACACCAAAGGCTGTGAAAAAGAGGAAGAAGAAATTAGCCAAGGAGAAGAAAAGGTAGGCATGAATATTCCTTTATGAACAAAGTTTTATCAAGCATCTGTCGACAAACGTTTGGAGGGGTTGATATTTGCATCCAAATCAACATAATGGTCATATTAGACATCCCAAGGAGGTTTTGGCTGGCTCAGGAACTTTAAAGTGATATACATAATGATATAAAGGAGGAGAATTCCTGCTTTTACTGCGCTGTTGGTAATTAATGTGTATTGGCCAGAGTCAGTTTGTAGTACAGGCTAATATGTAGTTCTATCTGCTACAGTGAAATATTTAGATGTTATTATGCTGTCATGTCCCAAGATTGGTAATGGCAGGGACTTAGCAAGTAGAAATTGTATGCTTTTAACCCGATTCGTTTCTTCTAGATTATGAATCTTCTGTTGAACAGACAGTTGTGTTTTCTGCTGGCATTTCCTGTAAGATATGAAATTATTGTGTAAGAAAGTTGTGTGCCTAATAAACTTCACCTTTTTTATAATTTCTGTCGTATCTCAACACTCTTTAGGCCATCCCCAGCTATAATGATATTGGTGAAAGTAGTACCCTTGATACTTACAATCAGCCTAGGGCTCTTATAATTTGTCAGGGGTGGTCATATAACTGGTTGGCATGGGTAGGCAGTGAGAGACATGCCCGCCATGATTTAGAAAGTTGGGGGCCCATTTTGTTAATGGTGGAAAGAACTTCACTTCTAAATTTAGGGCTCATGGCTATCAAGTTGTATAGGTACACCTATTGGAATGTCTTTTGGAGAATGTCCAATTCTTCTTGGAATTTTTATAGTTCCTCCCTGGTGTCCAAGAATGTCCAATTCTCCTTGGAATTTTTATAATTCCTCCCTGGTGTCCATATAAGCTTCATTGAGTGGGTGTTCAAGAGGAACTTTCACCTTTGCGAATGATTGCACTGTTTCTCCTATGCAGACTGGTTGGGTTAACTGGAAGGGGGTATTTTGCTGAGGTCTTTCCACTGGCTGTAACTTGTTGGACCGGCTTGCATAGAATGTAGAGGTGGATGTGAGAGAAGGTTTTCCTAAGAGTGAGGAGTGGTTCGGCCCTAGCCATTGCACATTTAAGGTTGGGTTGTACACTTGGTTGGGGATTTCAGTTCCGTTGAGGTAATAGCAATCCCTTGCCTCGTCTCTTCCCTTTCCACAAAATTGATAGACAACGTGCCTTGATGTTCTTGGACAGAGTGGCCTTGGCTCGCTCGAAGGGTGCACCACAAACCCATAGGTACCTATTTTGACCCTTGATATCCTCCAATTCTCGCCTTAAGTTTTTCAATTCATAAGATCCTTGCTTAAGGATAGCCTTTTTCTTTGACAATGCATTGTGACTTGAGAGCGTGTAGCTCTCTTTGCAATTGTGAGATGGGGTCCTCATTTAGACAGATGGTTCTACTTTGGGATGCTCCAAAATGAACCTTGGCTTCTTCAATCCTTGTAGTTGTGGACTCAAAGCTCTCTAAGGGTGACATTTGGGTGCAGAGCTCACAAATATCTTGCAGAAGACTTTGCGAGAGCCTTCACCATTTCTTAATCATAAACTCATATGGGTTGTCAAACAATCTCTAAGGGTGACATTTGGGTATACGAGCTCATGAATATTTTGCTTAGAAGACTTTGTGAGAGCTTTCTCCACTCATTTCATAATCATATACTCGTCAAGGTTGTCAACCAATTTGGTTAGTAGAGATCGGGCCTTGGTCATGAGCGTTGAGGTGATCTCACTTGTATGTAGAGTCAAATTCTCAAGTTCATCAATAGTCCTTTTGTAGAGTTACTTAAGCTACAACAATTGTAAATTTCATCTTTAAGTTCTCCCAAGGTCAGAAGTGGTTCTTTGCGTACCAGCTATATCACTTGTTGGCCAACCCTTCTAGTGTAGAGGAAAGTAGGGCTTAGAATGCATCTTGCCTCTGTTGCAAACCACGAATCTTATAGATAGAGGAAATTCTTGATGTGGTCCTCGGGGTCTTCATGGATGCCACCATGAAATGAGGGGAATCCAATGTTACTCCTAGATAAGGGGGTGGGAAACCTTTCATCCATACCTTTTGAACTTGATGCTTGCTCTTCATTGAGGAAGACTAATAGCTCCATGTTGGTAGTTGTTTGAGCCTTTTTCACCGCTTCACTCAAAACTAGCCATCAACGTACAATTGTTGAAGCTGATCCTCCGATTGGAGTTGAATAGTGCTCAATCTTCTTTTTGTAGGTGTTCTTTTCAACTTATAGAATGTAGACTTAAGTGATCTTCTTTTCAACTATGTGTCATGGATCATTTTGGGATGAGCTTTTGCCTCATTTTGTGTAGATGTTTTTTGTAGGCTTAAATGATCTTCTTTTCAACTTCTAGTATGTGTCATGGATCATGTTGGGATGAGCTCTTGCCTAATTTGGACGCGAGGATTGCTATATGGAGTGGTTGAGAGAAGGGGAGTTCCCTTGCCTAATTTGGAAGCGAGGATTGCTATATGGAGTGGTTGAGAGAGGAGAATGGTTAGGAAAAGTTGCCTAAGAGAGAGAATGATTGGTGACAAGTCACCTAGGAGAGAGAGAACTCTTGGGAAAAGTCACTCAAGAGAGCAAATACTGGGGAAGGTTGCCCAAGAGAAAGTACAGGGGAAATCTCACCCAAGAGAGAGAATGTTGGGAAAGTCATCTAGGTGAGAGAGAGTATGGGGAAAGTTGCCCAAGATAGAGAGGGTGTTGGGAAGAAGTAGCCCAAGAGAGAAACATATCGAGAGAGGTTGCCTAGAGAAGATGGTTTATTCTTGTGGCTAGGAGAAAGCAAATGAACTTGGAGAGGTTGGCTAGTGATAAGGCCAATAATTGGAGAAAAATTCGAAAGCACTATCCTATCAAGTGTGCCATATTTTCACCTATGGGTGGTAAATTAGTGTGTGGGTTGCATGCAGTGCAGTTTGCACTCATGTCTGGAGTTGAACAGAGTACTTGGCTAGAGTACTCACAAAGAACCAATAGAAGGAGCTCAATGTCCACTTACACTTGATCATTGGACTCAAATAAAACACCCCAAGTAGACCAAGAACCTCAAGAAAAGTGTAAGGAGAAACAAACACAACTACAAAGGGAGAACAAACAACTACATGAAGGAGAACAAACAACACTTTACATGAAAGATGATACATAAGCTTTTTAACATAATGGGTGTACAACAACTTCACCCAACACCAACTTTGAGGTTAACCCTCTAAGCCAAAACCTTTGGTAGGGACTCTCTTATGTGTAGGATGATTTTGCCACAAGTCTACTAATGAAGAGTGCAAGAGCTAAATGACTATATGCCTGACAAGTGGAGTAAAAAACTATCCTCTATGTTATTCCTAATCTAACTTTATTGAAGTCCTCCTTGCATGGTGTAGATGTCTCTTTTTATAGCCTCGGGGATGGCTAAATATTTTGAGGAAGGTGACTAAATGTTTTTATTGGAGTGGTGACTGGATGTTTTTCTTAGAGTGGTAGGAGAGGAATGATAGGATCCATGTAGTTTCCATTGTTAGTTGCCCATAGTGGTGAGAGGAGTCAAAGGGTGGCCCCAGTGTGATTGCCTTGTCACTTGTCCTTCAGTGCCAGGATCATTAGAAGCGGAGGCCCAGGCAGTGCCCACGATTGCCTTGAGGAGGAGGTTACCCTTGGCAAGAGAGGTCGCCGGATTGTGCAAGTTTGTCTCCCTTGAGCTCTCACTTGTCCCCTTAGTTGATCCTCTTTTGGTCACCCTAGATGCCTTTGGTCGCCTTAAGCTACACTTGTTGGTCAGCCCTAGATGGTGGCCTTGATGCTTATGTGGCTGCCTTGGACCACACTCGGTTTTTCTTGGATGGTGGCATTGAAGCTTCATGTGGTTGCCTTGAGCCACACTTGTTGGTCACACCTAGATAGTGGCCTCACAATTGGTCGTAGGAGATATTGATTCTCTTTTGTGTGGCTTCACGACTGATTGCCTTATGTATGGAGATTTTGGTGGCCCTCGGTGTGACTTCACAATTGGTCTTGTCATATGTCATTGGTTGGCCAAGGACTCGACCTTTTCGGGGTTGGCCTTTTGGTCGCCCAAGGACTTGGCTTTTTGGTTGCCAAGGGCTTGAACTTTTGGTCACCCATTCTATGCATGAGAAAGTTTATTTCTACCACATCAACCCATAACTATGAACTTACTAGCTCGTTAAGAGGTAAGTCACTTCTCACTTATTCGTCACATTTTTGGAACTTGAGAATGAAGATTTTTGTTGTGCATGGTTTGCTTCTTCCACATGGGCCCTAGACTTATTTCCCAGCATTCACCTTGCCAAGAAAGCTCGATGTCTAGTACAACAATATGCTCTTGTGGTGGAGGTTCATTAGTCAAGATAGGTTTTGGTTCTATCCATAGGTTTCGAGACTAGCTCTTTTGGTTGGTGTACTTCCACGACCCTTTGACATGCTTCCACAATTTTTTGGAATTGTTCTTCTGGCATGCATGTTGGAAGAAAAATGTTAGGAACATTTTCTAGCATCTTTTGAGCTACTTCTGCCATTTGTTGGTTCATGGCTAGACATTCCATTTTGAGTCTCTTGTAGGGTAGCATTTTTCACGATGCCCAACTCATGGTCCTGCTTTAAGTATGTCATGATAGGCTCTTAGTAAACATTCTAAGTCGATTGTTAGAGGGTGAGCAAGGATTGATCCAGATTGACACCATGGATTTTGGTATGGGTATGAGTATGGATTTTGATATTGCTCGTGTAGTATACTAGTATGATTTTATTCTTGAATGAGTTGATCTTGCTTTTTCATGGGTTGATCTTGTTTCTTGGTAAGCTCCTCTTGCTTGGACTTGAAGGAGTCTTGATGTTCATTAATCGTTTTTCAAAATTTTGATGTCTTTCTTGTTGAGTTTTCCAAGTTCCATTTGTGGGTGGAGAGTCCTTGGGGGGCTCCTCTTTGCTCTTAGAACTACTTGGATGAAGAACTTTCTTGCCTTTATCCTTCTTTTGAGCCTTGGCTTGAGCACATGTGACTACTTGTACTAGTGCTACCTTTGCCTTCTACTTTCCATTGATAGGTCTTTGAGGAAGAGTTGTTGCCATATTGATAGGTCTTTGAGGAAGCTTTGTTGTCATATTGATGCATCTTTTGAGCCTTGGTTTGAGGATGTGCGACTACTTGTATTAGTGCTTATTTTTCCTTCTCCTCTTCATTGCTAGAGTCACAAGGAAGAATTGTTGCCATATTGATAGGTCTTTGAGCACATGTGACTAATTATACCAGTGCTATTTTTTCCTTCTATCTCTCCATTGCTAGAGTTAGAAGGAAGAGTTGTTGCCATATTGTTATTGCTCCTATTTGGATTTTGAGGATAGTCTTTGAATACATGCATTTCACCACAATCATTGCATAAAGACTTCTTGGGTAGTATGGATGGTAGTTGGGGAACTTGTCCAAGTGGGCAATCTCTTATGAAGTGGTCCCCATTGTTGATATATTTAGATAGTGATGTGTGAACACGCTAGGACCGTCGGGGCACCTTTTTTCCTCTTTAGGAGGTTCCCCCCCCCCCCCCCCCCCCCTCTTGTATATATGCCTATTGCCCTAATGGCTTACTTATCTTTGTACATTGTGGTATTAATACATTCGGTATTGTATGTTGTGCTCCAAGCTTCTTCTACTTCCTTGTGCTGTTCGCATGCTTCTGCAGACATCTAACTCCAACAAGTGGTATCAGAGCATACTCCGATCACAGTCTCAAAATCGCACGAAATTTGGTGAGCATACTCAGGGTTTCGTTTCGACCTCCGAATGCACTATCATAGCACTTGTGCAAGCGATTTTGTCTTTTGGTGCCAAATGTATATACAAGTTTCGGTTCGCTAGTATAAGTGCCTCAAAGTCTGCTACAAATTTAGCAGAACTCGACATGGTAGTTTTGTTCAACTTTTTGAGATACACTCAATTTTTTACATCAAGGTATTTTAATTAGTGGCCATGGCGGAAAGCAGGGTGTTGAAAAACATCCTATTTCACCTACAAATACAGGTATTGAAGCTGATGCAGATGGCGTCGAAGATGGTGATATATTGCAGATTCTTGTTTGTGCTGCAGTTTCTACTGCACTTATTGTAGAGAAAATTCGTTGGGATGGTAGAGATTCTCAGGCACATGCATTGATAGCCTTGTCTATCAAATGTGCCATTATTCCTCACATTCGCTCTTGCGGGCTTCTTATAACTCAGTATCTGTAATGGGTATGGGCTTTTCTACTTGGGTTCTGTTGTTCTAATATCGATTGTGGTTGGCCATATCCTCCCTGTTCATATGTTCTAGGTGCTTCCTGTGGTCCTCGCTAAGGGTTATATCTTGGAGCTTCTCTGCCTTGTTCCCTAGGAGCACATGAATGAAGTTGCTTCTATGGACAATTTTCTAACAAAGATTGAAGACTTGAAGGAACAATTGATTTTTGCTGATGAAGTTATACTAGATAGCTCTCTTGTGCAACCCGTTTTGAATGGTCTACCTGATTCATATAAGAGTTTTGCTTCTACTCTTCGTTTGATGATGAAAGGAAATCCAAATGCCTTGATATTTGAGGAGTTAGTCTCTGTTATGTTGCAGGAAGATCAGACTAGGCAGAACAGGTCTATTATGCATGTTGCAGATCAAGCTTTCCTGGCTAATCATAAGGGCAAAGGTAAATGGAGCTCATCTACTAGTAAGCAGAAATCTGTAAATGTTGCACATTCGAAGAAGGAAGACAAAGATGAGAAGAAATCAGAAAAGCAGAAATTCTTTTGTAAGTACTGTAAAAGAAACGATCATTTCGTAAAGAAATCTCCAAAACTGGTTGCAAAAGAGGCAAAGAAAAAAGAGGCTGGAACGGTTGTTACAGAGGCCTCTACACCGAAAATAGAGTCTGCTAATCTTATGCAGAATGAAGAATGGGCATTTACTACTGTTTGCAGTTTTGACCCATCTTCTCATGAGCAGTGTATGTTTGCAATAGACTCAAATGTTTGGTATTTTGATAGTGGGGCAACCAAATATATTACCTCGCAGTGCAATTTCTTCACTGCACTTGAGCCTGCCCCTATAGGGAATACTGTCCCATGTGCCAACAACTCTTATCCTGTCATGGGAGTTGGTAAGCTCATTCTGACTACTGCTGATGGTAGTTCTTTCACTTTGTCGAATGCTTTATTTGTGCCATGGATCAAGAAGAATCTGTTATCAATTTCAACATTGGCCAAGATTCGCTTAGTTGTGAAATTTGTTGACGATGTATGTACACTTCATGATCTGTCAAATGGCGATGTGATTATTGCTTCTTGCATTTTATGTCGTGGGATATATAAGCTCATAGACTATGAAAAATCTGTGAATTATTTGGCATGTGTACTACATGATTCTCAGGCTATGTCAGATGCAAAGCTTTGTCATGCACGCTTTGGTCATCTGAACTTTGCTAGTTTGCTACGATTGTAGAAATCTGAAATGGTCTCCTCTCTACCCAAACTTGAGGCACCTGATCAACATGTATGTGAAGGCTGTATTTTGGGCAAAATTCAATGTTTCTCATTCCCAAAAGATGGTTCAGTTCGAGCTACTCATAAATTGCAACTTGTTCACAATGATGTCTGTGACACCCTCTTTTGGGAACTATCTTTACTTTGTGACTTTCATCGATGATTTTTCTAGGCATGCATTGGTATATCCATTGAAAGCAAAGTCCAAAGTGTTTATGTGCTTCAAACAGTTTCTAGTTTTGGTTGAAAATATGTCAGCATGTAAAATGGGTATCCTCCGTTATGATTGGGGGGGATATATGTCTTCTGACTTTAATGCATTTCTGGCTGAATGTGGGATAAAACATCAGTGTACAATGATGTATACCCCTCAACAAAATGAAGTTGCTGAATGGAAGAATATGTCACTCATGGAGATGGGGAGGTGTATGGTCAAGAGTCATGCTTTACCACATAATTTCTGGCTTTAGGCTGTGATGTGTGCATCATATGTACTTAACAGGTGTCCCACGAAAGCATTGTAGTCTATCACTCCATATGAGGCTTGGC
Organism: Ceratopteris richardii; assembly: GCA_020310875.1. NCBI lineage: Eukaryota > Viridiplantae > Streptophyta > Polypodiopsida > Polypodiales > Pteridaceae > Ceratopteris > Ceratopteris richardii. The sequence goes on along the minus strand of CM035407.1, from coordinate 48,973,354 downwards.
ATGGTCGCAAACCATTTGTTGCTCACTTTTTGGTTGTCTGACATATGCATTAGTGCTTGAACAACATCGCATAAAATTAGATGATAAAGCATTGAAATGTATTTTTGTTGGGTATAGTTTTGAAAGCAAAGGCTATTGTCTGTATCATCCACAGACTAAACACATTTTGGTTAGCTGTGATGTTTTTGTGGAAGATGCTATTCAACCACTACTTTCATGTACTAAGGAGACATCTGTTAGCTCCAAAGACATGTATGATATTTTGCTGCCTCTTTTTACAGGTGGATAGTCTAGTGCTGGTCCTGATGAGGCCACTTCTCAACCTCTATAGGTTTCATGTGATGATGCAGAACATTCCATTTCTGATGTAGATTTATATGATGCACTTGTTGATGAGAGAGTTGATATTTAGGAGGCAAAAACTATGCCAAAATGGCTAGTGCAGACTTTGTGTGACAGCAAATTAGATGCTCCTCTGTCATATCGTACTCGTTCTGGCTCTCATAGTGCCTCTTTTGCATTAGATTGTTATGCTATGGTTGCATCTAGTCTTTGTGATGAGAATGAACTTGTTTCGTTTGATGAAGCGCAAAATTTAGAAAATTGGATGATTACTATGCAATATGAATATGATTTTTATCATGAAAAATGGTACCTAGTCTTTTTGTGACTTGCCTCTTGGCAAGAAGTCCATTGGCACTAAGAGGTATAGAAGCTGAAACAAAAACCTAATGGAATAGTTGACATGTATAAAGCTAGGCTTGTTACAAAGGGTTATGTTGAGGAAAGAGGCATTGATTTTGATGAGACCTTTGCTCCTACATGCTGAATGACTACTATTCGTAGCATCTGTGCACTTGCGGCTCATCATGATTGGAATGTACATGAGTTGGACATTAAAACTGCATTTTTGAATGGTGATTTGCATGAAGTGTATGTTTTTCAGCCGTGTGGCTTTGTGCAGAAAGGGGATGAAGACCAGGTGTATAGGTTAAAGAAGGCATGATATGGTTTAAAGCGAGCACCACATGGTTGGTATGAAAAGATACATGCCTATCTGATTGCACCTGGTTTTGAGAACAATCCAACTGAAAGCACCTTATATGTTAAGCGTGCTAATGACGTGCTTTTGACCATTGTGGTGTATGTTGATGACATGTTGCTCACTGGTCCTCATGAGAAGCATATTGCTAATTTCAAGGCTGATTTTCATGCCTAATTTGAGATGTCTGATTTGGGGCATTCACATCATTATTTGGGCATTCAGTTTATGCAAGTTGATGGCGGAATAGCTTTGTGTCAAATGAAATATATTGACACATTATTGCAATGTTTTGGACTTGAAGACGGTAAAACTATTGCCACTCCTATGGAGATAGGTTTACGATTGAGTCTTCATGATGCTAGTGATGCATTTGATGTTGTTCTCTATCAGCAGGCTATTGGATGCTTGATTTGCTTATGCATTACTCGACTAGATATTCAGTTTGCTATCTCACAGATGAGGAGGTTTATGCATTGCCCAGGTGTCAAGCATTGGCAGGTGGTTAAGCACATCTTTCACTACTTGAGTGGTACCCGACTACTTGGATTGTTTTATCCCAAGGGGGGATCACTACCGCCATATTTACATGCTTTTTTTGACTCTGACTAGGTTGGTTGCTATGACACTCATGTGTCCACCAATGGTTTTTGCTTCATGCTTGGTAGCTCATGCATATTTTGGTTGAGCAAGAAGCATCCTATTGTGGCCACTTCCAGTTGTGAGTCTGAGTATAGGGAAACTTTCATAGCGATTGTTGAGTGTGTGTGGCTCAGATGCCTTATGGCTGATTTGGATGTTGGTCAGTCTTTTGCCACCACCATCTTCACTGACAGTTAGAGTGCATTGGCAGTTGCAAAGAACCCTGTGTTCCATGCTCGCAATAAGCAAACTGAGGTGCATTATCATTATGTCAGGGAGAGATTCTCTGCTGGAGAGATCAACTTGGCATATGTGCCCACACAAGAGAACATTGCAGACCTTTTCACAAAGGCTCTGCCTAAAGAGAATTTTGAAGCTTTTCACAAAGCTTTGAGCTTACTTCCTTTTGTGGATTGATTGCACATAGCTTTTCACTTTTTTATACATGAGTGGCAGCTCCTTGACTGCATCACTCCCAGGGGGGATTTGTTGATATATTTAGGTAGTGATGTGTGTGAACACACTAGGACCGCTGGGACACTTTTTTCCCTCTTTAGAAGGTTTTTTTTCCCCTGGCTTGTATATATGCCTATTGCCCTGACAGGTTACTTATCTTTGTACATTCTAGTGGTAATACATTCAATATTGTGTGTTGTGCTCCAAGCTTCTTCTTTTTCCTTGTGCTGTTTGCGTGTTTCTAGAGACCCATTCCACCTGTAGCATGGAACTCTTGGTTGAGTAGGTTTGAATTGAGGTCTAGCCATGTTCTATTGTGGTACACTTGGTTATACTTAGGTTTTCTATACCCATAAATTTGGTTAAATTAGTCTTTGTATCCACTTGAATATCTTGATAGCCCAAATAATCCATGAGTTAGTCATAATACTGCGCATAGGCATCTATTTGACTACTTTCAATAGAGTTTTTTACCCTAAAAATTTTGTACTAATGAGAGCTAGTGGCTCATAACACACACTATTTTCTCTTGTGCTTATCCATACTTGACTAGGTCCACATACAAAGGAGTATGTGATGATTGACTCAACACAAGTCTTGTTGATTATGCAAGATACTCCATCATAAGTCTAGATGGATATTGCATATGTTATGTGACTAGGTGCGAGTATCATGGTGGTTATTGATGCTTTTGATCAAAGGTCTTGGAACTTGATATTTTTCCATAATTGGTCAATTTTATTATTGGCCTTCTGATGTGGAATATTTTTTTTGTGTAGGAGAATGTGGTCGTCTATTACAAATGTAACTTAGATGATCTCCTTTGCAATAGAAACACCTTCTAGGAAGAACCCTAAAAGCTCATACACTCAATTTCTTAGCAAAAGCCTCTAAATTTCATCAATCAATGAGGAACTTGACTTCACTCTTGGAATTATGTGAGAATACTTGAATTAGGTTATCCAAGTCATCCTCTATACAAATGCATTTTTGAATGCAGCCTTCTAAGGTGTAGGGGACAACAAATATGATATAGTAATGTACTTGAGCACTTTGCTAGCTAGCTAAAATGTGTGCTATAACTTTGACTATGAGTGGTAGTCCTCAATAGTGCAACATGCCATGTATTACTTATAGCGATGTGCAACTAACCTCAAGTCCTCATTATCTTCTTGTTTGAAGCTCATTATCATATGTGACACTTGTTTGAGGTGTAGAGATTGGTTTGTCACAAGTCACTAAAATTGGGTTTTTTGTACCATTATCGTTATATAACTTGATGATGTACTTGAATGTTGATATATAAAGCTCAACATGTGATGATCAAGGATGACCCATACCACTTCTCGCTTTTTTGACATGTATAGTGGTTATGCCAATATGTGTCGACAATACTTTCATTGAGCTTCGCCAAGTTTATCTATTGAGGGTGATGGCACTTTTGTTTCTTTCCAACTCAATCGTTCATGGAAATTAGGGTTTTCTTTATGTACTGATCTTTATATAATGCATTGGTTGTATTAGTTCATTCTTATACATTCTCTTTATGTAATAAAAGAAGCAGAACTTTATTCTTCCTCGCCTCAATTTGTGTGTGCTCTTCTCTTTGAGTATCAGAGTGTGAGAGAGCTCTCCTCCTTGTCTCATTTATGTTGGAATGATATGAGAGCCATGTTGGTTGCAGAGAGAGCTCATGAAGAAGTCTGACAATGAAGAGTTTGTGAGAACGTGCGTGGAGAAGCCGTTTTGACCTCCATTTGAGCCTGAAAGTTGGGGCCCATGGAAAAAATAGGCGAATTTGCAAAATGCTAACTTGTGTTCTGTTCGACATCTCCTAGATATTTTAGATTCATACACGAAAACTATGTTTTTCTGAGTTCAAACTGTCAAGTCACAGTGTTATAGTGTTCAAGCAAAGGTACTACTTCTATTGTTTTCGCAATATTGTAAATTGCCATAGAAATGGAAAATTGTGATGGAATAAGTTGGACAAGAAGAACTTTTATGCTTGGAAATTCAGAACGATAAATTTCCTGATGGGAAAACTTTTTTGGAAGTACAACAAAGGGGACAATGAAAAATCTCCGTAGTTATTAGATGGGAATTAGATTGTAGACCAATTAAGATCATATGAAGAATGGAGTCAAGGAGCTAAAGTATTTTGATGGTGATGCACCACAGTGCACTCTCCTTCTTGACAAATCCATGATGATTTCCTCGGAGTAGAAAACCAAGCTCCAGGCTCCGCACATGGTACTATGAATAGAGGCTACAAAATACGCAGAAAAACATAGTACACAAGGAGCACGGACACAAACTTCTTAGGTGTTACAAATGCAGTCAAACTTACAGTCTGTGACTGACCAAGCCCCTATATGTTTTATTAAAGAACATATACAAAGAAGTGTCCAGTGGCCATTTGGCCTTTCACATGGACATTGACAGTAACAATCTCACACTAAAGGCCAATATGGCGAAAGTAACTATGGGATAGAAATAAAGAATGATAAAGAATATCTGAGTGTGAGTATACAAACTATACCTCCCACCTGATGGGCATGCTACACAATATACAATTGATTGTGTAAGATCATGAATCAAGTAACCCCCATCAAGTGACAACAGTATCGAAAGCTATCTTGTGGTAGAGCTTTAGTCAAAGCATCTACAACATTATCTCAAGTGTAAACCTTCTCAATAATAATGTGCTCAATGGCTAAGCTATCTCTAATGAAGTGATATTTCACCTAGATCTGCTTGTTCTTTGCATGATAGATCGGATTCTCAACCAAAGCAATGGCACTCTATCAACAAGCAAACGAGGTACATGCTGAGATAAATCCATGTCACAAGCAAGATGAGAAAGCCGTATTGATTCCTTACATGCCTCACTTGCTGCAACATACTCTGCTTCTGTGGTGAAAACAACTATACATTCTTGAAGACGAGATCTCCAAGAGATAGCACCTCTAGCAAAATGAAAAATGTACCCTGATGTAGACTTACTATTGTCTACACAACCAGCATAGTCAGAATCTGTATAACCAATAATGGATGCTTTCCCTCTACCTAAGCATAGACACTTGTCCTTAGTGCTACTCACATATCTCAAAATGATCTTGATTGCTTCCCAATGTTTCTTGCCAGGATTAGACATATATCTACTCACAAGTCTCACTGCAAATGCAATGTCTGGTCTCATAGTTACCATAACATACATGAGACTACCAACAATAGACTGATAGGAAATTTTGGCCATGAATTCCTTTTCCTCATTTGATTTGGGGCAATCATCCTTGCTCAATTTCACATATGTGGATAAAGGTGTACTCAATGCCTTTTCCACCCTGCATATTGAATCTATGAAGTACTCTTGATATGTACTCACTTTGAGACAAGTATATGCATCTTTTACTCCTATAGCGAGTAATGCACATGCCAAGAATATGTTTGACATCCCCAAATTCCTTCACATCAAATGTGTGACTCAACTTCTTTTTGAGAATTGACTAGTCAGAAGAGGACTTCCCAGCAATCAACATATCATCGACATAAAGTATCAAGCATATCAAGCCGCCATCTGAGCATCTCTTTATGTAGAGACAATGATCCTCATTGCTTCGAAAATAGCCTTGAGACTTCATAAAAGCATAAAACTTTTGGTACCATTGTCTAGGGGACTGTTTAAGTCCATACAAGCTCTTCTTGGGTTTATAAACTGGACTTTCCTTGCTCGGAACTACATAACCATCTGGTTGTTCCATATAGATCTCATCTGTAAGATCTCCATGCAAGAAATAAATGTTCAAATCCATTTGGACTAGCTCTAAGTCCTCCATTGCAATGAATCCAAGCAACATGCATAGGGTAGTCATCTTGACCACTGGAGAGAAGATTTCCTCGAAATCAACACCATGTTGTTGCTTAAAACCCTTTGCAACAAGTCGTGCTTTATACTTTGGAGAAGCACTATTGGATGTGAATTTAAGCTTATATACCCATTTACATGGTAAAGCTTTCCTTCTCTTTGGCAAAGGTACTAAATCCCAAGTACCATTCTTGTGAATAGAATCCAACTCACTCTTCATGGCACGCTAGCTATCTCCATAGTCTCTTTATAGCAAGAAGGCTCTCCGACATCCATTAGCATAACAAAATCTAAACCTCAAACATATCTATCAGGTGGATGTGAGACACGTGTAGAGCATCTCAATAGTTGCTGAACAAGAAAATTTGCAGACTCATTTGATCGTACATTCTCTTGAACATCTCTATGTGTAGCATTTTATGCATGCTAACTGGAGGACTAGTATCCTCAAACACCACTCTTCTCACTTCAACCTCCTTAATGGGTTGTTTATGCATCTTAGATTAATTGAAAATGACATCACTACTTCTGATCACTAACCATGTTTCAGGATGCCATAAGCGATACCCAAATTGTCCTTCTCGACCATATCCAAGAAAAATGCATTTCTTTGAATTATGATTCAACTTTTGTCTAAGATTCTTGGGTATATGAACATATACTTCACACCCAAAAACTTGAAGGTGATCATAATATGGTGGCTTCCCTATCCATAACTCTTATGCCACTTTCAGACCTTTGATAGTACTAGGTTAAAGGTTAATCACATGAATTGCAGTTAGTACTGCTTTTGCCCAAAAGCAATCTCAAAGGTTTGCATGATGCAGCATAGAGACTACTCTATCCTGAATAGTTCTATTCATCCTTTCAACTACACTATTCTATATTGGGGTATAAGGATCTGTAAACTCTCTACGAATTCCTCTAGATTGGCAGAAAAGATTGAATTCATGTGAGGTATAATCACCCCTATTATCTGAACATAGCTTTGAGCTTAGTTTCTTTTTCAGTCTTAATTGAAGCAAGCCATTTTTTAAAAATAGGGAATACCTCATCCTTCAATTTGATAGGATATACCCAAACTTCTCTAGTAGCATCATCTATGAAAGTGACAAAGTAAAGAGAACCACCTAAGGACCTTGTGGGCATAGGACCACACACATCTGCATGAATAAGATCTAAAGGCTGAATTGAAGAATCAATGTTCTATGCACATTTCTGGTTTGCTTTCTATATTGTCAATGCTCACAAAATGAAAAATAAGAGAAAGATAACACAAGTAGTGAGAACGAGAAAGATTTTCCATTCCACTACAAGATATATAGCCCAAATGACCATGCCAAATACAAGCCATAGGCTATTCAGTAACAACTAACAAGTGTTCTTTCTATGATACAAATAAAGGATCAAGTGAGCCAACTTTTCTTCCTTTTGCAATAACCATATTGCCCTTTGATATGAGAAAGGACTGAGCATAGAAGACCACCTTGTAAACGAGGTCATCAAGTTGACCAACTGACATCAAACTGCGTGATAACTAAGGTACATGGCATACATTATGCATAGTAAATTTTGTACCATCAATGAACTGCATAACCACATCTCTAATCCCCACAACATCACACTGATCAAGTCTCACAGTACCAAGAGACTTTGCTACATAACTAGAGAACCATTCTCTGTGTGGTGTCACATGGAAAGAAGCCCTAAAATCTAGTAGCCATGTGTGGGAAAGAGAATGAGCCATAAGAGCCTCAGTTGGCACAGTACTATCAAGTGTCAATACATCAACGTCATCAGAAATAGAATCAATTTCTTCAATCTGCACAGTTGAAGTAGATGGTGCAGGTAACTTTTAAACATGCCCATCAACATTCTTTCCTTTACTTTTAGCATTCTTTAATGCATAACAATATTTCTTCATGTGTTTGCTCTTATGAAAATAATGGCATTCGATATCCCTCTTCCTTGATTTACTTTTACTCTTATTCCTTTGACCATTCTTTTCCTTGTTCTTGCTCCTCCCACATTGTTGATTCTTTCGTTGGTAAGAATTTACGAACATTATATGCATCTCCACTTTGAGTACCAACCATAGATTTTCTATGAATATCCTCACTCAAGAGTGCTCCACATATGTCATCATAGACCAGTTTACCACCAGGTGCACTATTGCTAATAGCTGTGCAAAACGTATCCCATGATGATTGCAAGGTGCACAATAACAAGAGTGCTTTCATTTCATTATCCATGTCCATTTTCTGAGCCTGTAACTGGGAGAATATAACATCAAACTCATTTAGATGAGCAACAACACTATCTGTGTCCTTCATTTGAAGGTCATATAACTTTCTCATCAGATACACTTTATTTGATGCTGTCTTTTTTTCATATGTATTGCATAAATTCTTCCAAAGCTCCTCTGCACTTTCATAGTCTAATACTATAAAGTAAACATTATTATCCAGGTGCAATCAAATGGTAGACTTGGCCATTTCATCCAACTCATCCCAATCATCTTCATCCATGTCAGAAGGCTTCTTTGAGATTCCATTTATTGGCTTCCATTGCCTCCTTTGAATTGGCACATCTTTAATTTGATTTTTCCATAGAGCAAATTTTGTGCTATCAAATTTTCGGATCTCAAAATGGTCTTTGCCCTGCAAGTTATAGCTCCTCTCGGAACACTTGCACTAGACCCTGATCCACTAGATGTGTCTGAGACCTCTGATGCCATGATGGTAGACAATGGAATAGAATAATAATGGAGCTAGAAGAGTCCAAACACCACTAAGGCTGAAAAAAGGATGACCAAGTTTCAAATTCTAGGAGGGAATTCAGCAATCTTCCCAAGGAAATGAATTGATGAACAACAATGACCAACCAAAAGGATTATGTGAGTATAAATGTGCTCACACCAATAAGTGTATCAAGGAGTAAATCGCCCATTGCATAATTGACAAAACCAAAAAATCTAGAAAATTTTTGCCAGAGTATTCTCTGCAAATTGAGCATATGACTAGTATCAAACTCTCATAAAACTGCAAGTACTAACATGTTTACCTGCATAGTGAATCACTCACTCCACTGCATATAATCAGTTACCTGAAAGAAGCCAACTAGGATTATCGAGCACCTATGAACAACTATCATACATCTCCTATGGTGAGGTTGGGTAAGTCTTCCACTGCATAACCAAAGAGACCTCGACATCTAGGTTTCTCCTAGTTAGGAAAACCTCACCACGACCCTTTATCAAACGTAAAGGGCTTTATGCAGAAACGTAACTGCTATATCAATGATCACATGGACATACATAAGCGGTATCCACAGAAGCATAGATAGTGTATATGTGCTCAATATATGCAATAAAATGAGATTGAAAGGCTGAATGCACAACCCAAAAACTAGCCAACAACATCTACAAGTGTCTGCCAACTCTGTTGTTTAGGTTCAAAAACCTACATAAATTCGTAGTGGCCGCTCCCACCACAACTGAAAACCTTTAGAGAAACCTGTAGTTTTACGAGTGTGGTTGAAAACATGACCCCAAAGGTGAATAATTATTTTTCAAGAAGTACAAAGAACACTCTTCTCAATGTTCTTGAACCTACGTGAAGAGAACTATACATGAAAGTACTATAAAATGGCTCCAAAAATCACCCCAAAAATGCTTCAAAAGAAGGCTTTGAAAGCAAAGAAGGAAGCTTTGAGGGACCAAAACATGGTCAAGATAATGTTAACCTTAGTCTTTCCCCTTCTTCAGACACCACAAGAATGTAGCTTAGTGGTGAGAGATGCCACGCTTAAGCGAGCTCCAAGGGGAATAGTAGTGTGATGGGTGACCTTTGGGAAGTACCGAGAACCTCTATCTTCCTTGATCATTGAGGTCCTCCCTCGCGCACAACCAACGGTGACTTTGGTGACTTGGATGACAAGATATGCCAAGGTCTATGCCTTGGTCGCCGCCTTAGTCGTAAGCCTTGGGTGGGTGGGTGGGTGCTCGCTTCGCTCGCACAAAAGGAACAAAGATTTTGCATTGAAATGCTCTAATACCAGTGAAGTATTTTGATGGTGATGCACCACAATGCACTCTCCTTCTTGACAGCTCCACGACAATATCCTCCGAGTAGAAAATTGAGTTCCAAACGCCACACATGGTACTCTACATAGAGGCTACAAAATATGCAGAAAAACACAGTACACATGAAGCACAGACACAGAATTCTTAGATGTTACAAATGCGATTGAACTTATAGTTTGTGGCTGACCAGTCCACTATATGTTTTATTAAAGAACATATACAAAGAAGTGTTTGGTGGCCATTTGACCTTTCACATGGACACTAACCGTAACAGAAGCATGGAAGGTAATGTATTGGAGTCTTTTATCATACAAGATAGCATGAATGGGCACCTATAGGATGCCAAAACCAAGGAAAATGCTTGGAATAGTTTAGTCACATTATAAGAGACCAATACAAAGGCATGTAAATTGCAACACAAGAATGAGCTTTAGTCACATTGTAAGAGACCAATACGAAGGCATGGAAATTGCAACTCAAGAATGAGGTCCATACACTTAAGAAAAAGCACATGTAGGTAAGTGACTACATCTTAAAAATCAAAAGCATATTTGAGTCACTTGGTTTCAATGTAGATGATGATGATTGTCATGGATAAGGAAACCATCACAAACCTTATATTCCATGTGAATTTAAATATCTCGTGATTGGTTCAGAATTTGGAGAAATAAATGCTTTCAGATGTGCTATCACCCTAAGATCGACTCTCTACTTGCTTGATTCTGATATGTATAGGTCCTGTTTCAGATTGCTAACATTATCGATGACATCATCAATTGGTAATTGCCCTTGATAACCACCTTTGATAATTTCCCCTGAACATCTATATAAGGAGGGCTTCATCACATACATCCTCAGTCTTGCCAATTCAAGATGGGACATCCGGTGCATGTAGGCACACTCATCTAAGAATTAGAAGAATGAATTGAGAATCTTCAAACAAATCAAGGAAGCATTCAAGTGAGCCAACAACGTAGTTCATCCATCATGAAGGAACCCAATATTTGCATGCCATAATCGATAGTGATCACACGAAGTTCTACGGATTTCTCCAATAGGTTAAATTGTACATCGATATGTAACATGATAGATACCTGATGATGCATCCAAGGTTAGTTTTATTAGAACATTGATCTGTGGTCAAGCATTATCATGGTTTGCCCCAATCTTGGAGAAGAACATGGCACTACTTCATAACTATGAGGGGTTTCTCGAGAGCTCACTACCACATTTGGAGATGCAAACATGAGTTGAGTGGCAAAAACAAAGTTATGGAAGCTACGTCAAGGTAATTGCCCTACCTTCACCTATGCATCAAAATTTAGGCAATTAATATGCGATCTCACTTGGCACAAAGATTATTTCATAAGCCAATTTAGATAGGGTTTGAGAGATGGCATGAAGGACCTTCTATTCATGATATCAGAGGTTAAAACATTGAATGAATACATCACCCAAGCCATTCAATGTGATATTAGCCTTTTTGAAAGGAAAAAAGAAAAACAAGAAAAAGGAAGGCTTCACCAATGGAAACCCTTCCAACCCACTCCTAGAGAAGAGCCTATGCCTGAGTCTTTGCAGATTGATGTAACTAGGTTCCAACCTCTAACCCCACAAGAGAAACAGAGAAGGAGAGATAAGAAGCTATGCCTCTATTGTGGAAACCCTGACCATATTGCAGCTAACTGTTTCAATAAGAAAACAAACTCCAAAGTCACACTCATCCTTGTAGAGCAAAATAACAAGGAAGTCCAGTTGTAAAGGAGCCCTTACAATAGGACCATGATATAAGAAAAGGTCTCAGAATTCCAACAATACCCATAGAAACATGTCTTGCCCCTGTCAAGTTAATCATGCCTAAGAAGACCCTTTCCCTTATAGCCCTAGTAGATTCAGAAGCCTCCTCATGTTTCATCAATGAAGGATTGGTTAAGAAACATAGGATTCCAATACTTCAGAAGAAGAAACCAGTAGTACTTGAAGTAGTGGATGGACGACCTCTAGCATCTAATAATATTACCACGGAGACCACACCATTAAGAGTATACCTTGGAGATCATGATTCCCACATATGTTTCAATGTAATATTGAGTCCAATAGATCCCGTTATCATTGGAATGCCCTAGTTAAAGAAACATAATCTAGACATTAATTGGGAAAACGATAAAATAATTCGTCAAGATATCCAGAATAACCTGATATATGTAAGAGCCAAAGCCTTCATACATGTATTAAGGAAGGAATCAACATATATGATCTATGCCGTACCAACTCAAGGGTCCCAAGAAAGATGATCTAGTAAAGTAACCCAATGAGTACCAAGGTTTTGAAGATGTTTTTGAAAAGAGAATGGAAATATCCTCCCAGAGCATATACCTTATGATTGAGCCATAGAACTTCAAGAGGAACCAAAACCACCCTTTGGACCAATCTATAGACTATCCCTAGAGGAGCTTAGAGAATTATGTAAGAATATTGATGAGAATCTAGCTAAGGGGTTTATTAGATACTCAAAGTGTCTATGAGAAGTCCCTATTCTATTTGTAAAGAAGAAGGATGGAATTCTCCGAATGTCTGTAGACTATCGTGGACTGAAGAAAGTTACTATAAGAAATAGATATCCCATACCACTTATATAAAAACTCTTGGAACTCCTTGGAAAAGCAAAGTTCTTCATAAACATTGATCTTTAAGGATCTTACAATCTTGTTAGGATCAGAGAAGCAGACAAATGGAAGACAATATTTCTAACAAGGTACATGCATTTCGAATATATAGTTATGCCATTCGGTCTTACAAATGCTCGAGTCATCTTTTAGCATATGATGAATGATATCTTTTGAGAATATGTAAAGATAGTTCTAGAGAAGTTAAGAGAAAAAGGTTTACATGCTAAATTGGAGAAGTTCTCTTTCCATAAGAAAGAAGTGGAATTTTTAGGATAAACTATCTCAAAGAAATGAATCTTTATGGATCCTAAGAAGATCGAGATAATCGTTGATTAAAACCACCATCATGTGTTCGAAATGTACAATGTTTTCTAGGATTTGCCAAATTTTATAGGATATTCATAAGAGATTACTCAAAGATAGTGAAACCTCTTACAAAGCTTGTAGGAAACAAAAAATTCTCATGGATCGAAAAAGTAGAATAAGTCTTTTCGGACCTTGAAATCAACATTTACATTGCTCTAATTCTAGTTCATCTTGATTCTACCAATTCTTTCTTCCTAGAGATAGATGCATCAAATTTTGCCTTAGGGTCCATTCTATCTCAACATGGAGATGATGAATGCCTACATCCAGTTGCATGTCACTCAAGGAAATTATTCCCTCCAGAGATTGATTATGAAATCCATGATAAAGAATTGCTTGCGATAGTGGATGCATTTGATACTTGGGATGTATACAAATCATAACAATTTAGAGTATTTTGTGACCATCCACATCCTCAATAGAAGGCAATCTTCATGGAGTAACTTTTTATCCGGGTTTGACTTTGTGATCACATATTGTTCTAGATGCTAGCAAAAATGTTAGTTAGATGCCTTATCAAGAGGATCTTACCTTGCACCAAAGAAAGTCAAAGAGGCCTTTGATCGACAAAAGAGTGTATTACTCAAGCTTGAACATCTCCAGTTAACAACTATCTCTTCAAGCTATCATGAAGATTCAACTTGTACTAATTTGATTCATGAGACACTACCACATGATCAATTGTTTTATACTGTCAACCATAATATTCAAGAAGGAAAAGTTAAAAACGTAAATGAGTTCTACGAAAAGAATGGGTTACTATTCTATAAGAACCTATTGTGTCCCTTCAAGAAAGCCCATGCCCAAAGTACTTTAGCATGACATTTTGGAATGAATAAAACAATACAACTCATATCAAGGGATTTTTGGTGGCTTTAAATATGGAAGGAAGTGAAAGAATATATCCAAAGTTGATTCTATAGCCAATCATCCAGAGACCGATCGACAAATAAAAGGAATGAATCAAGTCCTAGAACAATATGTGTATTGCATCATCAACTATCATTAAAATGATTAGTTTGAGATTTTACCCTTTTTAGAGTTTTCCTATAACAACAATTTTCATACATCTACCAAGCAAACTCCCTTCTTTGAAAATTATAGATAACATCCAAGGATGGATATACACCTCTCAAATAATATCAAGACCCATCTGCTAGAGATGAGGCCCAATACCTCATGGATTTTCACAAAGAACTCAAGGAAGAGATCCATAGAGATCAAGAACAATATAAGTATTATGTCGATCAACATCATGTTCAAAATCCATCCTATCACATTGGGGATAAGGTGTGATTACTCAAAAATAATTTCTAGAATTCATGGACTTGTGCAAAGCTAGACTATTAGCGATTTGTTCTGTTCGCCATCTTGGTCAAGATTAATCCAATCACCTTCAAGCTCCGGTTATCAAGTACCATGAGAATATGCCTAGTTTTCCATATTTCCATGTTGGAATCATATCGGATTTCACCATTGAGGGAGGAGAGACCTAATCCTTCACCAACCATTGAGATTGATGATCATGAAGAATTTGAAGTTGAGCATATCCTAGATTCAAGAATATCCTGATGAAGATTGGAGTATGTTGTTCTTGCCTAGCAATTGACTGAATTCCTTTTGCGAGTATCTAACTAACTTAGATAGCTACCAATCATGAGTTATTTCAATAAAAAAGATCAACTGTACATTGAGAATGATGCTTAGCAAGTTGAAAGATTAAGCAGAGGTGATGACAAATGGAAGCCATTCATTTTGTCTACTGAATTATCACTTGATCATTTTACTCCTGATTTAAATTAGTTGCTAGGACATATGTTAACATTTGAGCAGGATGTCAAAGGTGAAGGTGACAAGAGTACAGGTCAAGCAATGTATTCAAAGGATAAGAAGAAGAATATCAAAGGAAAGCAACAACAACAAATGAGGATGAAGGTACAACTAGCCAAGCTAATTTCCTAAGAGGAAGAGGAGGTGGCAAAGGAAGAGGAAGAGGAGGTGGCAAAGGAAGAGGAAGAGGCAGGAGTAATAAAGATGGAGTCAAAGCTTGCTGGATTTGTGGTAAGACAAATCACTTAGCTAATGATTGTTGGCATAATACTCAGAATCAGAATTTTAATTCAAGAGGAAGAGGTGGCAGAAATCAAAGAGGTAATTTCAGAGGTAGAGGTAGCAGAGGTTACTTTGGAAGAGGAGTATGTGAACTAGTGAGGAGTAATGTGAAGATGTCTCGAGATTGAGAAACAAAATGATAATGAAAGTTTGTAGCTATGAAGTAGAGACTGTGATAAATCTATAGCACTTTAAATTACATCAAATGATCAACTATGCACTGAGAACAAGCTCTGAGAAGTTTATTGTTCTGAGATGCTCATAGCAAAGAAGTGAAGTAGAGAAGTGATCAATGTGTATGTATTAAATCACATAGAAATACAATGACATTGGCAATGTATAATTGCACAATGTGAGGGTCATGATGGAGCTATGGAATGAGCTCACCAATCACAAGAAATCCCTCTCAATTGATCTTCAAATGGGGCCCATTTCATGCAAGATTTTGATCCACCTTTATAGCTAAACTTGGGGCCAAGTTTTGAATTCAATTTCAAGTTCTCACCATAAAGTGAGTCCTAAACTTTAGGCTTTACTTTCTCATCTATCAACCACTAGGAATTCGAGATTCAATTCCTCCTAACTCCATGTGGGATTAGTGCAATTAACATATGCACTTTTACAAGGATACAAAGTAAATTGACTTTTACAAGGGAGTAGTCATATGTGACTATATGAGATAGATGCTAATTGTCCAAGTATGTAGGCTCATTTGCAGCAATAGTTTTTACATGAAATATGCCTATGATTGTTAAGTGATGGGATATGTGATTGACTATCCATGTCTATTTTTATTCTTATCAAATGAGGTCAGT
The DNA here is from genome assembly GCA_020310875.1 of Ceratopteris richardii. Classification (NCBI taxonomy): domain Eukaryota; kingdom Viridiplantae; phylum Streptophyta; class Polypodiopsida; order Polypodiales; family Pteridaceae; genus Ceratopteris; species Ceratopteris richardii. The sequence continues at coordinate 48,957,300 of CM035407.1, read as the reverse complement.
TTCTTGTCAATTGGGAGGCATGTTATACTTTATGGAATAATGGAATGTTATATGTATTTTAATGTCTTGCGGTTTTTAATATAATTTGTGTTTTGATTTAGGAGGTGAAGACTCATGAGGGTGTGAATGCACATGGACTTATTCAGATATTTAGAAGATAGTATTTTAGTTATTTTTTGTAAAAATAAAATAGATCGCTTTAGAAAGCGATGCTTTTGTAAAAATAGTAGATCGCTTGAAAAGCGATGATTTTGTAAATAAAGCAGATTTTTTGTAAACGCACGTTGTGCGAAGCACCGCTCGCATGTATCTTCTATTTAGGACGTAATGAAAAATATACCTATAAATATACATGCTCTGATAGACTCGTCCATCAGAGTATGTGGGGGGAGATTGTACCCAATCTGGTGTCAATTCTCGTCTCTTTCTATTCTCTGAGTACTTTTGTGAGATTTTGTTTCTGTACTATTCTCTGCATACGTGTGTCTATGAGATCTAGTCAACAACCATACATGAATAGTATACCCATGAAGGAGAAGAGTGGGGTGTTTACTCACTTTCAAAATTTCAAGGCTATGGTGGGAAAGCAGATAGGGAATATCTCATGGAGGAGGCGAATACATATAAATGAATTCAGCAGTTTTGTAAAAATTCATGGAATTCGAAGGCAATTTTCATGGAGGTACACGCCATAATTGAATGGAAAAATAGACATATTGCAAAAATAAAATAGCCTTCATGAATGATAAAAAATATGCCTTATTGTTATCGGGAAAAACCCATGCACACTTCTAGATACATTATGAATAGAACTCTAACTGCTACTGTACATCAAGTAACACCCAAAGAGACGTTTACAGGTAAAAAGCCAAACTTATCACATATGAAAATGTTTGGTTGCATTGTATATGTACATATTCTAGATGAGTTGAGGATGAAGCTTGATCCAAAAGCAGATAAGTAGAGATGTGGTGTTTAATGTATCTATGATAATGCAAAAGGACTTAATGTTGACAGATGACAAAGGAAATGTTGCAAAATCTCAAGTTTTGAGTAGATCAAATATATTACCCAACAATAGTTCCAGATCAAACTTGTGGAGTGGAAGATTACATGGAAATTTTAGTCCATCAAATTCATAAATTGCATCCAAGAAAGGTAAGAAAAGATTTCTATTGGTAATAAAACATCTTTTTTGAAGATACTGATGGAAAATCAAGTGGTTCAGAAATAAGTCTTGATGAGGAGCTTGGATTGCCCTTTGTAAAGACTCTAGGAATAAGAAAGACACATGAAGATGATGCAACAAGAAGAAGTGATCCATGCGCAATAAGATCTAGGAGGATGTAGAATTCAATGCAATGATTAACATATGATAGCTACATGGCTTGTCATTGTGTTTACATGACGAAGGTAATACAAGATGGTGAACCTTCTTGTTTTGAAGATGCAATTGGACATGCAGATTGGGAGAAAGATATGGATGAGGAGATGTCTGCACTTTACGAAAATGAAACATGGAAGTTGGTTCCATTGTTGCAAGGAAAAAATTATAGAGGTTGCAAGTTGGATTACAAAGTAAAGCATAATGCTGAGGGTACCATGAGGAGGTATGGGGCATGATTGGTAACAAAAGGATATGCACATAAATTTTGCATTGATTATGAAGAAACTTTCACTCTTATAAATAAAATGACTACTATTATAATGCTTGTTGCATTGGCTACATCAAAAGGATCAATTTTGCAACAAATGAATGTGAAGAATGATTTCTCACATGGTGAATTGCAAGAGGAATCATACATGGACCATCCATAAGGATATGAGGATTCAAGCACCTTGAATATATTTGTAGGTTGGTAAAGGCTTTGTAAGGGCTTAAACAAGGCCCTTGTTTGTAGATTATTTAACTTTGATTGGATTTTTTAGGTTTGATGCAGGTCACTTATTATATGCAAATAAGGTTGATAACATCATCATAATTATGGCTATTTATGTTGATGGCTTGATTGCAGGTGGTGATAATGAAGAAAACATTCAAGAGGTAAATCAACTTCTTATGCAAGAGTTTGATATGAAAGGTCTTAGTGTGTTGCATTATTTTTTGGGCATAGAATTTATACATATATAGAGAGATATATGGTTGTTCTAGAAGCAGTATGCTACGAAAGTATGATATGGATTATTGTAAGCCAATTTCTATGTCATTAGATCATAATTTGAAGTTGGATGCTACCTCATGTGAAGCATTAGAAAAATGCTATCATGTACATGAGGATTGTGGGAAGTTTGATACATCTCACAATTACAATGCCTGATCTAAGCTACACTGTGTGACTTGAGAGTCAGTTTATGCAAGTTCTCAAGAAACCACATTTACATGCTTTGAGAAACACTCTACATTATGTGAGTCCAACTTTGGATTATGCATTATTTTATGAAGTTTTTATAGAATTGCAAGTTCATGGATGCACTGATGTAGATTGGGTTGGTAGTGTTCCATATAGAAGACGTAATATTGGTTTTTTGTTTTCACTTAGGGTTGCTATTGTCAGATGGAAATTAAGAAGAAGATCACTATTGCTTTGTTCATTACAGAGGCTAATTATAGAGGTGCTATAATTGCAGCATGTGAGGCATCATGACTAGAGATGCTACTTGTAGATTATCCTTCCTTGCCTCAATCTATGTGCTCCTCTCTTTGAGTGCGGGAGCATGTGGGAGCTCTCTTCCTTATCTCCTTTCTTTTGATATTGAATTAGGTACAAGTAGAACATTTGAGATAGGTGCAATGGGATTTCTAGGAACATGAGATAGAATGAATATTGTTTTAGGAATGCCTTCATGAATATGGATAGAACATGATGTATGAACAGTTTTTGGTCATCCCATTGGATAATATGGTATATCCCTCATCTTCATGGATGGGTAGTAATGATTGTTCTTAATACTTAAACTTGTGTATGTCCAGAAGATGAGGACCTCAGTTTGTATGTGATGGATGAGTCCAACAAGATTCTTTTGATTTTGAAGCAAAGTATACTTTTAGAGATATTTTATCATGTATAACTTTACTAACATGATGGTTCTTGTGAGAAATGATAAAGTGTTAGGTTCAATCTTACTAAGGTTTGGTTGTGGATCTAGATTTGCACTAAGATTATTCGAGACTTCTAAGCCCTATGGAATTAGTCTATTTGGTTTGCCTATGACTATATAGTAGGATCCTATCTTGTCTAATAGCAACTCTTTTTGAGGTCTTAATATTCGGGAGAGTCAAAACCCCTAGGCTCACCAAGTCCAACAATTAATTATCTAGAGTGAAGATTATTTGAGACTTCTAAGCCCTATGGAGTGAGCCTATCTGGTTTGCCCATGACTATATAGTTGAGATCCTCTTGTCTACTAGCAACTCTTTTTCAATTCTTACTATAATAATATAGGGAGAGTCAAAATCCCTAAGCTCACCAAGTCCAACAGTTGATTGTCCAACAATTGTAGATGGCGGCTCCTGTTGGTTGTTTTTTGCATTCAAGTAGAGGGAAAACTGAATTTTCAGTGAATAGCACATCTCGACTTACAATAATTATGTCCATCAATGGATGGTACAAATGATATCCCTTTATTTCAACACTATAATCAACAGATATACATTACTTTGCCCTATCATCAAGTTTTCAATGTTGTTGTGATGGCAAAAGAGAATATGCCAAAGAACCAAACACGCGCATAGGATTAACCATAGGTTTATGTCCATTCCAAATCATAAGGAGTGATGACTCTGAATGCTCTTGTAGGGTAGCGATTCAACACATAGTTTGTACATATGAATGCTTCCATCCAAAATTTGTCAGGAAGGTGCTTTCCTTTAACCATACATCATGCCAGTTCAAAGAGTTTTATTTTTATGCTCTGTAACAACAATTTGCTCATGTGTATATGGCACCGTACATTGGTCTAAAATTCCTCTTTATTGAAGAAAACAATTAAATTCATGTGATATGTATTTACTACCACAATCTATGCATAGACTCAAAAGCTTGTTTCCAAAAAAAAATCAGCCATAGCTAAAAATGATTTGAAGCAAGAAAATACCTCATCCTTTCCTTTCATAGGATACACCCATGTATGGTAAGTAGCATCATCAATGAAGGTAACAAAATATACATGTTTCCCAAAAGGTTGAGTCTTGATGGGATCACATACATCACTACGAACAAGCTGCAATTTGCTTGCAATGTGTGATCTATGTGATAACTATCTTTTGGAAAAGAATCACGATGCATTTTTACAAGAATGCAATCTTCACATGCATGAGTTTCAATGCAATCAAGTCTTGGAAAACTAATAAACATGTCCTTCTTTTGCAAGTAAAGCAAACTATTGAAGTTCAAGTGACCAAAATAAGCATGCTGAAGCTCCATTTCAGCCATGGCGAAAGTATGAGTAAACATGGCCTTTGTGGTAGCCCTCTTGTATATATCCAAGTGATACAAAGCACTCTATAATTTTTTACCAAAAATTAGGATAATATGACCATTGTTGAAACCATGAACGATATACTTATCATCAACAAAGTGTACATGAAATCCAACTTTGGCAATCAAAGGAAGTAAAATGAAGTTCTTTTTGATACCGAGTACATACAATGCATTTGTCAAGAGAGCCACACCTCCATTTGCAGACGTAAGCTCAATTTCTCTTACTCCAATGATAGGATAAGAGGCATTGTTTACACACACCACATGTCCTCCTTTGAAAGATGCAAAAAACCTTTTGCATGAAGTTATGTTCTTTGAGGCACCACTATCAAAGAGCCAATCTGAATGAGCTTCGATCACAACCATAGATGATATATCATAATTGCATGTAACAATACATGCCCAAAAATCTTGAGCCATGTTGGGTTCATCATTCTTTGCATTTAAAGAATTTTCAGCAATAGACATGTTGGATTCCTTTTTCTTTTCATTGTGCTTAGCAAGCTTTATAAACTCATCAATAGTATGAAAAACCTTCCGACAATATTTGTATCTCTTCGTCTTTTTCAAATCAGCATCATTAGAAAAATGAGTGGAAGAGAGAGGTTTTGGTTTTGATGAACCCAAAGTTGAACCATGCTTGCTTTTCCCTTTTGTGAGATAGCAAGTGCTTGTGTTCCCTCAATCAAACCACTCCTAGTCACTCTAGATTGATCTTCTTGCAAAAGAAGAGACAGAAACTCATCAAATGCATAAATATTTGGATTCCCTTTTGCAACCAAATGGAGTGTAGTGACAAAGCTTTGAAAATATTTTCATAATCCTTTCAACAATTTAGAGATGAGTGATGCATCTAGAATAATCTCATCTATGTTTGCTAGTTGCTCTTTCAAGTCCTTGATGTGTGTCACATACACATCCACATACTCATTTTCAGCCATACATACATCCTCAAGTTGCTTCCTTAAGTATGAAACATGTGCATCATTACACACGATATACAAAGAAGCAAGAGTGTCCCATGCATAAATTGATGTAGAACATGATCGAACGTGTGGAACTATATGATGCTTCAGAGAAAGTGCAATAAATGCATGAGCTTGAGCATCTTTGCCATCCCATCTAATTTTCTCATTTGTAGGTTGAGAAAGAGCAACCACTGTACTTGAAGAAGAAGCTCCATCTATGACAGTAGACTATGAAGTAGAAGAACCTAGGGGTCTTTGATCTACATGTGCCACTATGTTCCATATTTGTGTTGCAACAAGAACATGTTTCATCATGTAAGACCACATTGGATAGTTGGTCCCATCAAGCTTATCTATATCTTGATGCATGCAAAACAAGTCATTGCTACCCACCATTTCACTAACAAACAAGAACGTGACCAGATCTTTACTTCAATGAAAGCTGAAATGAATGGTGAAATTTCATCTCACAATTCCTCTCTTTGATGGAAATTCTTACTGCACAAATCTCTTCAAAATAGGGGTAAAACTCTAGCACAACTGATGGAAATGTTTTTTGGCTCCTGAAAATCAATGTTATATGCTCCAAAGTTGATTTTCACTGTTAAAAGTGCACACACATCATGACACAAAAAACAAAAAATTGAGAAGGATTTGAACCTGCTTTGACTATTGGATGTGTGAAGAAGTGTGACTACACTTTAGAAGCACACACAAGGAGCACAAACCCAACAAGACACATAGAGAAGATAGATGATTGGAATAGTTCTCTCTATTGATGATGAACAAAACTAAAGCTAGAGTTGAGTAATATCCTTGAGTATAAAGTATCACCATGTATGAGTGTATCATGTATGTGGTAACATGGGAAAACACCTCTAACCACCATTAGAGTATAAAGTGTCCATATATAGGGAAAAATTTCACATCAAAGCTACTTGAGGAACACATAAGTCTAATAATAAGGACCTTCTAATTCACAAATTATCAATCTCCCTAACAATTTATCAATCTCTTTTTTGATTGTAGAAGAGTAGGTTTGATTATATGTGTATGTCCTCTGTTTAGTAGGTCTAACATATGATAACATTGGCATGCAATGTGCACAAATGTTTGGATCGATCCCTTTTATTTCCTTATATGTCCAAGAAAAGATATCTGGATATTCCCGCAAGAGGTGTAAGATATCTGTTTCATTAGAACTAGAAAAATCATTAGAAATATAAGAGTATCATTCTTCATTGCTCTCTACTATTATGATCGCTTTCTTTGTGTCCTGTTTATTATCATAACTCTCTCCTTGGGCCTTTTCTTGCTTGGACATTTCAAGAACTATTTTGCGTTCCTCCACTTGATATTTCTTGAAGTGCTCAGGAACTTGAAAGTTGGTGGTCTTTGTTGAGTTACATCTATGATCACTAGCTTGTTTAGGCTAAGTCCCTTCTTCATGGACTTGGAATACAACACAACACATGTGTATGCTCATCCATGTTAGAAGGACCATTAATAGTCCCCATAGCATTCAGTTATTCCTCTTCGTTAGAGCAGGGCACTTCCACACAAAGACTCGAATAGTCACTAATGTCTGATTTTGCATCACCCGTTGGGTAAAGTATTGTTTCACATGGACATAATAGCTCCACCATCGGATCTTCAACAATACTGACCATGAAGAGATCCAATTCATAGGCTTCCTCATCCCAATGACATATCAGTGTCTCCTTGTTCACAACCACTTCGATGGTACCAAGGATGTGAGGCTAACCAAAAGGATCAAATTCATCCTCTTGGATATTAGAGGTTTGTATATAATCCAGATCATCAATTGATGTTTTTGGTGGTTGACTTGATTCTTATAACCAAAGACCTATGTCTTTATGCATTCAAGGTGGATGACTTGAACTTGATCTCTTTATAAAGCTCTTATCCTCTCATGAATTGCTCTCCATTGGAGAGGTGCACATTTCTATAACAATTAGTATCTAGACTAATCTTGGTAGTTGGCCATTATGTTGAATCTAGATAATTAGCTCCTTAGTCTTGAACTACTTTCAACTATCTTAGGAATAGCCATCCCAAAAGCAGTTCATAATTAGTTGTATGTCTATCAGTTAATTGTAGATGCATTCTAGTTGGTCATAAGGCTATCTTACCCCAGTTTCCCCATAACTTTTGGGTAGCAATGGCTAGACATCATGGTCCTAAAAAATGTTTTTTTTCTAAACTTCCCTTCCTGGGAACGAGGCACACATATCTTTCCTTTTCTTTTGAGAAAAACTTGCTTAACTTGAAAATTCGAGAATGCCTTATTCTCATTATTGTCCGACAACTTGTTTGCAATGGATTGATAGTAGTCATCATCAATTTGTGAATCTTTGATCGCTTGAATTAAATCACTATCTAGAACCATAAAGCTGATTTGATGCAAAATATGAGATAATGCATCTGCAATTATATTGCTCTTGCATTTTCTGTATAGAATCTCCATACAAAATTCTTGCATCAACTTGACCCATCTAGCATGTCTCCCCCAAAGATTAAACTGGGAACATAAATGCTTCAACATGTGATGATCTTTGAATACTTTAAAACTTTTCCCATATAAATAGTGTCTCCAAATCTTCAAAGCATGAACTATTGGATATAGTTCTTGTTCATGGAAAGGCCAGTTTCTCTAAGATGAAGAAAGTTTCTTACTTTCAAAAGCAACTCATTTCCATCCTGAATAAAAATTGCACCAATTATGATGCCACTAGCATCGGTTTCTACCTCAAATGGTTTTTGTAGATCTACCACTTACAAAATTGGGGCACTTGAAACTAGTTGTTTATATGCATCAAAAGCTTTTTCTTGTGCACTAACCCACACAAACCTTTGACTATTCTGTTGATATATTTGGTAGTGATGTGTATGAACACACTAGGACCATCGGGACACTTTTTTCCCTCTTTAGGAGGTTTTTTCCCTTGGCTTGTATATATGCCTATAACCCCAATGGGTTAATTATCTTTGGACATTCTCTTGGTAGTACATTCAGTATTGTGTGTTCTACTCCAAGCTTCTTCTTCCTCCTCGTGCTATTCACATGCTTCCACAGGCCTCAACCTCCAACAACTGGTATTAGAGTAGGTCATTGCTTCCTCTAGGGCATCATTGACACCCCTCTAGTCTCAGAATCACATGAAAATTGGTGAGCATACTCAGGGTGATTAGGAGCATTCTCTGCTTCATACTCGTGATCTGAGCTCATTTTCTACCTTCGAACACACTATCCTAATGTGTGTGTAGGCAATTTCGTCTTTTTGTGCCAAACATATATGCATGTTTGGGTTCTCTAGTACAAGCACCTTGAATTCTTCTACAAATCTAGCAGAGGTTGATAGGGTAGTTCTGTTCAACTTTTCGAGATATAATCATTTTTCTACATCAAGGTATTTTACTCAATGACCATGGCTAAAAGCAATTATGTATTCTTATATTGGTTGATGAGGGTAGATTGGATGGTACTAATTATGCATTATGGGCATATATGATGCATCATGTATTGGTTGCAAAAGGATTGTGGAATATTGTGCAAGATGTTGAAAAATATCCTATTACACCTGCGAATATAGCTGTTGAAGGTGATGCAGATGTCATTGAAGATGATGGTCTTCAAATTCCTATTAATGCTGTAGTTCTTGCTGCACCTACTACAAAGAAACTTTGTTGGGATGACAGAGATCCTCAGGCACATGAATTGATAGCTTTGTCTATCGAACGTACCATTATCCCTCATATTTGCTCTTGCAAAATAGCTAAGGATGCTTGGGATACACTTATCAATTTATACCAGGCAAGAAATGAGGCTCATGAGCTTACCTCCGAAAAGAGTTGGAGAGCGAGTGCATGAATGAAGGAGCTTCCATGGATAATTTTTTGACAAAGATCAAAGATTTAAAGGAGCAGTTAATTTCTGTTGATGAAGTCTTACCAGACAGTTCACTTTTGCAGGCCGTTCTGAATGGTCTTTTGGATTCATATCAAAGTTTTGCTTCTACTCTTTGGTTGATGATGAAAGGCAATACAAATGCCTTAACATTTGAAGAGTTAGTCTTTATTTTATTACAGGAAGATCAATCCAACACAACACGTTCATTATGCATGTTGTAGATCAAGATTTCCTAGCTAGTTAGAAGGGCAAGGGTAAATTGGGCTCATCTACTAGTAAGCAAAAATCTATTGATTCTGCACAATCTAAAAGGGAAGACAAAGATGAGAAGAAATAAAAAAAGAAGAAATTGTTTTGCAAATACTATAAAGGAAATGATCATGTCGTAAAGAGTTAGGCAAAACTAACTGCAAAAGAGGCAAAGAAGTAAGAGGCTTAAATGGTGGTTGTAGAGGCCTCTACACCTAAGATAGAGTCTAGAAATCTTGTACAGAATGAAGAATGGGCATTTACCACTGTTTGCAATTTTGACCCACCTTCTCATGAGCAGCATATTTTGCAATAGACTCAGGTGTTTGGTACTTTGATAGTGGGGCGACCAAATGTATTACCTCGTAGCATAGTTTCTTGAGTTCACTTGAGCCTGCCCCTACAAAGAATATTGTCACATGCGCCAACAACTCCACTTATCCTGTTATGGGAGTTAGTAAGATCATTCTTACTACTAATGGTAGTTCTTTTACATTTTGAGATGCTTTATTTGTACAAGGGATGAAGAAAAATTTGTTATTAGTTTCAACATTATCCAAGATCGGCTTGGTTGTGAATTTTTCTGATGATAGATGTACAATTCATGATCTATCAAATGGCGATGTCATTATTTCCTCTGGCATTTTATGTTGTGTGTTGTATAAGCTCATAGACTATAAAAAATATGTGAATGATTCAGCATATGCAGTACATGGTTCTTAGGCAATCTCAGATTTGGCATGTACACTTTGATCATCTAAATTTATCTAGTTGGCTATGCCTGCAGAAATTTGAAATGGTGTCCTCTCTGCCCAAACTTGAGGCCCCTAGTAAACATGTTTGTGAAGGCTATATCTTGGAAAAAATGCATTGTTTCTCATTCCCAAAAGATGGTTCATTATGAGCTACTTAGAAATTACATCTTATTTATAATGATGTCTATGGTCCTATGCAGACACCCTCTTCTGGGAACTACGTTTACTTCTTGAATTTCTTTGATGATTTTTCTAGGCATGCTTGGGTTTATCCATTGAAAGAAAAGTGTGAGGTGTTTATGTGTTTCAAACCGTTTCTGGTTTTGGTTCAAAATCTATCAGCATGCAAAATGGGCACCCTCCCTTTTGATCGAGGGGGGATACATGTCTTCTGATTTTAATGCATTTCTCGTTGAATGTGGAATAAAACATTAGTGTAGAGTGACGTATTAACGTCAACAAAATGCAATTTTTGAAATGATGAACATTCACTCATGGAGATGGCGAGTTGTATGGTCAATAGTCAGGCTTTACCACATAGGTTTTGGCTTGAGGCTATTATGTGTGCAACATTATGTACTTAACAGGTGTCCAAGCAAAGCACTGCAGTCTATCACTCCATATGAGGCTTGGCATGGTCACAAGCCATCTATTGCTCATCTGCATGTTTTCATTTGTCTGGCATATGCATTGGTGCTTGAACAACAATGGAGGAAATTGGATGATAAAGTATTGAAATGTATTTTTGTTGGGTACATTTCTGAAAGCAAAGGCTATCATCTATACTATCCACAGACTAAATGCATTTTGGTAAGCCGTAATGTTGTTTTTGTGGAAGCTGCAATTCAACCATTACTTTCATGTACTAAGGAGACATCAGTTAGCTCCAAAGATGTGTATGACACTTTGCTTCCTCTTTTTACATGTGGATAGTCTAGTGTTGGTCCAAGTGAGAAAATTTCTCAACCTTTGGATGTTTGACATGATAATGCAGATCTTTTCATTTTTTATGCAAATTTACATGATGCACTCATTGATGAGAGGTTTGATATAGAGGAGGCAAAAACTATGCCTAAATGGCTGGTGCACACTTTGCACAATAGCAAATTAGATGCAACTCTACCATATCATACTCGTTCAAGCTCCCATAGTGATTCTTTTGCATCATATTGCTATGTTATGGCTGCCTCTAGTCTCCCTGATGAGAATGATCCTATTTCATTTGATGAAGCACAAAATTCAAAAAATTGGATGGTTAATATGGAATCAGATTATGATGTTATTATGAAACATGGTACCTAGTCTTTATGTGACTTGCCTCCTAGCAAGAAGGCCATCGGCACGAAGTGGGTATACATGTTGAAGCGTAAGCTTGATGGCACAATTGATAGGTATAAGGCTAGGCTTGTTGCAAAAGGTTATGCTCAAGAAAGAGGCATTGATTTTGATGAGACCTTTGCTCCCACAAGCTGAATGACTACTATTCATAGCATCTGTGCACTTACAACTCATCATGGTTGGAATGTACATTAGTTGCACATTAAAACTGCATTTCTATATGGCGACTTGCATGAAGAAGTGTATGTTTTTGAGCTTCATGGTTTTGTGTAGAAAGGGCATGAAAACAAAATGTGGAGGTTGAAAAAGGCATTATATGGTTAGAAGCAAGCTCCACGTGCTTGGTATGAAAAGATACATGCCTACTTGATTGCACATGGTTTTTCAGAATAGTCCAACTGAGAGCACCTTATATGTTAAGCATGCAAATGATGTGGTTCTGATCATTGTTGTGTATGTTGATGACATGTTGATCAGTAGTGCTAATGAGAAGCATATTGCTGATTTTAAGGCTGACATGCGTGCCTCATTTGAGATGTCAAATTTGGGGCATTTGCATCATTATTTGGGCATTCAGTTCATCCAAGTTGATGGCACAATATCTTTGTGTTAAAAAACGTATATTGACACATTATTGCTATATTTTTGCCTTGAAGATTGCAACCCTCTTGCCACTCCTATGGATATAGGTTTAGGATTGAGTCTTCATGATGTTGGAGGTGCATTTGATGTTGTTCTCTATCAGTAGGTTGTTGGATGCACTACTCGACCAGATATTCAATTTGCTATCTCAAAGATGAGTAGGCTTATGTATTACCCAAGTGTCAAGCATTGGTAGGTGGTTAAGTGCACCTTTCGCTACTTGGGTGCTACGCGAATACTTGGATTGTTTTATCCCAAAGGGGGACCACTACCACAAGATTTACATGCTTTTTCTAACTCTGAATGGGTTGTTTGCTATGACACTCATGTGTTAACCAATGGTTTTTGCTTCATCCATGGTAGCTCATGCGTATCTTGGTTGAGCAAGAAGGAGCCTACTGTGGCTACTTCTAGTTGTGAGGCTGAGGATAGGGTAACTTTCATAGCAACTATTGAGTGTGTGTGGCTCAAATGCCTTATGGCTAAGTTGGGTGTTGTTTAGTCTTATACCACCATCATCTTTACTGATAGTTAGAGCACATTGGCGGTTGTAAGGAACCTTATGCTCCATGCTCGCACTAAGCACATTGAGGTGCACTATCATTATGTCAAGGAGAGGTTGGAGGGCCCATGGTGTTTCACATTCCAAAGGAGATTCAGCTTAATGGGAGTTTGTCTAACCACATTGAGGAGATTTGGTCTCAGCTCTAGTGGGATGAGGGATGCCGGGCTCAATCCCTTGTGATTGCTCCCCGAACACTGGCATGCATGATGGACCTGAACCCACATAGTGCTTACCAATGTCCTAGGTTTATTACATGCTACTACCCTATGGAACATTGTTTCGCCAACCAAAGCGCATGGTCAAATCATGGTATGAAAGGTGAAAAAAAGGCCATATGCATCCATACATATTATGTAAATGAGGATCAAACTACAATGGCTAAGATGGTATCCAAGATATACAAGTTACTCCTCATTTACTTAATAAGCCACCCATCCTAAATGCTCTCTATGCAAATGCAAAGTGGTTGGCTGAGGTTCATCTCATCATTTAAATTTTTACATCATGTGTGAGATACATCATATGAGAATACGTTTTCAAATACATGAAGAGCCATTTCCTTGAATACAAGATATGTAATTAACTCCAAAAGAGTGAGTCAATAGGCACATAGAATATAATCCAACTAGTCCATGCTTCAAGAATGCTTCCAAGCTTTTCTTCATTATGATCCCAATCATCCGAACTCTCTACATCATGTTGCCAAGCTTTGAACTTCATTTCCACTTGCTTGTCTTTATGTCCATTGATTACAATCTTCCAAGTCAAAACTTCAGGATCATACGGTAGAAAACTTTGGAACAACCATATACTTCCACAAAACATTAATAGCATAATATATGAATCAAACTCCTTTCTCCATATGAGAACAATAGGATAACATGAAAATATGGAATGAGAGCTAGCAATTACATTCATCACCTCATAAGAGATGCACTTCCCCAATGCACAATCCCAATCATATTACATCACATCCAAAGACACACTACCCAAAGCCACAATCTCATCACAAGGCTTGGTAGGCACACCAAACTTACAATTATGGGACTCTTTCCAACCATAAGTTAAGCAAACATCATAACAAAAGAATGTTGGGTTGCATTGATACAATGGTGCAACATACTCATAAAATGATAGAAATGTTTAAGCATAATTCTCAATCAAGATCATATCATCATCATGTGTGAGTTCATTTTCATCTTGGACATGATGTTCCATACATAGGGAAGATACATCATGTGTGCTTATCAAAGCAAGGGAATTATCCATCATATGTGTACCATCCAAATATACATCAAAGATAGGGTCATTCTTTTCAGTATTCGTAGCACATGAAGGATTTGCATCATCATCATAATCATCAAACATAGGTGGAGAAGAGGGATCATAAAGACAAGAATCATCATGAACAATTTTATCATCATAGAAAATAGGAGGATCCATCATAATTTCATTGTCCATATCAACATGATCTTTGAATATATCATCATCCAAATGTGAGAGAACATTGCAAATTATGTATGTAACATTTTCTTGATCAATCAAACCATCATCAAAAGAACTATCATTCATACATGATTCATTAGTACAAGATGCAAAGATATCATAATAAGGAGTAAAATAATCATCATTCATAAGAGTAACAAATGCATCTTCAATTTGTGGTAGAGCACAATCATTAATAGATTTATCATTTGTCAAGGATGCATTTTCATCATGAAGATGGGAAGATGGCAAAGGCATAGACTCATCACTTTCTTTATCTTTTAACGCATTTGTGTCATTATCCAGAATGATGGTACCATCACAAAGAGAATGAGGGTGATCATGGCAAGGTTCGATTGCCTTTACAAGATGCAAACATGCAATGCATAGAGTCACCAATATTTCTATCATGGTGCACAATATATGAGGAAGAGCACGAGTGCATTGAAAAGAAGGAGAACCCCATGTTTTATTAAGAGCCATAGTGTTAGTATGAAAACTTTCAAACTTAGCATGCAATATGATATAAGCATTTTTTATCCTTGTGTGAACATAAAGAAAAATATTCATCTCGGTATGCATCAAGAGTCCTCTCCAAATCCATAAGACATGAATGTCAAGTGCACCAATCGGAATTATGACAAGTAAATGGTTCATCATCATACCAAGTCATAAAATTAGACCTTAACAAAGATCCAAAATTTAATTTCTTCCTTTGAGCATGCATGCATTAGAACAAAGTCCACAAGTGCCACCATGAAAAGAAATTAATGGGATAAGTGATCAAAGAATCAAAGTTTTGAAAAGGGTCCACCCCACGATGCCATTAGTCATCCGGCCATGTCATAAAAATTAGAATCCCAAAAGAAAACTGCACATGCATCCCCTTCTTTTCATGTATTTAGGTCAACAATGATAGTATGCACAAATTATCACTGATATAAACAAAAATTTGTACTCCCATTTAAAAACAAAAGTGTATCGCAGCCATAAAAACATAACATGTAGATGATTGCCACTCAAAAATAAAGTCATCATGAGCCCAATTAGATAGAAAACTTATGCTCTCTCGTATTTTATGGCATACATGTAAGCATTCTTGCCCAATTGATGATATTTGTTTCCTTCCCTTTTTTTTTTGAGAGTACAATGAATTGGAAAGACACACACACCCGACCTCATAAGGTAGAGGCACCCATATTGGGGAATTCTGAGGCATCCAGCCCTAGGCGGGACTTGAACCCTGGCCATCTGCTTAAGAGTACAAGGCACATCCGCTAAACTAGATCAATTAGATCAATCGATGCAGACGCTTATCTCATGCCTCTCGCGCTCTCTCTCTCTCTCTCTCAGCATTGTGGACATAGTTACGGTGTCGATAGAGAGAGGGGTGCCTCATTGGAGGGAGAGAGTAGTTCTATGGTATTCATGGTCCTTCTCGTGTCTCGGAGAGAGAGAGAGAGAGAGAGAGAGAGAGAGAGAGAGAGAGAGAGAGAGAGAGAGAGAGAGAGAAACGTACACCCAAGGGCACTAGGCGAAATGGCCATCCGGTCCTTACAATGAGATAGGAGTGATCTACTAGTCAGAGGCATGCGCAGAGTTCTCCAATAGAGAGAGGGATGTTCAGTGCAGGAAACGTGAGCCATGGGTGCGCAAAGACCACCAGTCTGCACAACCAGAGATTTTTTGGGTTCGTTGCCCACCGAGGATCGTCAAGTGTTAGTTTTGGTTACGCTTTCGTGCTCCGCTCTCAATCGATAGGAACGAATGCATTATTACACAGGCCTTCCTTCATTACGTGAAGATGATGAAGATGAGTGCATGGCACTCATTACGTGAAGTTGACAATGCAGAGAACCTTGATTGAGAGAGAGAGAGAGAGAGAGCAACAACGATCATATCTGATAGACAACGTTCCAAAGATGCACGCACCCCATTCTATTAAGGAAGAGGTATATTTATACATCTAAAATGACATTTCATGCCTCCATTTGCACCTCTTCGGAAGGACATCCCACCTTTACATAGCTCATGGTCACATCCCTTCAAAGGTCTTCACTTGAAACTTAATCAAGTGATTTTTTGAGAAGAAATGCCAACCATAAGTTGATAAAATAATGCTCCCCTAATATATATCCCACGATAAATAACATCAGAAGCAATAATAACATCGCCATTTGAAAGATCATGAATTGTACATCTTTCATTAACAAATTCGACCACTAAGCCAATCTTGGCTAATGCTGAAACTGGAAACAAATTTTTCTTGATCCCTAGCACATACAAAGCATTTGGCAATGTGAAAGAACCACCATCAGCAATAGTGAGAATGATCTGATGAACTCGCATTACAAGATAAGAAGAGTTGTTAGTGCATGTGATAGTATTCTCTGTAGGGGCAGGCTCAAGTTTAGTGAAGAAATTGCACTGCAAGATAATATGTTTGGTTGCCCAACTATCAAACTACCAAACATTTGAGTCTACTACAGACATACACTATTCATGATAACATGGGTCATAGCTGCAAACAATTATAGTAAACAACCATTCTTCATTCTGCACAAGATTAGCAGAATTTGTTTTAAGTGTAGAGGCCTCTACAACAACCATTCCAGCCTCTTTCTTCTTTGCCTCTTTTGCAACCAGTTTGGTCAAGTCTTTATGACATGATCATTTCCTTTATAGTATTTGCAAAACAATTTTTGCTTTTCTATTTGCTTCTCATCTTTGTCTTTCTTCTTTGAATCTATAGCATTAGCAAATTTTTGCTTACTAGTAGATGAGTCCCATTTACTTTTGCCGTTCTGACTAGCTAGGAAAGCTTGATCCACAACACACATAATGGATTTGTTATACCTAGACTGATCTTCTTGCAACAAGACAGAGACTAAATCCTCAAATGGTAAGGTGTTTGGATTGCCTTTCATAATCAATGAAAGAGTAAAAGCAAAGCCCTAATATGAATCAAGAAGAGCACTAAGAATCGTATGCACAAGTGAGCTATCTAATAAGACTTCATCAATAAAAAATCAATTTCTCCTTCAAATCTTTGATCTTTGTCAAAAACTTGTCCATGGAATCTCCTTCATTCATGTGGTGGTGTCAAAAATAGTGATCAAGGTGGTGTCGAAGATGGTGATATACAATTTTGTGGTCCTGTTGGGGTTCCTATTGCACCTACTACAGAGTAGCCTTACTAGGATCATAGAGATGCACATGTGCTTCATTAAAAGAAATAGGCTCATTCTCATCACAAAGACTCAGCCATAGTTTAGCAATCTGATGCAAAACAAGCACTATAAGAGCCTAAACAAGTACGATATGATAGAGGTGCATCCAATTTGCTATCTCGCAAAGTATGCACTAGCCATTTGGGCATAGTTTTTTCCTCCTCTATATCAACCCTCTCATCAACAAGTGCATTATGTAAATCTACATCAAGAATGGAAAGATCAGCATCATCATGTGAAACCTATAAATGGTGACAAATAGCCTCATGTGGACTAGCACTTGATTTTCACGTGTAAAAAGAGGCACCAAAGTTTCATGCATACCTTTGGAGCTAATTGATGTCTCCTTAGTACATGCAAGTAATGGCTAACTTGCATCTTCCACAAAAACAACATCACAACTAACTAAAATGCATCTATTTTGTGGATGATAAAGATGATAGCCTTTGCTTTTTGAACTGTACCCAACAAGAATACATTTTACCACTTTATCATCTAATTCTATGTGTTGTTGTTCAAGCACTAATGCATATGCCATACAAACAAAAACATGTAGATGAGCAAAAAATGGCTTACAACCATGCCAAGCCTCATATGGAGTGATAGATTGTAGTGCTTTAGTTGGACACCTGTTAAATACATATGCTACACACATAAAAACCTCAATCCAAAAGGTATGTGGTAACACCTGACTTTTGACCATACACCTCGCCATCTTCATGAGAGACCTGTTCTTTCTTTTAGCAACTCCATTATGTTGAGGTGTATATGGCACTATACACTAATGTTTAATCCCACATTTAGCCAGAAATGTATTAAAATCAGAATACATGTATTCCTTCCCCGATCAGAATGGAGGGTGCCCATTTTACATGCTGACAGTTTTTGAGCCAAAATTAGAAACTGCTTGAAGCCCATCAACACATCAGACTTTGTTGTTAATGGATACATCCATGCATGCCTGGATAAATCATCAATAAAAGCCACGAAGTAAAGGTAGTTCCCAAAAGAAGATGTCTGCATAGGACCACAGACATCACTATGAACAAGCTATAATTTTTTAGTAGCTTGTACTGAACAATCTTTTGGGAAGGAGGGACACTGCATTTTGCCCAATATACAGCCTTCATAGACATGTTTACCAGGTGCCTCAAGCTTGGGTAGAGAGTGTTGAGAATGTAGCAAGCTTCAACGGAACCTCTTCATATGTGTTCTGCTACCTATCTCTCACTTTATTTTTCATCATATCGCCCATAGGAATCCTCTCTTAAGTTTTTAGCCTTATCCTCATTCCTCTTGCATAAGAACTCACTCTTAGAATTATTCATATTCCTTTAAATTATGCAAACAGCCATCTCTTCTACTCCCTGTTTTAATTTTTTTTTTCTCTCTCTCTCTCTAATTGCTGAAATCGTAGCACATGTATATGTTGACTCGAATGGAAATAAGTTTGCAGACGCAACTACATGAAGGGATGTCCATGAAGGCAAGTTGTATTCCAAGTGGAGTATATAGATACTACCTCACAAATAACTACTTATGTGTGCTTACGCAATCAGATTTAAGACACATGACTACACAAGTCTTGTGATGCACATATATAGAAGTATCGTTAAGTCTTTCAATTGTTTCAAGTATATGATGTGCTGCTTTGATCTTACATATGGATCACTACGAATTGGATCGAATAGGCTGCCTCGCTGGATGCACTACAACATATGTATTAAGAACATCTACATGGTTACCCCATGTTGGAATGTCATTGTCAGTAACTTACCGATCATATGTTATATATGATGATAAGTTAAATGTAAATGTTATGTTATGCATTAACATTGGTATGAATGGACTATGAATAGGTTGTCGTGATTTTATTATTAGAAGCAGCAAAATAAATTGATGAAATTGAAATATGTTCAGAAAATGGAATGTCACAGCAGGATATGTATATGTGAATACATGCAGCATACCTATGGCAAGTATATTTGCCTTAAAGACAAATATGCTTGCCATAGGTATTGCATATACCAACAGAGAGGACACCATTTCAATTTTTTTAGGCATAGAAAACTAGCAAAATTCAGATGATCAAAGCGTGCATGCCAAATCTTTACATATGAGATAGCCTAAGAATCTTGAAGTGCACCTGTTGAATCATTTATAGATTTTGCATAGTCTATGAGTTTATACAAACCACGACATAAAATGCTAGAAGCAATAATAACATCGTCATTTGATAGATCATGAACTCTATATCTATCATCAACAAATTTGACAACCAAGTTGATCTTGGCTATGTTGAAACTGACAACATAGTTTTCTTGATCCTTGGCACAAACGAAGCATTTGACAAGGTGAAAGAACTAAGATTAGTAGTAGTCAGAATTCTCTTACCAACTCCCATTATAGGATAAGAGGAGTTGTTCGCGCATGTGAAACTATTCCCTATAGGAGCAAGCTCAAGTGAACTGAAGAAATTGTGCTACAAGGTAATATGTTTGGTTGCCCCATTGTCAAAGTACCAAACATCTTAGTTTACTATAGACAAACATTCTTCATGAGAAGATGGGTCAGAGTTGCAAATAGTAATAAATGTCCATTCTTCATTCTGCACAAGATTAGCATATTTTGTTTTAGGTGTAGAGGCCTTTGCAACAACCATTCTAGCCTCTGTCTTTTTTGCCTCTTTTGCAACCAGTTTTGGACAATTCTTTATGACATGATCATTTCCTTTACAATATTTGTAGAGCTATATCTACTTTTTTATTTTCTTTTCTTCTTTGTCTTCCTTTTTTTATTGTGCAAAATTTGTAGATTTTTGTTTACTAGTAGATGAGCTCTATTTACCTTTGCCCTTGTGACTAGCTAAAAAACTTGGATCTACAACATGCATAATGGAACTGTTTTGCCTAGATTGGTCTTCCTACAATGAGACAGAGTCTAATTCCTCAAATGTTAAGGCATTTGGATTGCCCTTCATCATCAACCAAAGAGTAGAAGCAAAACTCTAATATGAATCAAGAAGACCATTAAGAGCAATTTGTAGAAGTGAACTATCTGGTAAGAATTCATTGACAGAAATCAACTTTTCCTGCAAATCTTTGTTCTTTGTCAAAAAAATTTCCATAGAATCTCCTTCATTCATATGCTCACTCTCCAATTGCTTTCAAAGGTAAGCAACACGAGGCTCATTTCTTTCCTGGTACAAAGTGATAAGTGTATCCCAAGAATCCTTTGTTATTTTGCAAGAGTGAATGTGAGGGATAATGGCGCATTTGAAAGACGAAGACATCAATGCATGTGCTTGAGCATCTTTGTCATACCAACAAAGTGGCTTTGCAGTAGGTGCAACATGAAACAAAACATGAATAGGAATGTGAAGATCATCATCTTCAATGCCATCTGCATCACATTCAATAACTCTATTTGCACGTGTAGTAGGTCATTTTTCAACACCCTTCAGAGTATTCCATAATCCATTCGTGACCAATACATGATGCATCATATATGCCCATAATGGGTAATTGGTACCATTCAACTTGTCCTCAAGAACCAATATACACAATACATCATTGCTTTTAACCATGGCCATTGACAAAAATATCATGATGTAGAAAAATGATTGTATCTCAAAAAGTTGAATATAATTACCCTATCAAGCTCTGTTAAACTTGTAGTAGACTTCGATCTGCTTGTATTGGCGAATCAAAAATTATATATATATTTGGCACAAAAGGGAAAAATTACCTACACAGGCACTACAATAGTGCATTTGGAGGCCGAAATGAGCTTATATCAAAATTTTGACAGCACAGAGGGAAGTTGTTTTGAACTCCTAATCACCCTTAGCATGCTCATTAGTTTTCATGCAATTTTGAGACTATGACTAGGGGCGTGTCGATGATGCCCTAGATGAAGCAACATCCTACTCTAATACTAGTTATTGGAGTTTGAGGTCTACGAAGGCACACAAACATCACAAGGAAGAAGAAGAAGCTTGGAGCACAACACACAATAGTGAATGTATTATCAAGTGAATGTACAAAGATAACCCGTTAGGTTTGTAGACGTATATATACAAGGGTTGTAGACGTATGTACAAAGATAACCCGTTAGGGTGTCGAAATATATCAACAACAATCCCAACTTGCCGTTTGATAGGAAGGTTCAAAAAGCACTCATTTTTTATAGGAAAGATGGCCCTTTACAATAAAATGCCCATCAATTTTAGGCCCTACTCATTCATGATCTCATAATGCTTCTTTTGCATCAGATTGTTATGCAATGGTTGTCTCTAGCTTTTGTGATGATAATGAGCCTATACTGAAGCATTTAAATAAAAAAAATTAGATGGTTTTTGTGTAATCAAAGTTTGATGCCATTATGAAGAATGGTGCTTGGTTTTTATGTAAAATAACTCTTGGCAAAAAGGTCATGGGCACTAAATGGGTATACAAGGTAAAATGTAATCCTTATGGAACAATTGAGAAGTATAAGGCTAGGCTTTTTGCAAAAGGTTATGCTGAAGAGAAGGGCATTGATTTTGAAGAGACCTTTGCTCCCATGTCCCAAATGACAATGGAAAATGTTTGTAGCATCTATGGCTTGCTCACCATAGTTGGAATATGTTAAATATACTCAATACTCCACCCACATGTGACCGCAAATGATCAATGGTACTCTAAGTTGTATGACCCCATTATGAGGAGAAGCCATTGTGAGAGTCTGGACATTTGTGATGAGGTCTACTTGAGACTAACAAAAGTTCTAGATGATCTATGTGAGTCTAGTCAGAGCATATACTTTAGTCACAACGGAATTCCGGAGGTATGACAATTCGATGGTCAACCAATCTCGAATTATGGTAATGTGTCTCGAGTCACGGAGGAAGTCCACAGGTATGATAGTTCAATAGTAAACCTCTCTCAAAATACGGTGACCAACTCAGTAGTCAACTTGTCTAAACTACGATGACTAGTTCGGTAGTCTCGAGTTGTTTAGTGGCCAATCCGGTAGTGTCCAGTCTAGACTTACAATGGTTTGTTTGGAACTACAGATGTCCAGTCTGGTGGGTGTTCAGCTTGATGGTTTACTTAGTCCGATGATTACGAATGTTTTGAAATTACAGATGATCCCTATGGTTATGCCTAAAACATAGCATTAAGCAGTCTCGGAAATCTTATCTAATTCAGAGGATTAGGCAAGCCAAGTTATTGAGATGAAATCATAGTTACACATGCTATAAAGACCTTCATCTGTCATTATCACCATTGAAGCTCCAAAGTGGGAGCACACGGGTGGACAGTAACATCGTTGTATATACATTGCTACTCACAATTAGAGAATTTTCATTTCTCTATCTCTCTATCTGTGTACAAATCTATTAGCATGTTTTATCTCTCTTTACTCTACTTGAAGATCTAATTCCGCTGCGTTATTCCTCTTGATCATTATTTTCTAACATGGTGTCAGAGCTTAGGAGGTTTTGAGTATCGTAGAAGCAAAAACACAGAAGTTGCAAGTCTTTGAATGCCTTAAATAGAGAAGATGTCAAGTGGTGTGTCATCATCTACTATTGGGAATCAAGGTGGTTCATCAACAGGAGTATGCGGAAAACAAACCAGAGCAATAATGATGTCGGTCATGAAAACCTTGCAGATTCGATCACCAACCTTCACAAAAGGTAAAATCAATGGTACTAATTATACCTTGTGGAAATTTAAGATCACTTCTATCCTTGAATCTTATGAGCTTCTCAAGACTATACTTGGGACTAATTGTGAGCCCCAAGAAATACGTGACTCAAATAATCCTAGTCAGATGAGTCCTCTCGATGCTGATCTTTTACGGGATTAGAAGTGTAGGAATGCATATGCACTTTGTACTCTAGTTACAAGTACTTCTAACAATGTTTTGACTCTTATTCAGCACACCACAAAGGCGTGTGAGGCTTGGAACATATTGAGAAATCAAGATGAAACTCGAAATCAGAAATAGACTCAAAACTTTGAGAATCAGTTAGCAACAAAGAGGTTTGCTAATGGGGAGAATGTTGAAGTGCTTATCACTTGCATAAAGAATCTATGGGATCAAATGGTGAGAGCAGGTGTACGAAAGTCAAGTGAGGAGCTATCTTAGCATTGTCTCCGAATTTGTCCACCAAAGTTTGATGGTCTAGTAACTGCCCTTAATACCCACATCAGACCGCAATCACTAACCTTTGAAGAATTCAATGCCTTACTCATGGAGGAGGAGCTACGGCTCAAGGTAAGGAATGACAACGGTAAAGGAGAAGCTGCATTCATGGGAAATGCCAAAGGTACCAAAACCGATTCTTCAAAAGATGGTGTAGCTCAGTGATGAGTAGCACCTCCTTTAATGTCAATCCGGGAAGACGTGAGGATGGTATGATGACCTCGAGCAAGTGAAGGCACAAGTGCGTGAGTGAGAAGCACACCAACATGCACACACATACACACACACGCGCACACACGACCAGACAAAGAGAAAGACAATGGAGTTCTTTTAGATTACTTCCAAAATGCTCATACAAGTTCAAATCTATTACAAGCTAACCCCAAAAATGAGCTCTCTATCTCTATTTATAGTTTTTGGCCTTGTTCAGACCTAGTGTCCGGCCTAGTTAAAAATTAGGTTCTCTGGCCTATTTGGAGGTTCAAACGGAGTCTAAAAAATGTGAAAACTGATAGGTAGGTACTTCTAAAGCTCCTCAAGCTCAAGGACTCCTTGGCTTGCACAAAATGGAGCTACAAAAATATGAAATGATATTTACAATGGTTTTTAGTGATGAAAATCACTATTTTTGTAGGGATTTCTTCTAACAGTTTGACATACATTTCCTGGAGCTCCCTACTTGCTCCTTCTTCTTGTGTACCCACCTCTTTGATGCATGAAAAAATTAGATGGCCTACTTGCCAGATCTTCTTTGACTACTCTATCTGCTTGTGCCTTCTCTTCGCTCCGACTCCCTTCGTTGGTTTCCTTGTCTTGTGAGTCCTTCAGTTCCTTGACTGCTGCCAACACCCCCCCCCTCTCTCGCGTCTGTCGTCTCTGACAGACCCTTGTTGAGTGGGTCGTTGGATGTAGTACTCCACTACTTCTGTGGCTAAATGATGTTCTGCTATTCTCAACCCTTTGGCCAAATCAGTGAGTAGGGCATCCTAGTCTATTGGCCCTGGAACTTCTAGATGTGGTATATGTAGCTTTTCTGAATGTAGAGCTTGTTCCACCACAAATAATTGTAATAGATGAGATGGTCGGGGTATGAATATCTCTGAATGATATTCCCAGAATCCTGTTATAAACATTTCTTCAAACGTCTGTTTGAAGCAGGCAGGTAGATACTTTATACGAGCATGCCACGCATGTACGGCGTTAATGGATGGTGTGGTGCTCATATCGTAGACAAGGTCTTGATTCCCTTCATTAAATCCGAGAGCCGAAAGATGAGGTTCTTTGATATTCTTAAATGTCCTGAACGTAACCAACATGAGCTCGAAAATTTTGAGGCACATCTGTGCCATGACATCTGGGACATTCTTGAATCTGACTGCCCAGTGTCGGATGGTTGAAATCATGTAGTTGACTGTGGGTTGGCCATGAGGAGGGGCTAGGTACACATAATTTAGCCACTTTTCACATCCTTTAACCGTCAAAACTATTTTGGTGTACTCCGGCCAAGACCTTCTTCGAAAGACAGGGCAGTAGCAGGGATTATACTTGATATATAAAGGCATGTTATTCCACGTGCGTACCATCTCAGGGTAGGTTTCAAGCAGACGGATCCTCCAAGTAGGTTGATGTATATTCCCCTGCTTGGCACTTGCAGGGATGTCATCCGGTGCAAATTGTGTCGCCGAGGTTGGTTCTTTTGATGTGTGTTGTTTGATTTCAGCATTGTAATCGACCATTAATACATAGAATGGAACATACAAATCATCGGATGTGCCAATCCACCTATGATGGGAAAGGTTTCTGAAGTAATCCGATTTTATGATGACTTCCTCCAATTGTGACATAGATGCTATCTGAATTGCAACTCTCTCGTCATGGGTTGTAGCAACCTTCTCTAACCTTTGCATCCATTCAGGAGCTTCGATCTCAATTGTGTCCATTCCTTCTTCTGTTTGCTTACCTTCAGGTGCTGGCATGGGAACATATGGGTCTTCCAAGATCTCCTCCACTTGAATTGGCACTAAGTCTTCAGGTTCCGGTTCCACCAGAGGAGAGGGTTGACGTTCGTATTGAAGAACTTTACTTCGTAGTTCTTCTAGTTCTGCTCTGAGTTCTGCAACTTCTTCAGATGTGTTGGCTGCTGTTGTGACTTTGCTTGGTAACTCCTGCTGAGTTGCCAGTTGCTTTAGTAGATCATCTCTTTCTCTTTCTAATGCTGCGTGGGCTTCCAGGAGGTCAACATGGGCTTCCAACACAGTTTGCATATTCTCCGAGGGGATGGCCTTGAAATTCTCTGGGTCGATTTCATGCGGGTAACCTTCCATTGCTGCTTCCAGGTTTTCTTCATTCTGTTTCTGCAGTCTTTTATTTTCTTCGAGTGCTGCGGACATGTGCTTCCGTAATAAGGCAAGATTGCATCGAAGCTTGAGGTTGTCTGTGATGAGCATGTAACATGTCATCGAGTTGTTGTTTTTCTTCAGTATCTGACTGGGGTGGATTGGCAACTAATTGATCCTGTTGTGCTTGCAATGTAGTATACTGCTGTTGTAATAGCCGCTTCTCTTTCTCTAAATCAATGAATCTTGCTTGGAGCCTTTCATGGTCTTTGAAGAGGCTCGTATGCTATGCGTCTAGGTGCTGGTAATGTTGTTGTAGCTTAGACATACACTGGTACATATTATTAAATACATTATTAACGGGGGTGGATGCGGGCTGTGTTTGAAAAGGGTGAAGTTGGTGGTGGGGGAATGGGAGATTGTGGACGTATGGGGGGAGGGAGAGGTGCAGAGGTGGGTGATATGTCCATGAGATCAAAAGTGGATGCGGTCGTGGGAGTGATTGTGAACATGGGAATTGTGGGTGCGGTGATGGTGGTGAAGGTGTAAAGTGGTGTGTGTAGTTGTGAATATGAATCGCCAGGAAGTGTGATCGGGGGAACGGGGTTTTTCGTGGCTATAGTTAGAATTACAGAGTCAGTAGTAGTGTAAACAAGAGAGGTGGTGATCGGTTGTGTAGGTTGTGTGGGTTGACTAACGGTCTATGCTTCAGTATGGGAAGTGGACCCTGGGTGGTGATAGTAGTGGTTACACTCGTAGTGGGAGGTGAAGGTGGTGGAGTTGGAGGGAGAGGGGGTAAGGGGGGTGATGGGGGTGCACTGGATGTATGGGATTCCTCAGTGTCATGAATGGTATGAGCTATGCCCGTGGTTGTGGATGTGGTGCCCTGTGGTTCTGATACTAATACATTCATTTGTTTTCTCGATCGAGGGGGGCGTCTGCCGTATCGTCGCTCCGATCTTCTCGAGTGTGCAAGAGCTGTATGCACCGTCTCAGGTACCCCCAATGCGTCAATCATATCAAGGGTTGCCCTGTATTGCTCATCTACGCCTTCGTCTTCCAGGATTTGGTTCATCAGGGCCTTTCCTGCTGCCAAGGATAATTTGTGTTGTTCTTGAACTCGATTGATGGTATCATATAATCTCTTCAATTGCTTTGTATAAGCAGGGGCTCCTTCAAATCCATGTACAACTTCTTGCTCATATTCATACTCTTCTTCATCAGATAGTCCTTCTTGTTCCTCCTCTTGCTCCTCTTCTTCATCATCCTCCGCTTCAACTACTGTTGGTTGGACTGGATGGGGTTGGACGGTATCTGTCTGCTGCCCACTTGCTTGCTCTGCTTCCACTTCTAAATTGGTAGCATTGATTATTCTATCCACCTCCTCATCCGTTAGATCTTCTAATGTAAAGCCATGAGGGAACTCTAAGTCAGTTGGTACCGGTGGAAACACTAGGTTTGGGCCTTCTGTGCTGTGCCTTGATAACCTTATAGTGAATGGTTGCACTCGCCTGGGAAGCCGTGGGGTGGTTTCTGGTGTTAATGTAGCACCTTGGGCCTGTGCACAAGGCATCTGAACTGCACCTCTCATTTTCTTGGATGGAGGCCCTGCGGTTGATAGTCTGTGTTGAAATTCTTGCACCCTGGTCCAAACAAGCGCTCGTTGAATTGGCACATCATATGCCAAGCACCTGTAAACGATCCTCGTGAGAGCACAACATCCATACAGTATCGATTTTTGCTTCTTATACCACTGTTGATGTGCCAAGTGGATTTGGTCAATAATCCAGTGAGGCATGTTGATTGTTAGATCGAAGGCGTCTGCTAAATATAGACTGAACCATATCTTCTTGGGTGGCATTGTGAACCTCTCTTGAGCGGGGAATGCGAAATGCTACATGACCATTCGCAAGTGAATGGCAATAGTCGGTGTCATTGCCACCATGTCTTTTAGTTTCGTCAGATTCCTGTTTTTCATGTTATCTGGGACCATTGTCTCTTTTTCGGTGGGGATATGCATACCTTTCATGTCGAGGGCTTCTCTTACCAAATTATTCGTCAATTTGAACCGCATCAGCTCATTGCCCCTTGTGAGAGATGGGAGGACAAAGGTGCTGTATCCCTTTTTCTCTTTGCTCGGAGTGATGGTGCTAATCAAATACGAGCATCTAAGAAAGTCGGGCTTTGGCGATTGGGCTTTGAAGTAATCGTATAGTCCCGCCTTCTTCCATATCGGTTTCAACCCTTCATTATCTTGAAGTCTCTCTAATTCCCTGGTGAAGAAGTGATACCTGCCCCAGCGCCCGTTGAACTCTATCTCTGCCTCCCACAAGTAAGTGCCTTCTCCCAGAGGTCCTGCCACGTCACTAAACCAATGTGAGTTTTTGCTGACTGGCATTGTGTGCCCCTGTGGAGGATTCTGCACCGGTATGGCATGTAATGCTCTCAATGCCACTGGACGTTCCTTCAATTCCTCCTCAATGGGAAGACTTTCAATGTCCACAATCTGAGGGCTGGTGCCTGCCTGGGAGCTAGCTCCTGCAGCCTTGGCCATATTGAAGGGACTGGTCACCAGTTCTGTGAGAATATACAAATGAATGTTAACATTGCAAACGGACACCAAGCGTTCATGTGTCCGCATTACAACATTAACATGATTTTAGTGAGAGGTTAGTAGGTCAATAAGTGCTCGGTAATCGTGTGTGTAGTTAGGGAATGGATAATCCTAAGAGTTAAATGGAAAGATGTGGTGTATGAGTGATGTAGTTAGTAAGTGGGTATGAATTTACAAATGAGGGTCGGGGGGTTTATTACACGTTTTAGGCTGCCAAACACTGTGAATGGCTTTCGGTTTTGGTTTGGTGGAGCCTCTTGAGGGCTTGGTGAGAGTATCTGCTTGGAAATGAGGCTTTTTAGGGACCCATTTACAAGTGATTCTACTCGTGCTCATGGGTGAATATTTGTTCGTGCGTGATGTATAAGAATGGGTATCAGATGTTAGAGTGAGTGGACCGTGTTGTACGGGGTGTGGTCTCTGTGTAGCTATTTGAGCCCGCAAGCAAGCCTTAGGCACCCAAATTTGTCTTGATTGTGGGCTAGCCTTCATCGACTTCTTGGGTACCCAAATAGACTTCACTTTCGCATAAGAATTTTTGAAAGACTTCTTATTGGTGTCGTGTTGTTGATTACTAATAAGAAGTTTTGCTCGTGTGGTTGGCTTGATCGCAATAGGCTGTTCGCTTTTCCGCACCCACACTTGTTTCAATGCCTAAGACATCCTGCTTTGCACGTTCAACTTCATCCTTCTGATGCATTCTAAAGCTTCTGCTTGAGCTTCTTCTGGAATTCGCTTTTCTTCCTCTTTGCGTTTCTTGGCAGTGTTGAGTCGATTTAGCATATCTTCAGTCAAAGGTTCCTGATATAACTTGACTCTGCATCCGCTAATGTAACTAGGAAGAACATCACCCTCTGGTGTAGCTAATTGAACTGCTCCACTTATTGAGATCCTGTTGATAATCATGGGTCCATAGCCTCTTTTCTCTAATTTTTGGGCATGTTGTTTCAGGGTATACACCAAAACTAAGTCTCTGGCCTTCAAGCCTTTATCCTTAACATGGGCATCAAAGTACACTTTTTGTCGTTTCTTAGCTGCATATATCCCTGCAGCAGCCCTCAGTCTTGTTTCTCCTAATCGCTCAAGGTCAAAGATCCTAGAGGAGAGCTCATGGCCCGTCCACTCGTGCTCCTGTGCTACCTTTAGTGTAGGTATCAAGAAGTCCAATGGTAGCACTGTGTTTTGGCCAAACACCATCTGAAAAGGAGTGGCTTGGAGTACCGTTTTGTAGGCAACTCGGTATGCCCAAACAGCA
The DNA here is from genome assembly GCA_020310875.1 of Ceratopteris richardii. Taxonomy (NCBI): domain Eukaryota; kingdom Viridiplantae; phylum Streptophyta; class Polypodiopsida; order Polypodiales; family Pteridaceae; genus Ceratopteris; species Ceratopteris richardii. Next base: position 48,927,256 of record CM035407.1, on the reverse strand, counting down.
TGGTGTAGCTATTTGTCCCAATCAGAGCATTTATTATTCACTAATTTGGTAAGCACATTGCATAGAATCTTGTTTGTGCTTTCGGCTTGCCCATTAGCTTGTGGGTGATAGGGAGCAGACTTCTTGTGTACTACCAAGAATTCTTGGAGAAGATTTTCAATAACTTCATTCAAGAAATGGGTGCCTCTATCACTTACTAGCTCTATGGGTAGCCCGTATCTAGTGAACACATTCTCAAATAAGAACTTAGCGGTCATCTGAGCATCATTCTTTGTTGTAGCTCTTACCTCTACCCACTTGGTTAGATAGTCTATGGCCACAATAATATACTCTGCGCACCCTTAGCTGGGGGATTAATAGGACCAACAAAGTCTATTCCCCACGTAGAGAATGCATGTCCACCCATCATAGGCTTTAGTGGCATCTCATCTTTGCGTATATGATACTGAGTTCGATGACAAACATCACACCTCTTCACATAGGTATGTGCATCCATGTGAAGGGTCAGCCACCATAATCCTGCAAATAGGATTGCCTTGATCACCCGATCTGGTCCAAAGTGTCCTCCTGCTACACCTTGGTGAGTAGTTTCCAAGATCTTGATGTATTCACTCTCATGGACACATAGTCTCAGGTAACCATCTTTACCACACTTGTATAGATTATCACCAATGAGTGAGTAATCTAGGGCTTATTGTTCTAGACTTCTTTGTCTCGTCAGGGTCATATCTTGAGGGAATGTTTTCGTCCTCAGGAAGGCTACTAGTGGTTCACTCCAATCTGGCACTATGGACACTTGATAAAGAGTGGCATGCTCCACAGGTGGTTTAGTGCAATAGATTGGGCATTCCTTGCACAACTTATGGACATCTGCTTCCATAGTTGGCCAATGCACTCCGAGTCTCCTTAGTGTTTGTAGGGTTCGTTGCTTTGATTAGTGTTGCTCTAATGCACCTACATGTGCTATTTGCAACCATTTTGCGTACTCATCCTCTTCCACACAACAAGCTAGGATCCCTTGATCTGTTTGTTTGTACATGCTTCCTGCCATGATGTGGTACTTCTGGGCTTTTACTACCTCTCTATTTTGAGTGTTTATGACTAGCTGGTTAGGCCCGTATATCAATACTAGCAATAATGACTTAGCCCACTGAGGTACAACTTCCAAATTAAACAAGTAAGCATCAGGAAGGTCATCTGATACTCCTTGTGCGGCTTCTCCAGATGTGAGCCTAGAGAGATGGTCTGCTCTCAAGTGAGTCTTCCCTTTCCTCACCACAACTTCAAAGTCATATTCCATTAGTAAGAGAAACCATCTTACTAATCGGCCTGTATTGCATGGTTTGTTTACCAAGTACAATAATGCCTGATGATCGGTAAAAAATTTAAACTTATTTGCAAGCAAATAGTGTCTAAACTTTTTAACTGCATATACCATGCCTAATCCCTCTCGTTCAGTGGTGGTATAATTTCGTTCAGCTGCATTCAACTGTCTACTAGCATAGGCAATTGGAAGATCCATATTACCTTCGCCTGTAGGTTGTGCAAGCACACATCCAATAGCATAATTGGATGCATGGGATATGGGTTTGTCTGATGTTGGAATGAGCGCAAAGATCATCCACATAGACCTCTAAGTTCTTCCTCAAGAATTCTTTAAATACATGGCACATCAATCTCTGGAAGGTTGCAAGGGCATTGGTAAGCCCAAATGGCATTACCCTAAAGGCAAATATGCCCCATTCTGTGGCAAAAGCAGTCTTATGCTGGTCCTCTGGAGCAATGGCTACCTGATTGTAGCCCGAAAATCCATCAAGGAAGCTGTACACTTCCTTGCCTGCTACTCTTTCTAGCAGATCCTCAGTGATAGGAAGCGGATAGTTGTCTCGAATAGTGGCTGCATTAACCTTCTTCAAGTTAATGCACACGCGTAGCTTTCCATTCTTCTTGGGCACAACTACAATGGGGGATACCCACTTGGTGTGCTCAATTTCATAGATAAATCCAGCTTCTACCAGAAGATCTATCTCTTCTTTGATCTTGGCAGCATCATTATCATTGTATGTGTATGGCTTTTGCTTAGAGGGTTTCGCGTCTCAGGTCATGGGAATTGTGTGTGAGCATATGTCTGGGTCTACACCTTTCAAGTCCTTGTAGCTCCAAGCAAAGACATCTCGGTACTCTCTTAGCAAGGCTATCAACACATACTCCTCTTCTTCCGTCAGGTCATGCCCTATGTAAGTGCATCTCTCTTCTCCTTCTTCCATGGCTACAACTATTTTCTTGGTGGTTTCTTTGTCATCATAGGCCTCTCTTGATTGAGCCTCACGTCTTGGCATCCTTACCATGACTCTTCTATCGTCTATCTCATACTTTTTAAAGTTTTTCAGGGACCTCAAACAAAGATTCTTCCTCTTCTGGTGTGACTTCTCTCTTCTTTCTTTTCTTTCCTTCATCCTCAGGGGTCACTTGTGTGGCTAACCTTACATCATTTGTAAGCTCTCCGTGTCTCTGGGGTCGAAATTCTACTTCATAGAAGTATTCTTCATTTGATGCAAAAGGTGGGTCCATAATGATTGACTCTAGATTGGAGTCACTTGCATCCTCAAATGCATCAGGACTAGGTTCGCATTCTTCTAGAACTGCCTCTCCCATGATTGGCTCTATGGAGAAGAGTGGAATGTCATAGCCATCCTCGTCACAGTGGGGTGTCCATTATTCTTCATTGATGGCTACATCCATTGTTGCTAGAATTTCTGCCCAGCCGTGGGGTTCTAATTCTTCGTCAGGGAATACTACCGGTGCATAGGCTGGGTCTTGAATTGATCTATGTATTTCCTTTGCACCTACCTCTCTGGCTTTTTCTCTCTTCTCTTCTTCTACTGCTACTTTGCACATCCATAAGTGGGTGTCTTCATGCATCCATGAGGATCCTGATCCTATGGAATGCACAGACTCCGTATCATCTTTGGTTCTATGGATGGGGTTCCATCGGATAGGAGGGACATCTCTATGAGAGTAATCCTTGAGATTGACTTTGTTCGTAACACCTAAGTGTTGCAAGTACAATGAGTTGGTTCCCCAATCCTATACCACTTGCAACTGTCGCATAAAAGGTCTTCCCAAAATCATCTCATAGGCATGGTTCTTGCTAAAATCACAGATAGCAAATGTATGCTCAAACTCTACACCACATGTAGTGAGAGTTATTCCTTCTAGCAAGCCTAAGGGTCTTTCTATGTGACCATCGGCCATCTGCGATTTCATTCTCGTTGGCCTGAGTGTTGGCTTGCCCCAACGCTTCCATAGGGAAGTGGTAGCAATAGCAACTCCTGCACCTGATTCTAGAATTGCCTTGGTTGTGTACCCCTGATGGGTAATGGGAAGATAGGTGTTTCCTTCTTCACCTTCACTCATGTCTCCTATCTTGTTTAGAGGAATTTCTGGCACTGTTCTATGGAAGCCTACCTGGGAACGGGGTTTAGCTATTTCAGGCACTTGTTTAGCTACATGTTTCCATAGCTCTGGCCTTACTTTGAGTAGCTCTTCTAAAGTGAGGTTACACTGCACTTTAGTGTTTTTCACTACCTCTATGTTCCTAGGTATGATTGAGTCTTCGTTTCTTACCATGACTGTGGGTGCTCTCATACACGTGGACTTTGCTTCCCATGGGCCTGTGAAATGGGGTAGTTCTTGTATTGAATTAGATTCGAAGTCTAATCTCTCCTGAGATTGAGTGATCTCCTGCTCTTCATAAATGGATGGGATGTCTTGTGGGAATTGGTCGTGTGCATCATCCACAAGTTCAATGGGAGGAGGGACTTCACTTTCTTTAGCCCATTTGTCTTCTTGAATCTCTCGTAGGAATTTTGGTGTGAACCGATTCATAGAAGAAGATGTGTCTGGCTCCGTAGAGTTAGGCACATAGGCTTCCTGGGCAGGAAGGCTTACCCTCTTACTTGCCTTGCCCTTACTTGGAGGGGTGGGTTCCTTTTCTGATTGTGCAATTAGCCTCTCCAATCTTTCTAGTAGTCCATCAAAGTGCAACTACGTCTTAGCTGAACTAGAGATGTTAAAGAGGCGATTGGCTTCAAACATGGTTTGGGCCAATTCCACCATCTTAGCACAAATTTTGGTTCGTTCAAGCTCTAGTTCTGCTCTAGGCTAACACTTTTCATGATCCGTCACGTTTGGCCCTTCTTGGATCCTGGCCTGATATGCCTTGAGCATCATGTTTAGGTCCTCGGGAGTGGGATCTGCTAAGACTGATCCTACTCTAGGGGGTGGTGGGATTGTGTGAGGTGGGTTGGAAGGTGTTGGATCGGATGGTGATGGGAATGGTGGGGGTGGAGTAGTGTGAGAGGGAGTTTGAGATGTAAGTTCAAATATCCTAGATTTTGTTTCTCTTAGGCTTTCCTCCACTTCACTCATCTTCTTTGCCCATTGTCTTTTCATTATTTCTCGGCTATCTCTCCAAGCTCCAGTCCGTTTCTTGGTCATGCTCTCTGTTTCACTAACATCTAAGCTCTTTTCCTGGCTTACCCCTTGGTTTTGCTGCAATGCTTGAGCTCTAGTGACCACTTGCACTTGCGCGATGGAAGTCACACTCCCTGTGGAGTCGACAACTAACCCAATAACATTTATAGGGGTGATTTTTGGCATATTATTGAGGTTCTTTGGGCAATCTCGTAAGAGATGCTCCTTTCCACAACCTTGGCAAAAGCCTTGGATTGTCACTAACTGGGGTTGTGTAGATGGAGGTAAGGGGCAATCACGAATGAGGTGATCTCCCTGACATCTGTAGCATGGTCCTCTAGGGAATGGGGGTCTTACTTGCCTAGGTTGAGGTCTCGGGTTGGGGTTTGTATACATGACGTTTGCGTAATCTGACGCCCAACTAGGTTCACTCGGTTCTTCACTATAGTAGGACTCACCATGTTCAGGAGACTGCCTGTAGTAAACCTGTGGACTATCTATGTGAGTGGAATCAAAACTATGATCACTTGGGTCACTTTCTGAAAGCAATGGAGTCACTGGGACTATGGCTCTGTTCAAATTTTCCTCAGCAGCTGCATACTTTACAGGAATCACATTAGCTGGGGTTGGAGGTTGTTGAGCTAACACAGGTTGATGCCTTTGTTGGTTTTGGTAGGGTTGTTGATAGGATTGCTGTGGTCTCCCATATTGCTATGGACGGTACTGGTTCTGGTATCTTCCCTGTTGTGGATAGGGCTGAGGGTAGGTTTGCCTAACTGCTTTCTTATTGTATGGGCAGTCTTGTGTTGTGTGATTTGTGTATCTCCGTTCTATGGTGCAATATTGGCTACTAGGGTTCACTTGGGGTTGAGCCATGATGGGACACACGTTCGCCATGTGGTCACCACCGCAAGTATAACACCTCTTTACTGGGGCAAACCTTGGAATTTGTTTGCTGGTATCTTCCCTGTTGTGGATAGGGCTGAGGGTAGGTTTGCCTAACTGCTTGCTTATTGTATGGGCAGTCTTGTGCTGTGTGATTTGTGTATCTCCGTTCTATGGTGCAATATTGGCTACTAGGGTTCACTTGGGGTTGAGCCATGATGGGACACACGTTTGCCATGTGGTCACCACCGCAAGTATAGTACCTCTTTACTAGGGCAAACCTTGGAATTTGTTTGCTAGTGACACCTACTTTTTGAGCTACTTTCTCCGCAAGTTCCTCGATTGATGTGGATTGCGAGGAAGAGAGACTAGAGGCACTATCAGAATCTTTGTAGATTTTGGAAAGCTCTAACTCCTCCCCTAGGTTATCCTCGATGTCGATGCACATGCGTACACACTCTTCTATAGTCCTAGGGTCCTTCAAGTACACATATGACCTCAATTTGGTACCTAGCAATCCATCCAAGAATAAAGCCACTTGCTTGGCTGGTGTGGGTAGCTCAGGGGTAGGACATCTCTCTAGATATTGCCTAAACCTTCTTCCTACAAGTCTAACTGTCTCTTGGGGGGTCTGCTTGAAGCTACTGTCTCTCATTCAATGGTTGAAACCATGTAAGGGTTGTGTTCCTAAGGGTCAGACCAAAGACATTATACTGCGTGAATAGGTCCTCAACTTGTTTAGCTCTCAAGACTTGCCTAAACTCAGCCACATGATCATATGGGTCTCCTGTTCCATCGAAGTAGTTCTTCATGGACTTAACTAGCTGGGTCGGTCTCAAAGTCCTCGTGTGCTCTCTAGGTCTTGGTAGAGGGAATTCATTCGCATTCCTTTGGTTCCTTGGGGCTCTAAGTCCCTCAGGTTCCACTCTATTTGTTTCTGTTCTCGTTCTTTCTCTTCCCACTGGGTTGGCAAAATTTACCTCCGGTCTATCTCTATGTCTGTCTCTTTGAGCTCCATGAGCTTGGGATGTTCCAGCTCCTGGGTGACCAAAGGACACATTCAATCTTGGTTGGGGGAAAATAAATTCACCTTTCCAAGTGTAAGCATGCCTATCATGTTCTATAACCACAAAGATCCTCTCTGAAGTGTGATCTAAGTAGGTCACTCTGCCTGGGCTATCAGGATCTTTGAACTCATAGATCATGATTGTTCCTACCTCATTTGGCTAATCAGATTTATACCTCCAAAAGGCTTCATCAGTCTCTCGATTCAGGAGCAGATCTATGCTCTTATTGTCTTGGGGAATCCACTCTCGTGTGATAATCCTAGTGAGAATTGATTTGCCTCGAGGGGTTCTAGGTTCTACACCCATGTTTCCTTGCTCTAGGTCACCTAAGTCCTCTTCTGGGATCACATTTCCGAATTCGTTTGTCCTATCTGGGTGACTGGTGACTACATATATGGTTCCCTCTTTGTCCATGTATGCTCCATTTTCAAATTTGACAGCTGGGTGTTCTAGCCCAATGGATTGATCTGGGTTTTTGATCTGGACCACAGATCTTCCTAGGCCGTCCTCATAGATGCTAGCACCTAATCGGTTGGTCCTAAGGTATTCCAGCTGCGTCTTGTAGGGGCCTTCTACCCTATGTAAGTATGGCACACCTGAACTTCCTGTAGGTCTCTCCATACCGTGGGACATCTCAGACTTGCTAGTTTCAGAGCTAGGGTAGTAAGAGTGATGGATTAATTGTTGGGCCCAAGACCTAGCAGTGTGATTGACACTAGCCTCTGAAGATCTAAGACTTTGTCTATCTCTTCCTAGGTGTCGTCCTGATCTAAGGTTCATATGCCTATTTGAGCGATCCCAAATTTCACCCAAGGTACAACCTTGTTGCTGAGTTCTTTTGTATCAGTCACTTGATTCTTTTTAGTTGATTATCGTGTTTACGATCTTGCCTGATATCACGTCGTCAGGAATACTTGAGTCAATTTCCGCACTTTAAGTTGATCGTTCCACGTTAGGTTCTTTTTCTTTAAAATTGTCGGTCACACACAGGTTATCTCTTGACTTGAACTTGATTTCTTAGATAGTCTTGACTTGTCTCGTGCCTATCGTTTCCCTGACTTACTTAGCACTATCACGTGTAGCCTAAGGTAGGAATTGACAAAGAGAGTTGAGAGTATTCCAACCTCACTTGCAGATCCCTTGCTCTTTGGTGCTCAAGAACCCAGTTCTCAAGCTTGCAGATTACCCTTGCTTTGGATGCCTTCTAGTGCTCTCAGTGGACCTGTAAAAGTCCCAAAGTTAGCTCAAGACATAGATTCAAAGGACACAAAAAATCACTTTCATTCATGTAATTCAAAGATCACTGTTCTTTTGGCTTTAGCGCAAACAATCTTGAAGACCCCTTAGCTTTTCTTCCCCCTGGGTATAGTCCACTTAAAAATACTATGGCTTTCCAACAAAACAAGAATCACAGCAATTGGATTTCATATGAGGAAGATATGACAGTTCAGGGATCTAGGGTTAAAACAGGGTAAAATAGGTCATCAAGAAAACAAGATTTTCTCTCAAGTTACAAGTGTCGGAACCTCACAAATCACTATTTGCTTGATAAGTATGCCTAGAATTTTCCGCAAAATCAAGTAATATAAACCCTAGAAAATTGGCCGAAAAAGCCTGTCAATCGCGATCGACAGGTCTGACAATCGCGATTGACAGAAGTGTCCGTCGGGGCCTGTCGGTCGCGATCGACAGAGTCGGTCGTGAGTCCTGTCAATCGCGATCGACACTTTTTTTGAGATTTTTGCCTTGATTTCAGTCGATCGGGGATGTGTCCGTCGCGATGGACAGGTGGCAACACGAGTTTTGGTGTCAATCATCAAATTTCAGTCGATCGCGATCGACAGTGTCAATCGCGATTGACTGAATCCTACGTGGTAGTTAGTCGGTCGTGGGGGCTGTCGGTCGCGATCGACAGGTCTGTTGGTCACGATTGACAGGGTCTGTCGATCGTGGATGTCGACCGTGATCGACGATGTCAATCGCGATTGACAGAAAAACATGGAATTTTTTAGTTTTGTTTAGTGATTTGGAATGTGCTCTTCATGTGTATTAAGATGGTGCACTTTGTTTTACCAAAAGGTGAAATATTCTGTTGATCGCGATCGACAGATGTCTACGACACAGAGACAAGACCGAGCTTTTCCGTACCTGCACAGCGTGCTGGTGGTGATGAAACAGCCAAATCCTACAAGGAAGCTCAAAAACATGCAAAAACAACGCACACAAATCGCTCTCTCGCTCTCTCTCTCTCACAAGTGGAATGAGGGAAATGGATGGGAGAAGGTGATATGATCAAAAACTGAAATTTTTCGCGGAGATGGAGATGGAGGTGGGAGATGGTGAAGATGATGATGGTGATGAGAAAAACAAAAGAAAATAGATAAAAGTGGAGAAAATACCTATGACTCCAACACCTCAAATCTACGTCTTACCATCACACGCTCGTCCTCAAAGCTCGATCCTTGGCAACGGCGCCAAAATTTGGTGTAGCTCAGTGATGAGTAGCACCTCCTTTAATGTCAATCTGGGAAGACGTGAGGATGGTATGATGACCTCGAGCAAGTGAAGGCACAAGTGCGTGAGTGAGAAGCACACCAACATGCACACACATACACACACACGTGCACACACGACCAGACAAAGAGAAAGACAATGGATTTCTTTTAGATTACTTCCAAAATGCTCATACAAGTTCAAATCTATTACAAGCTAACCCCAAAAATGAGCTCTCTAGCTCTATTTATAGTTTTTGACTAGTTTTTGGCCTTGTCCAGACCTAGTGTCCGGCCTAGTTAAAAATTAGGTTCTCTGGCCTATTTGGAGGTTCAAATGGAGTCTAAAAAATGTGAAAATTGATAGGTAGGTACTTCTAAAGCTCCTCAAGCTCAAGGACTCCTTGGCTTGCACAAAATGGAGCTACAAAAATATGAAATGATATTTACAATGGTTTTTAATGATGAAAATCACTATTTTTGTAGGGATTTCTTCTAACAGTTTGACATACATTTCCTGGAGCTCCCTACTTGCTCCTTCTTCTTGTGTGCCCACCTCTTTGATGCATGAAAAATTTAGATGGCCTACTTGCCAGATCTTCTTTGACTACTCTGTCTGCTTGTGCCTTCTCTTCGCTCCGACTCCCTTTGTTGGCTTCCTTGTCTTGTGAGTCCTTCAGTTCCTTGACTGCTGCCAACAGATGGGGACAAAAAGAAGAAGGACAAGAAGAAGTTCAAGGGAGAGTGTTTCCACTGCAAGAAGAAAGGTCATAGAATCCAAGACTATCGAGTTAAGACGGTAGAGGAGAAGAGTGGCTCTTTGAAAAGTGGTAAGGGTAAGGAGGTTACTAACACTACCGAAACAGAGCTTGAGTTGTTTGTTACAATAGAGGAAATGTGTTCCTCAGCTGAAGATTCAGCTACAGATGACTCATGTGAAGGGATTTGATGTGCAGAACAGGAGGAGCAAGAAGGAGATGGAGGGAGAGATAGGAGAGAAGAGACGCACACAGATGCGTGAGAGCATCGAAACCCACATAATGATATCTCTTGAGGCAATGCACTATATATGATGTATATATATGAATATGGGAGTAAGGTCACATGACCCTTACATCCCCAACAATCTCCCACTTAAGGGTCAATGTGACCATAAGTGGTAACATATACAAAGAATGATGTAGAACTATACAATAATGTACAGGAAGAGTCCGAATCTCAACGCTTATGGATCAACCTACACCAAGTGCCTTGAACAAGGTGTATCCATGCACCTCAAACTGCTCTAGACTCATATCGATAATAGCCGAGCTCATATCTGACTGATGCAAGAACTGATGAAGTTCCTGCAAAGCTCCCACTTACTCTATGCCTGTGCCAATTATTGAATGATTGAAAACTCCAAGTGCAAATGCTCCAATAGCAACTGCAATATCTAGTCTCGAGCATAACAACTTGTACATCAGACTCCCGAATTCTTATGAAACATGTGCAATCCTAGCTAACCTTGTAAGAAATTGCTTGAATAATGTGTGTGACTCTCCTCCCATCCATATATACCCTCTTGTACTCTAAAAATAGCAATGGTAATGTGTGTGACTCTCCTCCCATCCATATATACCCTCTTGTACTCTAAAAATAGCAATCCTAGCTAACCTTGTAAGAAATTGCTTGAATAATGTGTGTGACTCTCCTCCCATCCATATATACCCTCTAAAGATAGCAATGATCTGGAATAGTCTAGTGTGAACATGTGGCCATCATGCAACACTTATTCCCATTACTACCCAAGTACTCCCATTACTAACAAAGTACCTTAGGGTATCCCTCAAGCTTGGGACCTTGGCTAGCTGGCCCTTGTCCCTCACACACATGGATTGATCCCTATGGATCAATGTGAACTGATCCCTATGGATCAATGTCTGACATTCCCTCCCCCTTCTAAAGATCATTATCCTCAATGATCAATGAGGGAAAGTACTTGCCAACCAGAGCTTCTAATTCCCAAGTAACAGTTAGTAAGTGGTAATCCTCTCCAAGCTACTAGATACTCTTGGATGACACAATTCCTTAATCGTTTCTGTCTCCTATCTACTATCCTGTCTGGAGAATGATTTGTGCTATTACTTTCTCGCAAAGAAACAATACCTTCTATTAGATTATCCTCCCTTGAAATATACTTCCGAAGTTTACTCACATGAAACATGGGATTTACTCTACAATCTAAAGGAAGCTCTAATCGCTATGAAACTTCACTTAGCTTTTTAACTATCTTCCAAGGTCCACAAAACCTTGGGGATAGTTTACTACACTTCCCTGTGGAAAGTGAAGTAGATCTAGCTGGTACTTGAAGAAAGACTCTGTCTCCCTCCTCAAAGGATCTACAACATATTGTTTTGCCCTATCAGCTACTTGCTGCATCTTGGCTTTAGCTATTTCTAAGTTAGCTTGGAGGTTCGCTAAGAATTCTGAAGCACTAGGACATTTCTTTGGCATTCCTTTGGTACTGGGAGCATTCTGATTGATTCCATAGTTCATCTCAAAAGGAGACATACCAGTCACCTTGTGAGGTCTATTGTTATAAGAAAACTCAACTAGTGGCAAATAACTATCCCAATCTGTCTGTCTCTCAGACACATATGCCCTCAACATGTCCTCTAAAATCTGGTTGACCCGCTCGGTCTGACCATCTGTCTGAGGGTGATCACCACTACTCATCTTTAATGACACCTTCAATTTGTCAAATACAAACTTCCAGAAGTGTCCTGTGAATCTGACATCCCTATCTCAAACTATGGATGTCGGTAACCCATGCAATCTGAAGACATGCTGAATAAACAACTCCGCTACCTGTGGAGCTTCTATCGTCTCCTGCGTGGGTATGAATTGAGCCATCTTGCTCAATCGATCAACCACAACTAGGATAGTATCCCACTTTCTTAGGGTCTGCGGTAACCCGACTATGAAGTCCATGGATACACTATCCTAGTTATGATCTGGAACATGTAAAGGATGCAAGAGACCTGGTGTCTTTCTCCTTTCTGCTTTGTTGACTTGACACATAAAGCATTGTTGAACATATTTGTGGACATCTCTGGTTAACCTAGGCCACCAAAATGTTCTTCTAACAAGCTGTATTGTCTTGTCAACACTTGGATGTCCTGCACAAGGCACATCATGATTATCATGCATGACTTTTCTTCTCAAATCTTGGGAATCTGGTACACAAACCTTTCCTTTCCGTTTAACTATTCCATTCTCCTATGAGAAATTGGAACACGGAATGGTCTTGTTTGCTATGTTAGGAGAAGAAACAGTGGGAACTGTTCCATCTCCTATAATAGAGTCATCATTGATGGATCGACTGATCTATAACAAATGTGGATCTTCCACCCGTGCTTCCTTTATCTCTTGAAGCAATGAGCTTTCTAGAATGGTAAAGCTCATTTGATACATTATACGTGAAAATGCATCAGCAACTATATTTTCTTTACCTCGTCTATACAGGATTTCCATGTGAAACTCCTGCATGAGCTCAGCCCAATGAGCCTGTCTGCCTCAAAGATCTGGCTGGCTACAAAAATACTTAAGTGTATGGTGATCTGTGTATACCTTAAAGTCTGCACCATAAAGATAGTGTCGCTAGACTTTAAGTGCATGCACCACCGCATACAATTCCTATTCATGCACTGGCCAGTTGCGCTGTGCACTGGTCAATTTCTTACTTTCAAAAGCTATTGGTCTGCCATCTTGGCTCAAAACTGCCCCTATGGCTATGCCACTAGCATCTGTCTCTAACTCAAAGGGTTTCTGTGGATCAACCACTTTGAGTATTGGAGCCTCTGAAACAGCTTGTTTCAGAGTATCAAAACTATCTTGCTGTTCTTGCTTCCATACAAAAGGAACATTGCCTTGAAGCAAGTTCGTCATAGGTGCTGCTATCGACGAATACGAAGAGATGAATTTCCAATAGAAATCGGAAAGTCCTAAAAATGACCGTAATTGTCCCTCATCTTGAGGAGGAGTGATATCACATGCCCTAGATACTCTATCTTCGGAAGAAATAACTGAGTCTTCTCTAGATTTACATACAACTTATTTTCTTTTAACACGTTTAATACTAATCTCAGATGATTTTCATGCTCATGCACATTCCTACTATAAACTAACAAATCATCAACAAAATCAAAAACACATTTGCCAATGAATGGTCGTAAAATGTCATTAATTAACATCATAAATGTAGCTGGTGTATTAGTCAAACCAAATGGCATGACCAAATACTCATAATGTCCAAAACGTGTTTTGAAAGCTGTCTTATGTACATCATGATCTTTTACTCTAATCTGATGGTAGCCACGTTTTAAATCAATTTTACTAAATACAACAGCTCCATCTAGAGCATCTAAAAGATCATCAAACATGGGCATAGGATATCTATGTCTGATAGTAATCTTATTGAGTGCTTTGTAATTGACGCACATCCTATAAGATCCATCTTTCTTTTTCACTAGAAGAACTGGTGCTGCAAAGGGTGAATAGCTGGGTCTAATCAACCCTTTCTGAAGATATTCGTCCACCACCTTGCGGACTTCATTTTCCTTCAGTAAACTCATTCGAAATGGTGGCCGAGCAGTCGGACTCACTCCCGATACCAATTCGATTCTATGCTCGATGTTCCTGCAAGAAGCTAAACCAGAAGGTAATTCTATCAAGAACAACTCTTGGAATTCTGCTCTCCCTTTCCTTGAAAGTACTGAAGCATTCCAACTAGAGTTTTCAGACTTATGTGAATCCATCATAGTACAGGATGAAGGCACAAAATAAAGAAAATAAATGTACTTACAGTCAATCTTGAGCAACTTCATAGCAGTTACCAATCACGTATCTTGAAGATCTGGTTCTCCTCGAATTAGTAGTCGCTTCCCTTCATGCTCAAACTGATAAACATGCGAAGCAAAGTCAATGACTGGTCTCTTCCTCGCATGCCACTTCTTATTTAGGACTACATCGAAACGTGATAATCTTGCTATTTCAAAATCCAATCTATCCTCATAGGTCTAGATCTGAATAGGTAAATCAACAACTCGTCGATCCCATGTCTCTGTTCCCTTCCCATCGGCTAATTCTACTGTATAGGTATACTCTGACGGCACAGTCTCTAGATTTAGCCTCTTGACTAGACAGGAACTTATAACATTATGTGTGGATCCAGTATCAAAGAGTACCTTGATAGGCTGTCTTGCCACGACTCCCCTCATGACACTGAGTTCTGTATCAGGAAACTGATATCCTTTCTGTGCCACTAGAGAAAGTACATCATCTGGCACAGTCGGGACCTTCTTTGTGACTGGCATAGCTACTATGGGAGATGATAGCGGGGATGGAGGATCTCCAAACTCATCCTCTTCATCATTTCCTTCCTGTGTAGGATTTATGACTATGGTGGCAGCGATCTTCTTTTTCTAAGGACAATCCTTGAACAAATGAGGTCCAAGTCATCCATAGCATAACCCTTCTTTCAGTGCCTTTTCTTTCTACCGAGGGGTAAGTATAGACTTATTATAAGCTCTCTCAGCCAAAGCAGACACTTTTCTCTTACCTCCTATAACTGTCTTGATCATATGCACCTGCTTAGCCTCTCGTGAAGGTTGTGCACTAATCGAGCCAGGAGATGGTGTGTGAAAGGATCGAATGACCTTAGATCATGAGGACCTCTGACCCTAAAAGCTTGTGCCCCTATGTCCATCCTCATAAACTAAATCCATCTTTGTGGCATGTGCCAAGGAATGACATCACTCCTTCCTCACCAAAGGTCTGATAGTTTCTTTAAGTCCTAAAATGAACTTGTGGACCTGAAGAAACTCTGGCCTCTCTGACGAGAATGCTATCTCTAGGAATTTTTGGAGTTTGATGCTCATCTGGAATATCTACATCCATCCCTGGTAATTCCAGATTAGGCACCTCTTCCTCTTTCGTGGACCCACTGATGTGTGCCAAGATATCACGAAGAGTGCTTTCTAAACTGGAAATCTGATTATTCATGAGCTGCATGTTATCTACAGGATGCTCCTCCATAGGTGTATCTAGCCTAGAAGGGGATGATGGTGCTGTGTCCATTCTAGATGAGATTTTTTTTTTTTAAGTTTTAGAATAGAACGTTTTATGTAAACCTCAATAAATCAGTGGCAGAGGAAAAGAAACTAATCACAAGACTTTGCTTACATAACAAGAAAATTTTAGTATGTTAGGAATGCATGAATGCATATGCATACTAAATTTTGAAAAATTTCGACAACATAACGACACAAATTTAAAAATCAGAAAAAGTATACCAAGCAATTTTCGTCATAATAGTGCCGACAGGCACAATCTAACTATAAGTAAACTGAAAGGGGATTACACACCCTGATAATTTTACATTTCTCTCCTCGCTAACCTGCAAGAAAAGACTTACCTTGCTCTGCAAGAAGAATACATGCACCGCACAATACGAATACACGTTACAACTATATGTCTAGTCTAAGTAATATGCAAAATTGCGTGCCTATATGCAATATGATGCAAAAAGAGAGCAACAATGCATATAAATTGACAAGAAACTTATCTCTGAGATAAATTCACATGAAAATTACAAACAAGTAAAAACCAAGTTTATAAATTAATTACCTCATCGCAAATGCTCCCATAAAACGACCTCACCGCATCCCTCCAAGTCCTCCAATAGTGCAATCAACCCATGACGATATCCGTAAGACTCCTCCGTTCGTGTTGGAGGACGACCCATTGCCAGCTCCTGAAACAAATATACAAAAGATTAGAGGAACATACATGAGAAATTTAACACAAATAAATTCAATAAATGAAATGGTACTTACAAACTCATGACGCATCGTGTCATATCCGCCGCTGCCCAAATGTCACGGTTCAACCGTATCTAAACGTGTGGCTGCGGCATCTCGCTACTGGCGATATCGGTCAGGAGTCTGCTGCTGCTCGTCACGAATCACGTCCCACTCCTCAGCATCTAACCATACAGGCTTTGGTAAGCTTGCTCTGAAACCATCACGAGCCTCGGATCGTCGATGGGACATAACCTCACGTGCGGTGTGTAGAATCCACTCTGAACTGACAAGAGACTATCCATCGGCTAGTCGGAACTCCTGATAAATCATCTGTGTGATATAATTCTTTCGATCTTTATCCTGCTCACTCCATTTCAACATGATAGAGTGTCCAAACTAGATGGAGCAAAGCTGTCATATGCGTGCATGCATTGCTTTGCCAGCCGCATCCATTACCGGAGCTCCATCTCGGATACTATACACCTTGGAGTCATCATGGTCATGAGCACCCCAAGGTGTATGTGGTGTTCCACGTGGTGTACTGCGTGGCGTACCTACATTTGAGGTACTCGTTCTAGGAGTAGAAGCGGGTGACACAATGTCCATCGCACTGCCTCCACAACAGCGGCCTCCTCCACCTCCAGACCTACCTGTAGATCCACTCCTAGAACCTCCTGCTCCAGAGTGTGACCTCGATCTATGAGACGGGCTAGAACCTGTATCGCGCTGAGGTGTCGAACGCACATGTCTACTAGTAGACCCAGTAGGAGATGGCTAAAAAGATGGTCGTGGTGGAGTCACAAAGCTAGGAGACATACCTCCTACCGGAGTAGCACCACCCGCAGAAGTGACACTGGCAAGAGTGACACCGACGGGAGTGAGGCTAGCGGGAGTGAGTCCGGCAGGAGTAAGGCCACTAGGAGTGAGGCCGAGAGGAGTGCTACCACGAGCGATCCAATACTGTGATGAAGCGGCCATATACGCGGGAGGAACCTGAGAGATGAACTCCAAAAAATGCTCCTCTGTCATGGAATGTGGAGTGACTGGAGGACTGTCTCCCATCGTGCTCTGTAATAAAAGAACTCAAATAATTAGCATGCGATAATAAAAGTAATATAGAGAATAAACAAAAAAAAACAAAAATTAGTACGTACAAGTGTTTTATTCAAAAGTCCTCTAGTCTAGCATGCTCTTGAAGACCCCGTCTCACTGTTGCGTTTCTTCCAGAGGTGACTACTTTGAACCATTTCACATCAAAAAAAAAGTAATCAAACTTTCTGAAAGATAGTTTTAAGATGTCTTGAATCACACCACAATAATCTAGCTCGCCTTCTAGAGCATTATCATCTCTTGCACTCGCTCTACTTTTTTGCAAAAAATTCACCATCACTCCACTATCAAAAGTAGACCTATTTTGATCGATTCGTGCAATTCGAAAGTGTCGTCCATGAGACCATAGTGCACTGTATTTAATATACTCCCAATCACATCCTTTTGCGAGTTCTTCTTCTTCTTCAGAGATATCTTCAACCGCTGCTTTTGCTTGTGAAACCGCTGTATCTAGCCATCTACTCGTTGGAAAAGGTGGAAGAGGTCGAAGACTTTCTGGAAGAGGCAAAAATCGAGTGGAACAATTTCTTCGAAACTGAGATCTTTGCTTTGCGTTAGTTTCCTTGGCAAGCTCATACCTTTCTAACCACTTCTACATAGGCTCAGAGTTAACTATGCAAAACTTCATTGCCTTCTCTCTGAAAGCTGCATCCATTTTTCTTTGCAATCCTTTACCTTGTGGTTCATCGCCTACGAGAACGAACATCTTCACTATCACTCCATAAGCCAGGCATTTCAAGATCCGACATACGTAGAAACTCAGTTATGAATACAAGAGATTCTTGTACAAGCCATCCCTCTGCCATGCTACGTGGAGATGCTCATACTCATTCCGAAAGAGAATGCAATCATTCGGACAAGCATGAATTTTAGTATAATCCATTCCAATGGACTGTAAAAGCTTTTTCGCATCTCCACGTATTGGAGGCATGTCATTGCTCTCTGGCAAAAATTGATCTTTAAGAAGCCTGCAATAACTAATTAAAATGATATTAGTAAATAAAGTTATTGTGATACAACAATGAAATCCAATTTGTTCTCCACTTACCTGAACAATTCAGTGACACTAGTATCTGACCATCCATAAATGGATTGCAGATTGAGCATCGCGAGTGACGCACGTAGTACAGATATCTTTGCTCCATTGTAAAGTGGTAAACGAGCTAGTCTTCGCATGTTTTCATATTCTTCATCAACTTCTGATCGTGGAATTTCTATTGTGTCCATGAAACTCTCGACATCTTCTCCACCATCATGATCTTCGTCCATGTCATAAAATGCTTCAAGCATCTCTTCCATATGTTCATTTTGTGTAATATTATTACTACTTGCTTGTACGTCTAAGTCCCTTTTTGCTCTCTTTTGTACACGAGAGGTTACTAGTGCAATGTCGTTTCGGTCCATCTGCTCACCTGGGGGACCATGCGAATGATAGCGTAGGTTTTCCAGTCGACTCCTATCAAAGGATCCATACTCTCTAACATGTGCAGTACAAATCTGTCGTTTCCGATAAATTTGATACTTGCACTATGTGCAAGGACATGCCATTCTCTCTTTAGGATCCAAAGAAGCCATTTGCTACAATATGGACATTTTAGAACATTTGCTTTTTTATTAAACCTAAAAATCATACTCTTAAAGACTTAAACCTGAAATACTAAACCTAAATACTTAAATACCTAAAAAAACTCAAAACCCTAATTTTAAAACCCTAATCCATATAACTATCCTATTTTATCTATATATTTGGATTTTTTCTTAATTGATCCTATTTTATATATTTATTTATTTATTTATTCATATTTGTTTCCTCTGAATTGAGTTATATGTATGCCTAAACCCTAAAACCCTAATTTTAACGATCTAGACCTAAATTATGTATATTTCTATACACATGTGTATATACATGTATATATGTATTATATGTGTATGTGTACGTGTGTATATATGTTATGTAAGTGTTAAAACCCTAAAACCCTAATCAAAATGACCTAGACGTAAAACATGTATATATATGTATGCATGTGTATATATATGTGTATATGTATATCTATATTTCATATTTTATTATCTATATAATTATCCTACTTTATATATATATATATATATATTATTTATATATTCATATTTTTTTCTTAATTAATCCTATTTTTATATATTTTATTATATGTATTTAATAAAATTATTTAAAACACTAGTTCTTTTTATATTTATTTATCTATATAATTATCCTATTTTATATATATATTTATTTATATATTCATATTTTTTCCTTACTTAATCCTATTTTTATATATTTAAGTTTATATATTTAATTATATATATTTAATTAAATTATTTAAACACTAGTTCTTTTATAATTTATTTATGTATATAATTATCTTATTTTATATATATATATTTATTTATATATTCAGATTTTTTCCTTACTTAATCCTATTTTTATATATTTAATTTTATATATTTAATTAAATTATTTAAAACACTAGTTCTTTTTATATTTATTTATGTATATAATTATCTTATTTTATATATATATTTATTTATATATTCAGATTTTTTCCTTACGTAATCCTATGAATGTGTATGCATGTGTATCTACATGTATATATGTATTATATGTGTATGTGTATGTGTGTATATATGTTATGTAGGTGTTAAAACCCTAAAACCCTAATCTTAAACATTTAGACCTAAAATATGTATATTTCTGTATGCATGTGTATCTACATGTATGTATGTATTATATGTATATGTGTGTTTGTGTATATATGTTATGTAGGTATTAAAACCCTAAAACCCTAATAAAAAAGACTTAGACTTAAATCTGAAATACTAAAACCTAAATACTTAAACACCTATAAAAATCTAAATCCCTAATCCTAAAACCCTAATCATATTATATATATATATATATATATATATATATATATATATATATATATATATATATATATATATATATATATATATATTTATATATATATTCAGATTTTTTTCTTATTTTTCTCTATATTTTTTCTTAATATAAATATAATTGAGTTATATGTATGCCTAAATCCTAAAACCCTAATTTTAAAGATCTAAACCTAAAATATGTATATTTTTGTATGCATGTGTATCTACATGTATATATGTATTATATGTGTATGTGTATGTGTGTATATATGTTATGTAGGTGTTAAAACCCTCAAACCCTAATCTTAAAGATTTAAACCTAAAATATGTATATTTTTGTATGCATGTGTATCTACATGTATGTATGTATTATATGTATATGTGTGTTTGTGTATATATGTTATGTAGGTATTAAAACCCTAAAACCCTAATCAGAAAGACTTAGACTTAAATCTGAAATACTAAAACCTAAATACTTAAACACCTATAAAAATCTAAACCCCTAATCCTAAAACCCTAATCATATTTTATATATATATTTATTTATATATTCAGATTTTTTTTCTTATTTTTCTCTATTTTTTCTCTTAATATAAATATAATTGAGTTATATGTATGCCTAAATCCTAAAACCCTAATCTTAAAGATATAGACCTAAAATATGTATATTTTTGTATGCATGTGTATCTACATGTATATATGTATCATATGTGTATGTGTATGTGTGTATATATGTTATGTAGGTGTTAAAACCCTAAAACCCTAATCTTAAAGATTTAAACCTAAAATATATATATTTTTGTATGCATGTGTATCTACATGTATGTATGTATTATATGTATATGTGTGTTTGTGTATATATGTTATGTAGGTATTAAAACCCTAATCAGAAAGACTTAGACTTAAATCTGAAATACTAAAACCTAAATACTTAAACACCTATAGAAATCTAAACCCCTAATCCTAAAACCCTAATCATCTTATATATATATATATATTTATTTATATATTCAGATTTTTTTTCTTATTTTTCTCTATATTTTCTCTTAATATAAATATAATTGAGTTATATGTATGCCTAAACCCTAAAACCCTAATCTTAAATATCTAGACCTAAAATATGTATATTTCTGTATACATGTGTATATACATGTATATATATATTATATGTGTATGTGTATGTATGTGTAAATAGCCTAAAAACCCTAATCCTATTTGTATATATTTGATGTAAAAAAAACTTCAAAATAAAAAAATTATATATTTAATTAAAACACTAGCATGTGTGTATATGTGTGTATGTGTGTGTATATGTGTGTATGTATGCATGTGTGTATATATGTGTGTGTATGTATGCATGTGTACATGTGTGTGTATATATGCATGTGTGTACATGTGTGTGTGTATGTATACATGCATGTGTGTACATGTGTGTATGTATGCATGTGTGTATATATGTGTGTTGGAGTTAGACGTCTGCGGAAGCACGCGAACAGCACAAGGAAGAAGAAGAAGCTTGGAGCACAACACACAAGACTGAATGTATTACTAGAGAATGTACAAAGATAAGTAGCCCATTAGGGGAATAGGCGTATATACAAGCCGGGGGAAAAAAACCTCCTAAAGAGGGAAAAAAGTGCCCCGACAGTCCTAGAGTGTTCACACACATCACTACCTAAATATATCAACAAATCCCCCCTGGGAGTGATGCGGTGAACAAGGAGCTGGCACTCATGTATAAGGAAGTGCCAAGCTATGTGGAAATCACTCCACAAAAGGAAGTAAGCCCAAAGCTTTGCGGAAAGCTTCAAACTTCTCCCTAGGCAGAGCCTTCGTGAAAAGGTCTGCAATGTTCTCCTGCGTGGGCACATATGCCAAGCTGATCTCCCCAGCAGAGAACCTCTCCCTGACATAGTGATAATGCACCTCAATGTGCTTAGTGCGAGCATGGAACACAGGGTTCCTCGCAACTGCCAATGCGCTCTGACTGTCAGTGAAGATGGTGGTGGCAGAAGACTGGCCAACACCCAAATCAGCCATAAGGCGTCTGAGCCACACACACTCAACAGTCGCTGTGAAAGCTGCTCTATACTCAGCCTCACAACTGGAAGTGGCCACAATAGGCTGCTTCTTGCTCAACCAAGATATACATGAGCTACCAAGCATGAAGCAAAAACCACTGGTGGACACACGAGTGTCATAGCAACCAGCCCAATCTGAGTCAGAAAAAGCATGCAAATCTGGCGGTAGTGATCCCCCCTTGGGATAAAACAACCCAAGTAGCCGAGTACCACTCAAGTAGCGAAAGATGCGCTTAACCGCTTTCCAATGCGTGACTCCTAGGCAATGCATAAACCTGCTCATCTGTGAGACAGCAAACTGAATATCTGGCCGAGTAATGCATAAGTAAATCAAGCATCCAACAGCCTGCTGATAGAGAACAGCATCAAATGCATCTCCAGCATCATGAAGACTCAATCGTAAACCTGTCTCCATAGGAGTGGCAATAGGCTTACAGTCTTCAAGGCCAAAACGCTGCAATAATGTGTCAATATATTTCATTTGACACAAAGCCATTCCACCATCAACGTGCATAAATTGAATGCCCAAATAGTGATGCAAATGCCCCAAATCAGACATCTCAAATGAGGCATGCAAATCAGCCTTGAAATCAGCAATATGCTTCTCAAGAGGACCAGTGAGCAGCATGTCGTCTACATAGACAACAATGATCAAAAGCACATCATTAGCACGCTTAACATATAAGGTGCTTTCAGTTGGACTGTTCTCAAAACCATGTGCAATCAGATAGGCATGTATTTTCTCATACCAAGCACGTGGTGCTTGCTTTAAACCATATAACGCCTTCTTTAACCTGCACACCTGGTTTTCATGCCCTTTCTGCACAAAGCCACGGGGCTGAAAAACATACACTTCTTCATGCAAGTCACCATTCAGAAATGCTGTTTTAATGTCCAACTGATGTACATTCCAATCATGATGGGCTGCAAGTGCACAAATGCTCCGAACAGTAGTCATACGGCATGTAGGTGCAAAGGTCTCATCAAAATCAATGCCTCTTTCCTGCGCATAACCCTTTGCAACAAGCCTAGCCTTATACCTGTCAACTGTACCATCAGGTTTACGCTTCAGCTTGTATACCCACTTAGTGCCAATGGCCTTCTTGCCAGGAGGCAAGTCACATAAAGACCATGTACCATTCTTCATTATAGCATCATATTCACATTGCATAGCAGCCATCCAATTTTCTGAATTTTGTGCTTCATCAAAAGAAACAGGCTCATTCTCATCACAGAGACTAGATGCAGCCATAGCATAGCAATCTGATGCAAAGGAGGTACTATGAGAGCCTGAACGAGTACGATATGACAAAGGTGCATCTAATTTGTTGTCACGCAAAGTCTGCACCAGCCATTTTGGCATAGTTTTTGCCTGTTCAATATCAGCTCTCTCATCAACAAGTGCATCATGTAAATCTGCATCAGAAATGGAATGATCTGCATCATCATATGAAACCTGCAAAGGCTGAGAAGTTGCCTCATTAGGACCAGCGCTAGCCTGTCCACGTGTAAAAAGAGGCATCAAAGTATCATACATGTCTTTGGAGCTAACAGATGTCTCCTTAGTACATGAAAGCAATGGCTGAATAGCATCTTCCACAAAGACAACATCACGGCTAACCAAAATGCGTTTAGTCTATGGATGATAAAGACGATAGCCTTTACTTTCAGAACTCTACCCAACAAAAATACATTTTACTACCTTATCATCCAATTTTCTGCGATGTTGTTCAGGCACTAATGCATATGCCAAACAACCAAAAACACGCAGATGAGCAACAGATGGCTTGCGGTCATGCCAAGCCTCATATGGAGTGATAGACTGCAATGCTTTAGTGGGACACCTGTTCAGTACATATGCTTCACACATGACAGCCTCAAGCCAGAAACTATGTGGTAAAGCCTCACTTTTGACCATGCACCTCGCCATCTCCATGAGTGACCTGTTCTTTCGTTCAGCAACTCCATTCTGTTGAGGTGTATACGGCACTGTACACTGGTGTTTTATGCCACGTTAAGCCAGAAATGCATTAAAATCTGAAGACATATATTCCCCCCCTCGATCAGAACGGAGGGTGCCCATTTTACATGCTGACAGATTTTCGGCTAAAACCAAAAACTGTTTGAAGCACATGAACACTTCGGACTTTTCTTTGAGTGGATATATCCATGCATGCCTGGAAAAATCATCAATGAAAGTCACGAAGTAAAGGTAATTTCCAAAAGAGGGTGTCTGCATAGGACCACAGACATCACTATGTACAAGCTGCAATTTCTGCATAGCCCGAACTGAACCATCTTTTGGAAAGGAAGAACGCTGCATTTTGCCCAAAATACAGCCTTCACAAACATGTTTTCCAGGTGCCTCAAGTTTGGGCAAAGAGGACACCATTTCAGATTTCTGCAGGCGTAACAAACTAGCAAAATTCAGATGACCAAAGCGTGCATGCCAAAGCTTTGCATCTGACATAGCCTGAGAATCATGAACTGCACATGCCGAATCATTCACAGATTTTTCATAGTCTATGAGCTTATACAGCCCACGACATAAAATGCCAGAAGCAATAATCACATCGCCATTTGAGAGATCATGGACTGTACACCTGTCATCAACGAATTTCACAACCAAGCCAATCTTGGCTAATGCAGAAACTGATAACAGGTTCTTTTTTATCCCTGGCACAAATAAAGCATCTGACAAAGTGAAAGAACTACCATCAGCAGTAGTCAGAATGATCTTACCAACTCCCATAACAAGATAAGAGGAGTTATTGGCGCATGTGACAGTATTCCCTGTAGGGGCAGGCTCGAGTGAAGAGAAGAAACTGCGCTGCGAGGTAATATGTTTGGTTGCCCCACTGTCAAAGTACCAAACATCTGAGTCTACTGCAGACATGCACTGATCATGAGAAGATGGGTCAAAACTGCAGACAGTAGTAAACGCCCATTCTTCTTCCTGCACAAGATTTGCAGACTTTATTTTTGGTGTAGAGGCCTCTGCAACAACCATTCCAGCCTCTTTCTTCTTTGCCTCTTTAGCAGCCAGTTTTGGACAGTTCTTTATAATATGATCATTTCCTTTACAGTACTTGCAGAACAATTTCTGCTTTTCTGATTTCTTCTCATCTTTATCCTGGTTCTTCGATTGTGCAGCATTTGCAGATTTCTGCTTACTAGTAGAAGAGCTCCATTTTCCTTTGCCCTTCTGACTAGCCAGGAAAGCTTGATCTGCAACACGCATAATGGACCTGTTCTGCCTGGACTGATCTTCCTGCAACAGAACAGAGACTAATTCCTCAAATGACAAGGCATTCGGATTGCCTTTCATCATCAATCGAAGAGTAGAGGCAAAACTCTGATATGAATCAGGAAGGCCATTCAAAACGGTCTGCACAAGTGAGCTATCTGGTATAACCTCATCAGCAGAAATCAATTGTTCCTTCAGGTCTTTGATCTTTGTAAGGAAACTGTCCATCGAATCACCTTCATTCATGTGCTCACTCTCCAACTGTTTTCGGAGGTAAGCAACACGAGCCTCATTCCTAGCCTGGTACAAAGTGGTAAGTGTATCCCAAGCATCCTTTGTTGTTCTGCAAGAGCGAATGTGAGGAATAATGGCACGTTTGGCAGACAAAGCTATCAATGCATGTGCCTGGGCATCTCTGCCATCCCAACGAATCTGCTCTGCAGTAGGTGCAACAGAAACAGCAACACGAACAGGAATCTGCGGAATATCATCTTCGACACCATCTTCATCAGCTCCAACACCTGTATTTGCAGTACCTGTCGTTACAGGTGTAACAGGACGTCTTTCAACACCCTGCACAATGTTCCACAATCCTTTTGCAACCAGTACATGTCGCATCATATAAGCCCATAATGGGTAGTTGGTACCATCCAACTTATCCTCAACAGCCAACATACGGAATACATCACTGCTTTCAGCCATGGCCGGTGACTAAAATACCTTGATGCAGAAAATTGACTGTATCTCAAAAAGTTGAACAGAACTGCCAAGACGAGTTCTGCTAGACATGTAGCAGACTTCGAGACGCTTAAACTGGCGAACAAAAATTGGTATATACCTTTGGCACAAAAGGACGAAATAGCCTGCACAAGCACTGCGATAGTGCGTTCGGAGGCCGAAACGAGCTCAGATCGCGATTTCAGCACCACATAGCAAAGCTATTTTGATCTCGGAAACACCCTGAGTATGCTCACCAAATTTTGTGCGAATCTGAGACTGCACACGGAGGAGTGTCGACGGCGCCCTAGAAGAAGCAACGACCTGCTCTGATACCAATTGTTGGAGTTAGACGTCTGCGGAAGCACGCGAACAGCACAAGGAAGAAGAAGAAGCTTGGAGCACAACACACAAGACTGAATGTATTACTAGAGAATGTACAAAGATAAGTAGCCCATTAGGGCAATAGGCGTATATACAAGCCGGGGGAAAAAAACCTCCTAAAGAGGGAAAAAAGTGCCCCGACAGTCCTAGAGTGTTCACACACATCACTACCTAAATATATCAACAATGTGTGTGTATGGATGCATGTATACATGTGTGTGTGTATGTATGCATGTGTGTACATGTGTGTGTATGTATGCATGCATTTGTGTGTATGTATGTGTGTATGTATGTGTGTATGCATGTGTGTGTGTATGTATGTGTGTATGTATGTGTGTATGTATGTGTGTATGCATGTGTGTGTGTATGTATGCATGTGTGTATATGTGTATATGTGTGTATGCATGCATGTGTGTATATGTGTGTGTATGTATGCATGCATGTGTGTATATGTGTGTGTATGTATGCATGCATGTGTGTATATGTGTGTATATATATGTGTGTGTGTATGTATGTGTGTATATGTGTGTGTATGTGTATGTACGCATGTGTATATATGTGTGTGTATGTATGTGTGTATGCACGTGTGTGTATGTATACATGTGTGTAAATTTGTATGTATGTGTATGCATGCATGTGTGTATATGTGTATGTATGTAAGCATGCATGTGTGTATAGGTGTGTGTATGTAAGCATGCATGTGTGTACATGTATGTGTGTATGTATGCATGTGTAAATGTGTAAATGTGTGTGTGTATGTATGCTCTATTTTCCTATCTCTATCTTCCTTTCTTTCATTATTCTTTATCTCTCACTTTCTCTCTCTCTCTCTCTCTCTCTCTTTCTCTCTCTCTTTATCTCTCTCTCTCTCTCTCTCTCTTTCTCTTTCTCTCTCTCTCTCTCTCTCTCTCTCTCTCTCTCTCTCTCTCATCTCTCTCTCTTTCTCTCTCTCCTTCTCGCTCTATCAAGAGAGAATGAAACAATCACTTACAAGTATGTCCCTCTTTTGGATCGTTGTTGTCGGTAACTTCCAGTAAATTAGCGATGCTTATACCGACACTGATACCAACGCTTATACCGATGGGGGGGCCACACCGACAATCCGTTTAAAACGGTCATACCGACGGTCACTTGACCGTCAGTATCTCTAAGTGACATTTTTCAATGCCCATACCGACGCCAAGTGTGACCGTCGGTATATGCAGCGTCGGTATGCCCCTCATATGTTGTAGTGCTAGAGGCTCAAGAATAACATGCAAGTGTGTACAAGTGTGGAAGATGGTCCACCCTTCGTCGAAGTAGCTTGTGAATACACCTCCAAGAATTGATGCTTCAAAATAAAACTCGAAAGAGAACTGTTGAAGAGGTATGGCAAACTCTACAATCCTGAAGATGGCAGGGATGGTTTTTGGACATTCATTGGAAAGGCCTCTGAAAGAGCTTTCTAGGGCAAGAAAAATCGTGGTAATCAGATATATAATGACCAAGTTATGGTCAAAATAGTGGAAAATGGCTAGTATAATTAGAAGTGCTCTTTATTCAAAACTCCAAGCTGAAATCGAATTTTTGGCTACCGGTGCTTCAGAGATGAACGCGCATAGAAAGAGTATAGAAATCCCACAAACAACGTTATGGTGTGGAGAAGTATATAAGAATGCGCAGTCTACGTCTTTTCCAAAATCAAAACGCACAAAGTGCTGCTATGTATACATGTAGCACCTGTTTAATCAAACTTCAAACAAACTGCTATGTATACACGTAGCACCTGTGTAATCAAACTTCGAACAAAAAACTTATTCACAGTATGTGTGCTGTCATCCCCCTCCTTTGCGGAAGGTCAGTCAACTGGACTTGCGAAAATCATGGGCCGCTGCACACGGGCAGATGCTCACACGCGGTCTGGGCTGAACACGACAGACAGTATGCTCTGTGTGAGGATCGTTCTCGCGTTGAAAGTGTAGCTCAGTCCTCGTTATCTGTGCTTGAGAGAGGGTTCTAAGAGAATCATGACCCTTCTTATATCAGCTACAACCTTTGGCAAAAGCAAACTGACGGCCACCCGATAAACGTCCACAAAATGCCAACGCCAAACGATGTTGATGCGCGATGACTACGCGCTGTTGCGCGAGAAAAACACACCCCCCCCTCCCCCCCCAAGAAATTATTGCTCTGATAGCAATTGTAAGAAATTGTTTGAATAATGTGTGTGACTCTCCTCCCATCCATATATACCCTCTTCTACTCTAAAAATAGCAATGGTATACTATAAAGATAGCAATGATCTGGAATAGTCTAGTGTGAATATGTGGCCATCATTCAACACTTATTCCCATTACTACCCAAGTACTCTCATTACTAGCAAAGTACCTTAGGGTATCCCCCGAGCTTTGGACCTTGGCTAGCTAGCTCTTGTCCCTCACACACATGGGTTGATCCCTATGGATCAATGTGAACTGATCCCTATGGATCAATGTCTGGCAAACCTAAGAATATCAGCCATGTCTGTATCCAAGGCATCCAAAGCACCATCATCAAGACCAACATGTATTGACATATCTGTGTCAACATCTGGCATGAGCGAATCCAAGAATGACTGCATAACTGTTGACTATGGATCCTTGTGGATCAATGTCTGACAAACCTAAGCATATCAGCCATGCCTGTATCCAAGGCATCCAAAGCACCATCATCAAGACCAACATGTCTTGACATATCCGTGTCAATATCTGGCATGAGCGAATCCAAGAATGACTGCATAACTGTTGACTCCTCAACATCTAGATCAGTCATCCTATCAACCAAGGATGTGTCGGGCTGTGCATCCTAAGAGCTAGTATGCTCTAGCATACACTGTGTATCATAAGAGCTATCCTGCTCTACCATGCCAAGTGTATCATCATGCTCCACATGAGCTAGTCGCACACACATCAACACCAAGGTCAAGGTGATGATCAAACTCTAACTGAGTATCATCAGAATGCTCTACATGAGCATCTACATCATGCTCTAAGGCATCCAAATGATAATCCAAAGTGTGCTCCATAAGAGCATCCACATGATCAATAAAATCATGCTCTATATAAACATCATGAGCATCAAAAACATCACAATCCTGAGATGAACGATAGGAGAAAGTGATATCACCATCACTGGCATAATCAACTGCCATAGACTCTCCTGAAACCACTACCTGACTTGCATCACATGCATATCTCTGATGTCGTCATCGCATCCGCCTGAAGCAACGTCGTCAAATATGGACCTCATGACCATAGTGCCAACATCGAAGTCGTCGATATGATCTATATCTCACATGAGCCAATGGACTTGCATACATATCATGTAGTCTCTGCCATAATGCACTACTCGTCTACTCATACATAACAAACTCATATGTAGAATCCACAAGTTGTAATCGGATAGTGGAGCTATCAAATGCATCCATATCCATCCATACATGGTCGGGCATGTCACGAGGCCTCTGTGCATCTCTATGCATATACATGTGTAATCCTGCACGAACCAATGTATGCCACATCTGAGCTTTCCATCTCAGAAATTCAATGCCATCAAACCGAGAAGACACCATGTTGGCAATCCAAGAGACTAGAAATATAATAAGAGACTAGAAACAATACTATATCCTCAATAGGATCACACTTGCATATCCATATGCATAAATCACATCACATATGTCTCACTGGAGAAAAAACCATGTGAACCACCTGTCACATAACCATGCATCTAGCGTGCACATAAAACCATGAGCATAAGCTTGCTCACCAAGTCTCCAAAGTGACTCAGTAGATATGAAAGAATCCTAGAAAAAATTCGACAGACTATCCCCTGTAAAGTGAGCAATCAAACAAGATAACCAATATCAAAAGAAAAATGAATAACCTGTCACCACCTATCACTGATCCAACCAAAGATAATGCCAAATATATATGCCAAAAAACTGATGGTAATACACACCAATACAATGGCAATACACCTCCCACTCAAGAATGAATCCTGCAAGATGGACCAATCTATCACGAATAACCTGTGACCAAGTCCAAATGAATGGAGATAAACAATGATCCAAAGCTATCGCACAAGCTTCAAGATCCACTAGAGCTCTTTTTTAGCATAAAAGCTGATGAAATTTCCACGGCATCTCCTCTGCAAAATGGACTCTAGAACCAAAATAACCATGTGGGAATCACCATCCACAATATCAAATCAATGAACATTTGCTAATCGAATAACAAATCAAGGTGACAAACAAGTGTGCAATTGAGGCTCCAATCTGGATCATGTACCTACAAAGAAAACAAAAGATACAAGTACCAATCAAGATCTAGAATCAACTCTCATAAAACTATGTGCAAACGGCAAGTAAATCCATAATCAAGTGGCATAAGCAAGATATAAACCACAATGCCACTATACATCCATGATCGAACTTATGATTACATAAACCTAAGAAAAGAGTATACCACAATGTCATCTCACATGCCAAACACATGACCAGATTATTGTCTACTCTCATATGGAGGAGCTCCAACAGTGATCATACATGGATAATTCCTTCAAGCTCTAAGAATAAGAGCTTGCACACCAAAAATTCTCTCTCGAAGAAGTTCCAAAGCAAATTCAACCTCCAAGAGCAATTAGGGTTCTTATGGTGAAAATATGTTGCTTTGTGTTTTGCTGTTTCAGAGGTGATGATGTCTGAATCTAAATTTTTTATCTCAAAAAATTTCAAGAACTCATTCTTAGCTATGTAACGAGATAAAGAAGACCTCAATCGGAGGTTTGAAGCTCAAGATATGCACAAAACAAGCACCTATTGTCAATTTCACCTTCACCTACAACACTGCTACTATGTATTCTATAATTTTGGTGACCTTGCATTCAGAAACTGGGTCTGTATTCTTCTACAAATTTGTAGAGTCTATTCCAAGCTACACATAGCAAGTTGAACCGTCTCATTCTAATTTGTAAAACTCAACTTATAGCCAAAACACTAACCTGATGTCCAAGTGATTGTAGATTTGTCTTCTACATCAGTCTATGTTTTTCGAATTTTCAGCACTCTAGAAGTCTAAATTAGGTTCTATCCCCGTCTGTGAAGTTGTAGCCCTCTATGTCACATACACATAGAACTCTGAAACGCATCAGTCTGAGCTTTGCAGCTCGAGTTATGGCCAAAATATTGAGCTGTTGTTGAGAGATGCCAACCTGCACTTTCACCTCTTGTGACCTAAGCTTCTATTGAAGCTTCTCGCACACAAGCTTTCAACATGCTCTGATACCAATGAAGGGCTTTGGTGTGTAAAACAAGAGGAGCAATGAGGAGATGGAGGGAGAGAGAGGAGAGAAGAGACGCGCAGAGATGCATGGGAGCCTCGAAACCCACATAATGATATCTCTTGAGGCAATGCACTATATATGATCTATATATATGAATATGGGAGTAAGGTCACAGGACCCTTACATCCACAACATCATGGGTATTGGACAGTGGTGGCTCTTGCAGTAAAGTGAGTCTATGATCCAAGGCTCCAACCGATTCAGAAACATTTGAAATCGGACACCGTTTGGTCACTTGTTATGGCAAAAGATCTCGAGACTAGACTTAAGCATAAGTTCATGTGCTCTCTTCAACAAGTGATCCACTTAGCCTAGTGGTTAAGTCTCAAGGTTGTGAAGGAGGAGGTCTTGGGTTCAACCCCCATGGGGTACATGGGAAGAGAGTTTTGCCCAAAGAGCTCTAGAGCCTTCTAACTCAAGTTAATGTGAGTTAACTTGCATCCAGGGAGGCTTAACTCGAGTGGCAAGTATAACAACCATAGTGGAATCTAGTGGAAGGTACTAAAGCAGTGGTCGAGATTGCTCCAACCACTAGTAGAATCAAGTGGAAGATATGAAAGGAGTGGAGGAGATTGCACATGCACTTGTGGACTCTAGTTACATTTGTGGTCCTCATTGATTCAAGCAACTATATATACAGGCATAAGGTTGGGAGGAGATTCATCTCTCTAGAATTTAATAAAGTGAGTCTATGATCCAAGGGTCCAGTCAGCTCAGACAGATCTGAACTCGGACACCATTTGGTCACTCGTTTATGGCCAAAGATTTCAAGACTAAACTTAAGCAAATGTTTATGTGCTCTCTTAAACAAGTGATCCACTTGCCTAGTGGTTAAGTCTCAAGGTTGTGAAGGAGGAGGTCTTGGGCTCAACCCCCATGGGGTACATGGGAAGAGAGTTTTGCCCAAAGAGCTCTAGAGCCTTCTAACTCAAGTTAATGTGAGTTAACTTGCATCCAGGGAGGCTTAACTCGAGTGGCAAGTATAACAACCATAGTGGAATCTAGTGGAAGGTACTAAAGCAGTGGTCGAGATCGCTCCAACCACTAGTAGAATCAAGTGGAAGATATGAAAGGAGCGGAGGAGATTGCACATGCACTTGTGGACTCTAGTTACATTTGTGGTCCTCATTGATTCAAGCAACTATATATACAGGCATAAGGTTGGGAGGAGATTCATCTCTCTAGAATGTAATAAAGTGAGTCTATGATCCAAGGGTCTAGTCAGCTCAGACAGATCTGAACTCGGACACCATTTGGTCACTCGTTTATGGCCAAAGATTTCAAGACTAGACTTAAGCATATGTTCATGTGCTGTCTTAAACAAGTGATCCACTTGCCTAGTGGTTAAGTCTCAAGGTTGTGAAGGAGGAGGTCTTGGGTTCAACCCCCATGGGGTACATGGGAAGAGAGTTTTGCCCAAAGAGCTCTAGAGCCTTTTAACTCAAGTTAACGTGAGTTAACTTGAGTCCAGGGAGACTTAACTGGAGTAGCAAGTACAACAACCACTAGTGGACTCTAGTGGAATGTACTAAAGCAGTGGTCGAGATCACTCCAACCACTAGTAGAATCAAGTGGAAGATATGAAAGGAGTGGAGGAGATTGCACATGCACTTGTGGACTCTATTTACATTTGTGGTCCTCATTGATTCAAGCAGCTATATATACATGCATAATGTTGGGAGAAGAGTCATCTCTCTAGCATGTGGTGGTCATAATTTGTAGTTTCCTTGCACCTCTCATCATATGAAAAGCAAAAAAGACCTTTATACTTCCCTATAGCCTCTAGAGGAACCCATCATGGGTAAAGGAAGCTTCTATAATTGATCAAGGTCATTAGGTGTCTTTTAGCAAGATAGGAGCTGAGATTCTGGATCATAACAACAATGTTTTCGAGACCAGAATAAGCAAGAACAACATGTACAAGTTGTCTTCTCTTACAACCATAATGAGTGTGGGCACAAGTAAGCTTTGGAATGAGAGACTTGGCTACATAGGGTATGTGTTACTAAAAGAGATGCACTGAAAAGGTATGGTTGCTCACCTCCCTCCGATTGCATATATGAAAGAACCATGTGAAGCTTGCATGATGGGAAAACAGCAGAGGAAGGCATTTCCACAAGTAAGCAAGAATAGAGCAAGCGATCCTCTTGAGTTGGTGCATGTTGACTTGTGTGGAAAAATTCCTACACAAGCCTTGGGAGGATCTTTCTACTTCATGTACTCATCGACAACTACAATAAGAAGATGTGGGTGTACTTTCTTTGTGATAAGGCTCAATCTTTTGGTAAGTTTAAAGAATGGCGTCAGCTTGTTGAAAGTAAAACATAGAAAAAGATGAAGAAGTCCAAGAAGGATAGTGGCAGTGAATCAAGCATGGACTCACAATAGCGCATAACCCTCAATAGAACGATGTTGCTAAACGTTGAAATTGAACTATCATGGAAATGGCAAGGTGCATGTTGAAGGGAAAAGGACTGCCTAATCATTTTTGCACAAAGGTAGGAAACACGACTGTTTACATCTTGAATCGTAGCTACACTAAGGCGTTTAATGGAAAGACTCCACAAGAAGCCTACATTGGTCAAAAGCCTTTTGTTTCCCATTTCAAAGTGTTTGGAAGTGAGTGTTATGTACACATTTTGGACAAAGAGAGAAACAAGATTCAACCAAAAAGCACCAAATGTATCTTCTTAGGTACAATGAAGAGAAGAACGCTTCTAAGCTTTATGACCTGGAGGCAAAGAAGATCATAGCGATGTGCGAGGAGGAGAAACCATATGCAATGGAAGAAGAAAAGAAAGCTTCCACTTTATCAACAGACGAAGAAGTAATTCACTATGAACCTAACTCAAGAGCTAGCCCTTCTATGGAAGAGAAGGAAGCATCATCCTCAGATGATGAGACTAAAAGTCACCAACCTACTATCACTCAAGTGGAAAAGCCATTGCCACAGTGGGTGAGGAAGCTCTATGATTTTGCAAATCCCATTCCACAATCAATTGAATAGATTGCTAATTGTCCAAGGCACTCATAGAGAATAGAGGAATAGAGACATGTAGAGGACCATATTGTAAACTCAGCATTGATGGCTTAGATTATCAACAAACAAGCAAAGGATCCAACATGTGTGGAAGAAGCACTGCAAAATTTGGAATGGAGAACTATTATGCACACAAAATACAACAATATCATGAAGAATGGAACTTGGGAACTAGTGGAGCGACCTCCAAAGCAGAAGGTCATCGGCACCAAGTGGATCTAGAAGCCAAAATACAAGGCTGATGGTACTTTGGAAAGTATAAATATAGACTTGTTGCTCAGGGCTATTCCCAAGTCGAAGGCATTGATTTCAGTGAATCCTTTGCCCCAATAGCAAGGATGATTACTATTCAGCTAGTACTAACTGTGATCGCACATAAACGATGGGCAGTATACCACATGGATGTCAATTCAGCATTCCTGAATGAAGACCTCAAGGAGGAGATATATGTCTGTAAACCACTAGGGTTTGAGGCTTCCAATTTAGAGAACAAAGTATGTAAGCTGAATAAGGCATTGTATGGCCTGAAACAAGCCCCAAGAGCTTGGTACTAGTTGATAGATAGGTATCTTTTGGATATTGGATTCAAAAGATGTGCTTCTGAAGCCAATTTGTATGTTCTAAAGTCAGAAGCGAAGACAATTGTGCTTCTACTCTATGTTGACGACCTTGTAATAATCGAAAATGATGATGCACCCCTCAAACAAACAAAAGATGCCTTGAGTTCAAAATTTGAAATGAAGGATTTGGGGTTAATGCATTATTTCTTAGGTCTTGAAGTCTGACATGGAGGACTTTAAAGAAATCTCTACACCAATGGAAGTCAACGGAAAATTATCTATTGAGGATACTTCACCTCCGGAGGATATTGGAAGATACAAGAGATTAGTTGAAAGTCTCATTTACTTGTATAATAGTAGACTGTATATCTCTTATGTTGTTGGCATAGTAAGCAGGTTCTCCAATAAGCTGTGTCTAACTCATTGGAAGGCATGCACATGGATACTCAAGTACATCAAAGGAACCATTGAGTATGGTATTCTTTATGGTGAAGGATCATCTCTAAATGGATACTGTGACTCAAATTGGGTAGGGGATATTGATTCTAGAAAATCAATTTTTGGATATTGCTTTGCTTTAGGCTCAGGAACTATTTCTTGGATTATTAAGAAGCAAGTGATCATAGCACTATCTTCTACTAAACCTGAGTACAAAGCGGCATGTTTTGATTCATGTGAAGCAGTATGGTTGAGAAGGGTCCTACGGCATATAGGAATTCAAGGACATGAGGCGACAACGTTGAGATGCGGCAACCAAAGTTGCATAGCCATTGCCAAGAATCCTATTTGTCATGCACGTACTAAGCACATAGAAATCAAGTATCACTATGTATGAGAGTTGATTCAGGACAGAATTGTGGAGATGAGCTATTGTTGAACAGATGAAAATGGAGCAAACATTTTCACCAAGGCTCTGGGGAGAGAGCAACTGCATCGACATCTTCCAAAGCTTGGCATTGGACCAAGAAGATAGTTCACCACAGGTGGATATTGAGGGGGGGTGTTAGACATACTCAATACTCCACCCGCATGTGACCACAAATGATCCATGGTATTCTAAGTTGTACGGCCCCCATTATGAGAGTTCAGACATTTGTGATGAGGCCTACTTGAGACCAGAAAAATTTCTAGATTATCTATGTGAGTCTAGTCAGAAGGCTATCTAGAGCATATACTTTAGACACACCGGAATTCATGAGGTATGATAGTTCGATAGTCAACCAATCTAAAATTATGGTAATGTGTGTGGAGTCTTGGAGGAATTCTGGAGGTATGATAGTTCAGTAGTCAACTTTCCAAAACTATGGTGACCAGTTCAGTAGTCAACCTATCCGAAACTTCGGTGACCAGTTCAGTAATCCAGATTTTTTTGGTGTCTAGTCGGATGGGTATCCAGCCCAAACTTACAATAGTTTTTTTGGAACTACGGATGTCTAGTCCGATGGGTGTTCAATCTGGTGGTTTACTCAGTCTGATAATTACGGATGTTCCGAAATTACATATGATCCCGATGGTTATGCCTAAAACATAGCATCATGCAGTCCCAAAGATCTTGCCTAATTTAGAGGATTAGGCAGGCCTAGGTACTGAGATGAAATCATGGTTATACACACTATAAAGCCCTTCATCTAGAGTGTGTCTATATTGTCATTGAAGCTCCAAAGTGGGAGTGCATGGGTAATTAATATCATCATTGCATATACATTGTTGCTGGCACTTAGAGAATTTTGATTTCTCTGTCTCTATCTATGTACAGTTCTATTAGCATTTTTTTTCTCTCTTTACTCTACCTAAAGATCTAATTCCGCTATGTTATTCCTCTTGATTGTTATTTTCTAACAGAATATACATCAATTAGAAATTAAACCTAACGGTAATTTACATGAAGGTGTATCTATTTCACCATCATGCTTTTGTGCAAAAAGGGCATGAAAACAACGTATATAGGTTGAAAAGGACATTGTATGGATTGAAGCAAGCACCACTTTCTCGGTATGAAATACATGCCTACTTTCTAGAATATGGATTTGAGAACAATCCAACAAAGATCACCTTATATGTTAAGCATAAAGATGGTATATTTATCATCATTTTGGTATGCATTGATGGTATGCAACACAATGGTCCTAATGAAAAATAATATTTCTTATATTAAGGCTAACTTCATACCTCTTTTGAGATGTCACATTTTGGGGTTCTTTCATCAATTTATGCAAGTTCATTGGGGAATACCATTATGTCGAATAAAATACATTGACACATTATTGTAGCATTTTGACCTTGAAGATTGCAAACCTATTGCCACTCCTTTGGACACAGGTTTACAATTGAGTGTTCATGATTGGAAATATGCATTTGATGTTTTTCTCTATGAATAGGATATCATATGCTTGATTTACTTATGCATAAACCGTCCTGATATTTAGTTCATTGTCTCTCAAATGAGTAGGCTTATTCATAGCCTAGATTTTAAGGATCGGCAAGCACCTAAGTATGTCTCTTGCAACTTGAGTAGTACCCAACTACTTGGGTTGTTTTATCCCAAGGGGGGATCCTCACTACCAGATTTACATGCTTATTTTGATAGTCTCGCTTATATGTCCGCATAGGATAATGTTGCAAGTTGTTATACCTAGTGAGAAGTTCAAAAATTTTCACAAATCCTTGGGCTTACTTCTTTTTGTGGATTAATTTCATCCCACATAGCTTGGCACTTTCTTATACATGAGTGCTAGTTCCTTGTTCATCGCATCACTCCCAAGGTACATTTGTTAATCTATTTTGGTAGTGATGTGTGTGAACATATTTAAGATTGTTGGGTTGATTTTTTCCCTCTTTAGAAGGTTTTTTCCCCTACCTTGTATATATGCTTATAACTATAATGGGATACTTATCTTTGTATATTTAGTTATTAAAAAACTCAATGTTGTAGTCCAAGCTTCTTATCTTTCCTTCTGATGTTTTTGTGCTTCCCTAGTCCTATAACTCCAACCTTAATGCATTACACCAATGCATCAGTGCTTTTTAATCCAGTCGCCCCCCTTCGCCCAAAACTTCTCTACTCATTTATCAATACTTAGTTTCTTATTCTAGTTACACTAGCATTCATTCATGTGATGATGTTGACGTAATTGAGTTCTAGGAATTATTTGGAAGTTTCTAGCAACAAATCAAAGCATTCAACCCATCAACCATTTTCATGATGTATCATCGACACAAAGATAGAGTCTTCGACCACACTTAATTTTAGCTTTTTGGGCATTGGCTAAGAACATGCCATCAACTCAATGGACAACAATGAAGTAGACAACCTACACTATCACAATGTCAACTAATTTCAGCTATACACAATTTTCCAACCCATTGGCTATCGAGAATATGCCTCATTGATACTATGGTTGACAATTTTCTAATGATACCTATGGGATTTTCCAGCCATCCTTCCAAAGGGGGATTAAGCTCTTCAACATGCAAATTGAAGGACTCTTCTGAATGGACCATGCAATAATGATTATATGAACAAAGATTAATTAGAGAGATTGAAAACCCTTAGTGTCGTTCAATATTATACATAGAGGGAATATGAACTTATGGAAATACATGCAATAAGTACAATGATGACTCTGAAAGATTCAGTTAGATTTAAGGCTAGTTGGCCTACACATATTGTAAGAAAGATCCTAAATTGTGCTAGATCTCAAGAAGTGGAGTGTAAATCGGTAAAAAGAGGAGGTGGACATATTGTTTAACTACCATCGGTACCTCAATAACAGACTAAAAGAAGAAGATCTATATAGGTTAATCATGCACAAGGTGATGAAGACACAAAAGAAGGCTCACAATCATCTCCTCAATTGATGTCTTGTTGAAAGATTGTATACACCTCAATGTACATACATGGAACGACATCACGATCAAAATTCCTTATTTCCTTTGGATAGCTACAAGAAATAAGCTGTAAGAAACCATGTAGACTAGTTTCTTAAAGACCTTTTATTTTAAGTACTTAGAAGTAGAACATGATTCCAAGATGATAACAAACTAGGATTTGCCAGAGCATTTCATAGAGATGTCATGGAGAAAGAAGAAATAGTAGGCATAATGACATTGTTTCCCTACCAATTGCCACTGGTCAATTTGATTGAACAAATTGACTCTGTCCGAGGAGTTTATTTTATTGGTGATAGTGTTTGGAATGAGCATTTTCTATGAGATTTTGCAGTTTATTATATTGTTCATAGTATTTGGGATGAGCATTTTGTGTGATATTTTGCGAGAAGAAGGGAAGAGTGTATATATCGAATTGGCGAGTTCTTTCCTCATGTTGTAGAATAGACACACATAGAAAACATAAACATGTGAGCTTTCACATTAGGGGCAATAATTATGGTCTTCTGTTGATTGTACTTTGGCACTTGCCCCTAGTTGGGCGGATTCCATATGCTAGTTTGCTCTACAATATGTAATATCTCTTCCTTGCAATAGATCTTTAGCCGATCCTTGAAAAGGAAAAGTTTTTTTTTTTAATTTGTTGAGTCGGGCACGAGGGCCCCAGGAGACTTACCTGTTCAGAAGGAAGAATCTATCCACCGCTTTATATTCCAAAAAAGACTTGTACATGACTTTGCACTCAAAGACTATGGTCAACTGACCCCAGAGGATCAATGCGATGAGATACCGAATGCCGAGTATGCGGACTTGAAACCCAAGGGTCCTGCACCGGCTAAGCTTAATGTCAATGACAATGGAGTGGATTCTTCTCAGTTATTCCTTAGATTATTCCACCGATGTTGTTAAGTAGGAGCTAGGAATCTTTTTTTTTTTTTTTAAAGGAGGTTCGGCCGAGGCCTACTCCCCCGACTTTAACTTTGAAATTGCAACTGTACAAGGAAGGGCTTAGTACCCATGGGACCCCCCTTATCCCACAAGAACAGGGGTTAGACTCAGACCAGGGAGGACTTACAGCAAACGGGGTTTTAAACTGGCCCGAAGGCACTACACAATTCTCTACCCGAAGGCACAAGGGTCCATTGCCCGAAGGCAGCAGTAGATTTTCCACACCCGAAGACAGCAACAGATTTTCCACGCCCGAAGGCTCAAGTGTGTCCCGCAGCACAGGGGGGTTGAACCCACGCCCCCGCCTCAAGAGGCGAGGGATCCAACCCCTAAACCAGGAGCTAGGAATCTTGTAATTAGTGTAGGTATAAACTAGTTAATTGTAATGCGTTGGTTAGCATGGACCTATCTATCTATCTAATCTAGTTTTTGGCACATTATGTGTCGAAAAGCACAAGACAAATTTATGGATGTGGTTGGATATGAGATGCACTTGAGGTCTGTTTCTCTTTTTATCATCATCTGCGACAGAAAACAAAAGAAGACAATCACAATTATAGAGGTAGACGCGATAATCGAGGTCTCCTTGCTTTTTTATCCTCTTCTGCAATAGAGAGTACAGGAAAAAGACGCGATGTCAAATTCCAAAATAACTCAAAATTGGAGGCTTTCGAAAAGGTGATTGTACCATTTGTACGTGCTTTGCATATTAAAGAGCCCATGGAGACCCCAGACCAGTCATGGAGGCCAAGAGATCAAAATCGACGGAGAGGATCTACAAAAACGGCTTAAATGCATTTCTCCGAACCACCTTTGGTTCTCCACTTCTCACCCTAGAGGGACGGGGGGTGCTTCTATCTGTATTAGTCACGCCTTGTCTAGCAATGTGACCTCGACTTTTGAAGGTCGGAATCATCGTTGGATTGCTACCTCTTTCGGGTCTCCTTTCCAGTTCACTGTGGTCTCAATTTATGCCCCTAATGGTGAAGCAGATAGAATGGATACTTGGGCTTCCCTTGACTCCCTTTCACACAATGTTCTGATTTGTGGGGACTTCAACATGGTTGAGTTTCCTGAGGACCGATGGAATAACA
Source organism: Ceratopteris richardii (assembly GCA_020310875.1). Taxonomy (NCBI): domain Eukaryota; kingdom Viridiplantae; phylum Streptophyta; class Polypodiopsida; order Polypodiales; family Pteridaceae; genus Ceratopteris; species Ceratopteris richardii. Next base: position 48,886,166 of record CM035407.1, on the reverse strand, counting down.
AAGGGAAAATTATTGACGGTCAGGAGAAAGAGTTATGGGATAAAATCAAGCTCCATCTCGACCTGGTCGAAGTGAAAGACAGGCGGGGGTTCTCCTGGTCTAATCTCCAGTCGGGGGACTCTTTGAGGAAAGCAAGGCTTGATAGATGCTACATCGATCAGAACACCATCCTTCAGTGGGGTATCCCTTCGATTTCTCAACACATGGACCTCACTATCTCAGACCACTATCCGATTACTCTGTCCTTCAAACCGATTCCCATGCTCCAGAAAGCTCCTTGGTTTCATGCTTGTCAGACATCATTTTCCCTCCCCTCTGTCCACCAGGAAATTTCTGAGGTGTGGACGGAGGCCTTTGCTTACTGTAATGAACCGGCTAAGTGTTGGAGAAGCGCAGTAGAAAGGACTCGAAAAATTCTAATCATGACTCAAAAGGCTATAAGAGGAATTCGAAAAAAAAGAAGAGAAACGGTGTACCGGAGGCTCTCACGGCTTGAAGAAGAGGTGAACAAAGGTAAGTTACATTGCCAACAGGGTCTTTTGAAAATCAGGGGAAGGCTAAGATTAGAGGAGGAGGTCCAAAGGAAAAATCTTCAAATTTTCTTCAAAGATTGGTGGGCAGGGAAGGCTGACAAACCAACGAAAGAGATGTGTAACATCCTCAAAAGGAAACAAGCTAGGGAATCCATCCCCCTAATGGTCGATAACAATGGAACTGAATGTTGCACGGAAGTGGAGAATAGAACTATCATCGTCGAACATTTTACCAATCTTCTCGGGGTCTCGACTCCTCTTTCCCCCCACAGGCGCGACTCCATGGCAACCATCTCAAGGGTCGCTCAAACCAGAATCCCACAGAACTTGATTGCTCTACTGGATGCTAACATCTCCGAGAATGAAATTATCGGGGTTATTGATGCCCTCCCCAATGGGAAAAGTCTGGGTCCGGATGGCCTTACCAATGAGTTTTTCAAGTCCTTCAAACATCAGGTGGCCACCCCACTGCGCCTCGTGTGGCAAGAGGCTCTCTCTTTCGGTGCCCTCCCTGAGTGCCTGAATAATGGCGTCATCAAGTTAATCCACAAACGGGGAGATAAGAACAAAATAGAAAACTGGCGTCCGATTACCATGCTCCAAACGGGATACAAGATAATTGCAAAGGTTATCGCCAACAGAATCTCCTGTCATTTAAAGTCATGGCTGTGCGAGGACCAGAAAGGTTTTATCAAAGGTAGATCTATACTTGAAGCAATTATCGATATTTGGGAAGGCCTTGCTTTTGCTGAGGAGTCTGCTCAAGATCTAGTTTTCATTAAGATCGACTTCGACAAAGCGTATGACAGATTGGAATGGGACTTTATTCTTCAATCTTTGAAGGACCTTGGATGCAGCCAAAAGTTCACGAAGATGGTTTCCACTCTTCTTGGAAATGCTTCAACTAGAATAAACATCAACGGTAAGCTCTCTGAGCCCATTCGCTTAAAAAGATCAATTAGGCAAGGCTGCCCTCTGGCTCCTTTACTATTCGCTATCGCCTCGAATGGACTCAGCTTCCTATTAAAGCATCATATGGACGCTGGCAATCTCAAGGGTCTTTCCCTACCTCTAAATCACGGCCAAATGGTTGTGAGACTTTTTGCTGATGACATGAATGCCTTTGTACATAACGATATAAACAACATTGAGGTGTTTTGGTGGTGCCTCCACACCTTTTGTGTGGCATCCGGCTCAAAAATCAACCATGCTAAAACTGCTTTTAGAGCAATCAGCGGGCCTACTCCCCAACTGTTGGTGGATCGGGGGTGTCAAGTTATCCCTAGCGGTCAAGTCTTCCGTCTCCTTGGCATTCCGATGGGTTTCGACATCTCAATGGACCAACGCTGGAACTGGGTGCTGGCCAAGCTGGATAGCAAGCTGAATCAGTGGAAAGGTATGCAAGTCAACCTGGCAGGACGTGCTATGGTTATTAACACTTTTATGTTGTCTACAATTATTTACTTTATCTCGTGTTGGAGACCTAAGGAGAAAGACTTGGCCAAAGTAGAAAGAATCTGCAGGAACTTCCTTTGGACTGGGGACCCCAACAGAAGGGGGATTCCAAAAATCAAGTGGGAAACTTGCATTAGCCCTAAAGACTCAGGGGGCTTGGGAATTTTGGATATTGCTGGGTTGGCCGACAAGCTGGTGGCAAAATGGCTTATCAAGGCCTGGAGCAATAGGGAGTCCTCTTGGGCTAAATTGATCTTCACAAACACGGAAGACCTTACCTTGGTTGGCCTCCCTGGTTGGAAGGACATAGGGATTCTCACGCTTTTGTTCTCCCCCCATCCGGTCTTCCCTAAAGGATCTAGCCTAGTGTGTTCCTTATGGAAGAATTGGAACAAGGCCAAACAGTTCATCAGAATCAGTGATGATTGGAAGTGGGCGGCTGGCATAAGACAAAATGACTCTATTTGGTTCCCGATCAGTGGCATTCGGGGAGTGGAGTCTTGGAACCTCCAAACTGCAAGGCGGTTATGGAACAAGGGGTTCAAACAGTGGAAACAGCTTTGGAAACAAGAGACCAGCCAGTGGATTAGGTTCGAAGAATTGGATCCGAGACTTAGCGTTACCTTTGAGGAATGGACTCTTCTTCAAAGCAGGTGTTTAGCCTGGGACCGCTCAACTACCCGCCTTCTCTGCGGTCAGGATCTTCCTTGCTCGGAGGGCCTCAAATGGAGCAATGGTAAGAAGCTTTCCAGAATCCCGAACTTCAAAGGGGATTTGGATGTTCACCACACCCTTAACAAGAGATGGTGCCTTGCATGGACCAAACTTCGGTGGGAGCTAAAATTCATGTCTTTGTGGCACCCCCTAATTGAGATCAAAAAGTCCGTTCTCATGTGGCAGATCTTGCATAAAGGAATCTGGACCAATGAAAGGGCTAACAAAATCTGTGGTGTGAAGCCATGGTGCAAGCATTGCCATCGGTGCATCGAAGATTTAGCTCACCTGTTCTTCGACTGCCCCAAGTCCCGTGTTATCTGGCATCACGTGTCCCGGGTTTTGAGACTCACGAGTCAAATCAACTGGCAACAAGTGATGTTGGGTGAGGCGATCGGATGCTCATCGAGGTTGTGGAATGCCATCAGAGGTGAGGCTCTCTGGAAGATCTGGCGAGAGCGCTGTGCCGTCAATTTTGGCCAAACTCCTAAGGAATGGTCGATCGAGAAATCCTTGTTTCTCCTTGGTAAAAGAATCTCCCGAGTCAAGAGATCGCCACCGTTTAGACATCACTGTATTTATCTACTCGAAAACAACAAGTTGAAACCCAAATGGGTCCCACATGAGGGTGATGGTAATGTTATCCGCCTCATTTGTAATGCCCTGTAGCTTGCCATACTCCTCCCCTGCTTTGTGGGATTTGGGGGGTCCCATGGGCACTAGTCCCATTCACTTGTAACTTTTTTTCTTTATTATAATTAAAGTCCGGGAGATTAGACTAAGGCCGAACTTCCTTTATATTAAAAAAAAAAAAAAAAGTCATGGAGGCCCTGACTCCTCTATTCAGGTACACTAACGTATGCCAACCCTACTGCTAAGCGTATAAAGACCTTGGTGGTAATTAAAGTGATTTTATTTTTTATTTATTTTTTTATTTTTTTTAAGAGTACAATGAATTGGAAACACACTTACACACCCAACCTCGTAAGAGAGGCACCCGTCTTATGTCCAGCCAAGACTTGAATTCAGGACTTCCTCCCAAAGACTCAAGGCATCAAACCACTAGGTTACACGAGCTCGAACATTAAAATGTTTTTGCAGCTTAGATATGGTAGTTTCACAGAAGCGTTCACCAGTTCTATCCCATGAACGGTCCAATCGAGTCTTCTTGGCCCTTTAGCCCTACAATAGGGCCACCAAGGCTCACCATAGAAAGCTCTCCTTCAGCAGATTATAATGCGCTTTCAGGAACACGAAGAAGTTAGCCTTAACATCGATCTAAAAAGTGCAATTTCGTCCAAGCCCGTGTAGCCAAGTGGTTTGACGCCTCGAGTCTCTGGGAGGAAGTCCTGAGTTCAAGCTTGACTGGACATGTATCTATGAGTTCCTCACAAATGGGTGCCTCTACCTTACGAGGTTGGGCTTGTGAGTGTGTTTCCAATTCATTGTATTCTCAAAAAAAAAAAAGTGCAGCTTCTACAGCTAATGGAATTTCACAATCCCGCACAATCTCCAAAGATGGGATTATAACATATCTGAGAAGAAAATAGCAACTAGTATGCTACTCGCCTACTAACAGAAAAGCTACCTTGAGGTTTTCTAAGCTGAAACGAGATGATAAGGCACATGAAGATTAAAGAAGCTTTTCCTTTAAAATTCAAGTCAGCAAAATATCCTTACTGCCCTTGGGGAAATGTCCTCACAAAGCTTTTACCTAGCCATTAGGTAATTAGGTATTTGTAAAGAGAGCATGCAATCTTTTTAAGACGTAATGTTTCCATAACCACACAGCTAACCAAATTTGGAACGATCATTCAGTGCTTTGTACATCGAAAGGAGATTTGTCCGATCAATTTTTCTGTAAGGAAATTTTAACCCGTATCTAAAGAATGTCATACAAGTGTTCAAGGTTGAGAAGAGGTTATGAAGTCCCTTTTTAGTCTTCTTATGCTGAGAATACACTAGCACAATCAACTTTCTTTTTTTTGAGATTACAATGAATTGAAAACACACTCACACACCCAACCTCATAAGCTAGAGGCACCCATCTGTGAGGAACTCAAAATACATGTCCAGCCACGACTTGAACTCAAGACTTCCTCCCAAAAGCTCAAGGCATCAAACCACATGCGGGCTTGGACAGCACAATCAACTTTTGCATATCATCCAATCCTACAAACTCATGGGAATGCTTAAAGATGGGATCGATTTTGCAATCCTTGATTCCCATTTCCAAAGGTTTTCCAATTCTTTCAAATCCAAGTTTTCTATAGGACCTCTTTTCCTATCACATTTGACAGACTCATCAATTGAGCAACCATTCAAGAGAGTCCTAAGCCCATTGGTACCCTCTCCCCTGAATAATACTTGTTTTCTGAGAGTGATGGCTTCTTCATAACAAGACTTTCTAGTTCTCTCTAAAATATCATAACAGAAGCAGAGAAAAAGAGTTGAGTCAGCTGCTCTTCGACAGTCTTGCATCCAGCAAAAGGTTGCCAGCCTTACTTTCGTGGCTTACAAGTGGCCCCTTATTCCTTTTTAGTGATAATCCAGAGCATATATCACTTTTGGAAGATCAAATTTTGCATGTCACATAATGGTACAGAACCTTGGGAATGCCTAATGATAGGATCATTTTCACAATTCGTGCTCCTCAAAGCAGAATGGCTGACTAATTTCAAAGGTAGTGCCACTCCTACTTCTAAAGGAGTTTAATGCTCGTTTCCAAGAGTGGTGGCTTCTTATTCATAATAAGACTTTCCGATTCTCTGGAAACTCTGAACTACAATACTATGAGGGTGAGAGAAATAGAGATAGATGAGCATAAGCTCTTCTTTCTTCTTGCATCTAGCACAACTGTTGTTAGCCTTCCACTTGTCTGCCTTAGAAGCAGCCCATATTCCTTCTTGGTGATAGTAAGCCACATGAGCGTTTATTGGTTGCTCTATTTGGAATTGCCTTAGCTTTGAAGCTTCAGTTTTCAAGTCCGCATCCCAAGAGGTCCCAATGTCTTTGCACTTCAAGGCGATTAGAGTTTGTAAACATTCCATTATATAAATGCTGTACTTTTTAATGCATGGCAAGTTTGCTTTTAGTACATCCAGGGCATCATCATGCCAACCCCACATGACATTTCAGAACTCCCATGGATTCTCCAGGTTACAGTTCACATTGAACTCAGCTACATATTACGAATCTCAGCAATCATGTGCCAGTAATATTTTTGCATGGCCTTGTCTCGATGTTATCGTGTGTCAGCAAAAGGGAGGCTTCAGGTTGAGTTATAAGTTCTAGCTAGGCAGCTCTGCTTAAACATAGTAAGCAGTCCTAGCAAGAGATTGAGATAAGAGACAACTCTGGACTCCAAGCATCTAGAAATGGCAGTATTCTTAGTTCGATACTAGAAGAATTTGGTAAAGAACTTGCCCCATGTATTTAATTAAACATTGATGACATTGTTAGTTTCAAGGTTTTGACAAAAGCATCCGTAGATATGATGTGTTAATTTATATTTATGCAGGCCAACTGAAGTTTCTGTACAAAGGGTCATAGTACACATTACATGATGGTTTACGAACAAATCTATAATTATCTTATATCACCATCAACCCAAAATCTGCAAACATGCAATCTCCTCTTGCTTAACTGCTTTGTAAAGGCAAAAGCAAACTGTTATAGCAACGCATGAAGCATGGTGTGGGGGCCCAATTCAGGTCTTCCTGTAGGAATGGAGGTGGTAAGACAAGCTGTAAGTTCAATTATACGAGCATGTGTTTATGAACCTGTATGGTTTTGAGGGTAGGGTAGAGCTTGGCAAGTCAGTAGCAGAGGATGCATGTTGACCACCTTCCATGTTCATAATCCCATTTCCCAGCGAATATCTTGGCAGTGGTGCAGCATCAGATCGTCGATCAAGTCGCTCATATAAGAACGCAAGCACTTGTCGGATTGACGGTCTTGATTTTGCCTCCTTGTGTGTGCACATTCTTACCAGCCGTGCAAAGCTTCTAAGCTCCTCCGTATTGTAAGAGGAGTTGAGTGCAGGATCTACTAGGAATACCAGCCTGGAATTAGTATCAGAGTTTGACAAGTAAGGCTGTGCCCATGCTACAAGATTGCGGTTGTCCTGCACAGCAGCTCTTCCTGTAATCAGCTCCAACAGTAATACACCATAGCTATAGATGTCACTTTTCACAGTCAACTGCCTCGTAATAACATATTCTGGGTCCAGATATCCTTGAACCCATGAAAAGAATCTCATTAGTGGAATTCCACTTATATTAACAAATACAATGCATGAGAGAATTGAATTTCGACTTGTCCATACCTGGGGTTCCTCGCACATCTGTGCTGACTTGCTCATAGGTGGATGGTGCTGTGGAGGTGGCATGTGCAAGGCCAAAATCTGCCAGCTGCATTCTTGCAAAAGAGAGTTAAAAGAAAGTAAAGTTTCCCTTATATATTTGACTTGATGCAAAAGAAGGACTGAGTTCTTACTTTTGCTACAAAATGCTGATCCAGTAAAATGTTGCTTGACTTGATGTCTCGATGGCACAAAGGTGGGTCACAGAACACATGCAGATACTCCTGTTCCACACAAAAATATCTTAAATAGATTAGTATAACGCACAACTCGCATAAGTTAGGTGCCACACAAACAATTTAATTTCCATTCGGGACTGGTTCCAAGTTCCCAAAGCTACACAAAAGTATCCGTCTAGAATACATGGAGACTCCCTTGGGCAGTTCTCTCTCCGAAGAAGGAACCCTATCTCCTTGTGGCTTAGAAAACAGACCATGTATACTAGGTCTAGAATACATGGAGACTCAATTGGGCAGTTCTCTCCCCGAATAAGAAACCCTATCTCCTTGTGTCTTAGAAAACAGACCTGCTTCTTGCCTGGTTCCAAGTTCCCAAAGCTACACAAAAGTTCTCTCTTGGCTAGTTCTCTCTTGGGCAGTTCTCTCTCCGAAGAAGGAACCCTATCTCCTTATGTCTTAGAAAACAGACCATGTATACTCTACTAGCTTGCAGCAGAGGGGATTGTAAGCTTGCTTATCACTTAAAGATCCCTGTCTCGAATACATGCAAATATGCTAAGGGAAATTGTTAACATTCATTATAACAAGTGAAGAAAAAGATCCTATGGGAATGTTTTGTGCTACTAATGTTGTCAAATCAACATCATACTTGCTGAGTGTCTCTATTAGGCAAGACGTTGAGCTCATGGTACCTCTTCTTGTAAGGGAATTACTTGAACTATGTCCTCAAGTACAGGAAAATTATGTTTGGGCATAGCTTCTTGCCTCAACTGTGGATACATTTGACAATAAAACTAGAAAATTCATACGGGATGAAGAAAGTAGACAAAGCCCCGATAAAATTGTTCATACCAGAGCGGCTGCTATGTCGATTGCTATCTGAATTCTACTTTGCCAACTTAATGGAGTTCGATTATCACCTGAAATCAACGACTGAATGGTCACTGTCAAAAGTTGTGCCAGAATATACGAGAGTTGAGAGAGTCCTCGTCTATACCTGTTCTTAAATGCTCATCCAGACTGCCGTTTTCCATGTAATCGTAAACCAAGAACCTGCGTTACAGAAAATGTAAAGGTTATCGAAGCAGCTCATGAATCAGAGCCGGTTTATATAAGCTTGAGCTTTCGGAACTTTTGATTTACAGTCTACGAGACGGCGCATGTGATTATTTGCGAGTGTATTAAAACATCCATGCACGCATGCTTGAAATGAATGTATGATAGCTGAGTTCGAAGAGATGGAGCGAACACTTACCTTTCATTCTTGGTGATGCAGAAGCCTCGTAGGTTCACGAGGTGACGATGGTGCACCCTCCCAAGGAACTCCATCTCCTTGCAAAATTCTTTCTCCCGTTGTCGTGATACGCGGCTCATTCTCTTCACAGCTGCCACCAATCCATCCTCGAAACGTGCCTTATATACAGTTCCAAAGCCTCCCTTTCCAATGACGCTGCTGAAATCATCTGTTGCCTTCTGAATTTCTGAGTATGTGAACCTCCGGAAGCTTACGGACTCGGAGTACACTACGAAAATTGATGTCGTCCATTAAGAGCGTGACAAACAAAATTCAGCAAACATTTAATTGCTACTACGCAAGACGAACAAGAAGTCCTATCACAGCGGGTGATGGAGACACGTTCAATGGTGACAAATCACGGATGCAGAGGAATTAACCATATGCAAAAACCTTGCTCATTAAGAGTCCTACTCTTCCGCAAGAGAGAAGTGTAATTACGATAATAGGTATGTCTGACGTTCAGATTGCACACATTCCCCATACTTAGTGCACTTGAGATTTGATCTTCTGTGTAAAACAGCATGCTGTTCAATGACCTTGCTCCGTACATAACACATGTGATTTAACCATGAGAAGCTTTTCTGGAGATAAAATGAATGCTCATGGAGGAATCGAGCTCCAAGGAGTACGTCCGTGCGCGTTACACAGTGAAATTGCTTAAAACTGACCTTTTAACCACCTTTTCAAGGGGTTTCTTGGATTCTTGGCAATTTCTTTGGTCCAGAGAGGCAAGCTTGCCGTGGAGTCCTTGTTGGACGGCTTGCCGAGCTGGCTTATCTGTTTCTTTTGCCGACGAATAAGGTAAACCAAGAGCCATACGAGGCTGAGGGCAGTAACAGTGACAAAGACAGCGAGGACTGCAATAAGCGTCAGATGGGACGAAGGGCCGCCGTCGCTCTGTCCTGTTGCGTTAGCAGCACTGTGTTTTGAAGCTGAAGGAGGTTTGTAGACGGGCGGCAACGCAGGAAGAGTGATGGACGGGCGTGGAGGCAACGCAGGAAGTGTTATTGCTGGTGGTCTAGGCGTAGGAAGGTTAGGCAGCAATTCTGCGAGTAGGCGGCGGATAATGGAGGTCATTCTAATCTGCCGCTTTAGTGATTTGAAGGTGGGCTTTCCTTGTCCTTGAACCTTACGCAGTCGCCGCAAGAGGCTTCATCGAACAGAAATCTCGAGCATACTCTCTGTGATAGCAGGGAAGATTGTCAATGGAATGCTTGACGAGAGTTGGTCATCATGCAGAAGAAATGTGGAAGGAGATTTTGGGCAATTCAGAATTAGATAAAGTCTGAGTGTGTGTAACGCTTAAAGCTGCAGAAAGGAATGTACTCGCTGAAAATGGGCAGGACACTGAAGATGGTCATAGAGCGATGGAGCGTGGAAGCGTCTGGTCTGATCGCGCGTGCGAAAACAAGATGTTGATGCTTGCTTTCGTCTTTTATCTGTGTACAAGTGTCTTTTTGTTTGGCAGAATTCAGAATAGAGATCTATAGAGAGAAAGATGAGAGGCGTCGAACAGCTTAAGACGAGAGCGTCTATCATCTACCTGAGGCAGGGCAGCGCAACACCTGATTTGAGGTGCTGTTTTTTCTGGGAGGATGCGCTCATTCTGGGCGGTGTACTTTCCGACGCTCTCGACATCACTCTCGAGTCTCCCTCTTTCTTCTCCCTCCTTGTCCGATTCATGCGCTGTATCCAATCAGTCAGGAAGATGAATCAAAATGTGATTAATTTGATAATCTCTTCTCTCAATTTCCCGAGTATCTGTCGGAAGATCTCCTTGGAAAAGAGAAAGCATTCAGTGGGAGACTGGGACTCGGGAGTGTGTGTGAGTCTTCTTCACAGCATTGTGCGGCTGTGTGCTCATCTGTCTGCATCAGCTATGGAGTGGACTCTCTATGGAGAGTATCGAGGAGGCCGCCGCATTCCCCAAGGTTTTTAAATATGAGCTGTTGACAGAGAAGCGAGAGCCCGTACTGTATAGAAGCATACATACGGTTTCTGCCAGCGACCATTGTCTGTCGTCGCCGATTTGATCCTCTCTAAGATTTACCTGTTTCTCAGAAGCGGCTTAAGCTTTAATGCTGCAAGCTTTAGCTGTGCAGATTGATTTTCAAAGACCTTGTCCGTGTTGAGCTTTACCTCTGCCAGTCTACTGTGTGTAAACATGGAAGCTTGAAGGCGTCATTAAGCATTCAAGCAAGTGAATTAATCTTATACTGCTTCATTAATTTTCAAATTAATTACCGGCTACGCGTTGAGCCACTTCTCTGTCTTGTGGAGGTTGCAGAGGTTGCAATGGTAAGAAACTATCCAGAATCCCCAACTTCAAAGAGAACTTAGATGTTCATCACACCCTTAACAAGTTGTGGTGCCTTTATTGGACCAAACTTCGATGGGAACTAAAGTCCATGTCTATTTGGCACCCCCTAATTGAGATCAAAAAGTCCGTTCTCATGTGGTAGATCTTGCATAAGGGTATCTGGTTCAATGCAAGGGATAACAAAATCTGTGGTGTGCCTCCATGGTGCAAGCGTTGCCATCGATGCATCGAAGATTTAGTTCACCTGTTCTTCGATCGCCCCAAGTCCCGTGTTATCTGGCATCACGTGACACAGGTATTGAGACTCACGAACCAAATCAATTGGCAACAGGCACTGTTGGGTGAGGTGGTAGGCTGCTCATCAAGGCTATGGAATGCCATCAGGGGTGAGACTCTTTGGAAGATTTAGAGGGAGCGATGTGCTGTCAATTTTAGCCAAACTCTAAAGGAATGGTCGATTGAGAAATCCTTGTTTCTTCTAGGTAAAAGAATCTCTCGAGATAAGAGATCTCCACCGTTTAGACATCACTCTATTTATCTCCTCGAAAATAACAAGTTGAGACCCAAATGGGTCGCACATGAGAGAGATGATAGATTTGTCCACCTCTCGTAATGCCCTCTAGCTTGCTATACTCCTCCCTTGCATTGTGAGATTTGGGGGGTTCCATGGGCACTAATCCCATTCACTTGTAACTTTTCTTTTTTATTTTAATTAAAGTCCGGGAGAATAGGTTAAGGCCGAACTTCCTTTTATATAAAAAAAAGTTACTCTCATCCACACATGTACTCGTGTTCATTGTTTCTTTTGAGAATTAGTGGAGTTTTTTTTTAGTACAATGAATTGGAAACACAATCACACACTCATCTTTGAGGAACTCATAGATATGTCGAGCCAAGACTTGAACTCAAAACTTCTTCCCGAAGACTCAAGGCATCAAACCACTAAACTATGTGGACTTGAACGGAATGATCAATGGAATTTTGGGAGTTTTGAGTGCTGTAGTTCGAAACAATCTTCACTTATAGTCCTTATTCAATGTCTATCCTTAGCCTTACTCAATCTCTATCCTTAGCGAACCTTCAAGCTTTGTTAATTCATAGGAGGTACTACATGTTCAACCTCCATTTGTATGGGATTTGAGGGATATTCCCTCTTCAGTGTTGATCCACATGTAGTGATGACAAAAGGAAACCATTTCCCTTTCGAGATTAATAGACTTTCCAATGCTCTTGTTGAAGCCAATTTCATTGTTTTGCCTTCAAAAAGAGGGGTCCCATGGGAGCTATGCCCTTCACTCTTGATCCACATGTAGTGGTGACAACTGAAAACTGGTTCCCTCTGAGGACTAGTGGACTTTCGGATGCGCTCTTTGAAACCAATCTCCATCTTTAGATTTAAGGTCATCTTTAGTCAATCTCTACCCTTGGTGGATTTTCGAACTCCGTTAATTCCTAGTAGGTACTAAGCATTCAACCTTTGCTTGTATGGAATTTCGAGGGTTCCATGGGTGCTATGCCCTTCAGTGTTGTAGTTTCCAATCAATGCAAGCTATCATGAAAATACATGACAAAATCGAATCCCCTTTTTTAAAAAGAAAACCAATATTGATTAATTACCGACTCCGTGCCTCACAATGTTTCATTGATTTTATTATTTTCCACATAAACTAGTTTCCAATCAATTCAATTAAAGCTATCAAGAAAAGTAGATGACAAGATTCAAATTCCTTTAAACAAAATAACCTTCATTAATTACCAACTCCATGTCTCATAATGTTTCATTGATTTTATTATTTTCCACATAAACTGCAATTATCTTGATTGAAGTGGTGTAGTAGTAAAATCTTGATTTTTTTTATTATATTAACTCTAAGTATATTAATTGAAGTGGTGTGATAGTGACATCTTAAGTTTTTTATTTAATTTTAGGGTTCAAGCCTTGAGATAGGTTGATCGTTGTGTTGTTCTTTGAGATTTCAAGCCAAAAAAGGGTAGGTGAAAAATTGAACTCTCAAATTTTTTTTATTATAACAAAAGTTTTATTTCATGTGGGTTCATGGGGGTTCCAACCCTCCTTGGGTTGCAACATGACAAAAGGGTAGAGTGCTTTTATGGCTCTAAATATATATTCTTCCCACACCCAAGGACAAGCGAGCTATCCAAGGAAGGCTCAACAGAGTTGCCATGAAAAATAATGGTATCTCTTTTTTTCCACATGTTTTAGAAGGCTTCTTCTCTAATTGAATGACATAGGGTACTTGAATACTATAGGGTTGTAACACAACATAGGGCTAGCAAAGGGCTTCTCAAGCAGGGTTTTCTATCAAGTGATTCTTTGTTTTACATACAAGATTTTCTAAGAACTTCTTTGTTGAGAGTTGGGCTTTTTATCTAATGGTTCTTTGTTTTACATGCAAGATTCTCTTTGAACTTCTTTGTTAATTTGAAGACAACAAGAAAGTAAATTAAATTCATGAAGGTATGTTACAAATTGTATAGGAAGGAAGCAGGATCCCATATGATTGCAAGCCATCAAATTGCCAAAGGGAATGACATACAGGTCACCTTGGAAAATATGAACCAAAGGGGAAAACTAGAGAGATACATCATATTGTCCAACACAAACCAAGGCTTCACACTAAATGTCCTTAATACACACACATATGTCCCTAAGGGGACTTAGACTAAGATGCAAGTTGAGACCAAATAGGTGACAAAGCTTGAGATACATGAATGAAAAAAGAGTGAAAAGGTAAAAAAACCTTAGTCAATATTTTACACCTTAAAGAATCTCTCTTTCGAATAGACTTAGAGAAGAATGTCCCTCCACTTTTTGGGTTGCTTCCCTTTGAACAAAGAATCGTGTTGGCATTCCTCATGAATAGCATCTCTTATAGATAATAAACTCTTAGTGTCAATATTCTTAATGGGAGCTTTGCAAGAGTAACAACATTCATTAATTCCCTCATGAAAAACTTTGTGATTCTTGGTGGTCCAAATACACCAAAGAACGTGGGATAAAACCAAATCCATATTGTTGCAAACACCAAGCACTAGCTCTTGACATCCAAGGCTCTCTATGTTGGATTTCCTAGAGTATGGTGCAAGAAGCTTTTAGAATCTCCTTGCATTGAGGTAGTGCACAAAAAGGTGGGTGAAATCCTCAGCCCTTTCACAAAAAGAACATTTATCCTCACCAATTTTACTTTTTCTTAGCCTTGTTGCCGGTCCAAATACCATTATCTAAACTAAGCCTCTAAAGTTGTCATGAAGCTTCCAAGCATTGGAGTTAATGAACGCCTTATGAGACTGAGAGTATGTATCCTCCCTTCCTACTCCACTCATATAAATACCTATCAATTAAGGTGTCTAGCCTTGCCATGTGTCCAAGCCACATGGTTTCCAAAGAAGGGTTATCCACATCATGGGTTTCTAAGTCAAGCAATCACATGGGCTCGCATTGAATCACATGGGCTCGCATTGAATCACATGGGATCACTTGAAAATCACATGGTTTCTTAAGTGAGGAGCACTAGACTTGTACATAGACCCTCAGGGGGTCTTGACTTGAATATTTCTTCAAATGATGAGGCTCCTCATCTTATGATAAAAACCTAAGTCTCAAACCATTCAATTGAAATAAAATACCAAAGGGCTCTTGAATAACAGCGAAAGGTTCTCCAAAGATTTCCCAAGGGTTTCTCTATGAAATCCAAGGGCCTTGAACCTTAGAACTCATGCAAATAGATCCATTTCAGGTACAATATGTTGAGTATTCCCCCATGTACCATGATCATTCTCATTGATCATGGACTCACTCTCAAAGATCTTCCTTGTTTTCTAACTTCAAGTTGGAAAAGAAGGAATTCTTATATTAATCAAACTTACTCGTTCCCAAGTGGCAGTTTTTTTGTACCATCTTTCCATTTAACTTGTCACTTTTTATATAAATGATTCCTCGTCTTTTTATCTCAATTGGGTAGTATTTTCTTTGGTTGGTGAGGGATGTTATGAAGTGAGAAGGTTGGAGTATTGTATATGGAGATACAAGATTATGTTCTTCAAATAGTTTTCTTTTCAATCTACTCAAGTAGTGTGATGGTGATATACCATGATGGGTTTCCTTTACTAGAGCTCCATGATGATGCTCTCACACTGCAAAAAAATAGCTTTTAGTGACTCACACGGTGCTCTACATAGACCTACATAAATACAGAGAAAGTACATAGTATGCAAAGACCTAACCACATATTTCCTACTTTTTACAATTGCAGTTCAACTTGTAATTTATGACTGATTGATACACTATATGTTTTATTAATATACAAAAAAATTTGATGACCATTTAACCTTTTACATGCACAATAATGGTAACAATCTCCCACCAACAACTAATACGACCGAAGTGAATTATAAGAGAAAAAATAAAGAGTGATAACGGATACATGATTGTAAGTATACAAGTTCTGCCTCGCACTTTGATGGGCATGTTATATAGTGTACAAGTAACTGTGCAAGTTCATGAATCAAGTAACCCCCATCAAATGACAATAGTGTCAAAAGCTATCATGTGATAGAGCTTTAGTCAAACAAACATCCTTACTTAATTTCACGTATGTAGGTAAAGGTGTACTAAATGTCTTTTCACCCTGCATATTGAACCTATGAAGTTCTTTGGATATGTACTCACTTTGACAGAAGTGTATGCATCTTTTACTCATATCATGAGTAATGCACATGACAAGGATATGTTTGACATCCCCCAAATCCTTCATATCAAATTGCTCATTCAACTTCTTTTTTAGCAATAATAAGTGAGGAGAGGACTTCCTAGCAATCAAAATATCATCAACATAAAGTATCAAACATATCAAGGTGCCATATAAGCATCTCTTAGTGTAAAAACAATGATCCTCATTTTTCCGAGAATAACATTGAGACTTCATAAAATTATCAATCTTTTGGTACCATTGCCATATAATCTATATTTCAACCTCACTACATATTCCTACAATTTTTCTAGAGGTATGTAGGTCTTAGAGCGTATTTTCAGTTTTTCCATCCATTCATCTATTGCCGTGTAGATGCGCACACCCATTCCTTTTTTGCCATATCAATGAGACAAGGTATAGGGTGTGCTTTACTTTCATGAGACAAGGCACAATCATGCAAGCCTCAAGAAAAATTGATTGTGAAATTCACTACAAAACTTATGTGCCCCCACTTATGTATTCACATTCAAGGATAGAATTCCTCTCCCAAAAGAACAAAAACACAATCTCTTATTTGAGAGAGAGAGGGGGTAGAAAATTGAAAATAAATACCAATTTATTTGAAAAATATATTTCTCTATCCTGGTGCAAAACACTAGTGTAGATACTTCTTCGGCTCTTTAACTCTCTCTAATTGAATCGATGGTGCAAAACACTGTAGATACTTCTTCAGCTCTTTAACTCTCTCTAATTGAATCGATAGGGCCACATGGGTTCATCTTATTAATGTAAACATGGCTTCATGTAATTTCTCCATTCGGACCTTCGTGTGCCTTACCCGTGGCCCTACCTTCTAAGTATGTGTGTGCATGAGAGAGAGAGAAAGAGAGAGAGGGAGAGAGAAAGAGAGACAGAGAGTTCTATCCTACGTTTGTAAGGGTGGTTTCAGATAGAGGTGAAGGAACTAACTGAGGAAAAACTTGATTCCAGGTTGAAGAACATGCTGTACCGAAGAGTCCTCCGACCCTCCATTCACACAAGGGTGGAAGAGAAAAAGTCTGTGTGATTCTCTGAGTCTCACTTGGTCCAATGAAATTCTTTCAAACAGATTATAATGAGTATTTGATGACGAGTAGATCGATTATTTTACTCTTAAATATTGCCATGTAGGGTGGAACATCTCCTACTCAGCATGATGTAGCAGGCTACCTAAAGAGTGCCGCTGCGCTATGTGAAAGAGTCATGCCACATGGCTCATTTTCGTTTGCTTACGTACGTTCCAGAGCGGTGCCGCCGCGCTGTGTGAAATGGCTCTAAGTTGTTGGAGATATTTGTCCTCTTTTTGAACTTTATTGACGAATAGTGGGCAATAGTATACACTTTTCCGATAGTAAAGACATCACTTTTTCATGATGCCCATTCGTCGACTTCCTCTCAACATGGGAACGCTCATATAAAGCTTCGGTCAAATCCTAGTAGAATACACAATTTTTTTTTCTCTTTAAATTTTGGCACGCAAATATATGGCGAAATTCAGCTTTCCTCGAATTTCAATATAGAAAATCGGGGGAGTATACATAATATAATATTTATTTATATTATTTACTTGCAAATCCATGAAAAATTTTGGTTGGCGGATGATGGAGTGTTGCCGGGTGGATATAAGATTTCTTCTTCTATTCCCTTAAACTTCACAAAATAGCTCAACAACCCCCCTCCATTTCCCAATGTGTGTGTGTGTGGGGGGGGGGTAGATGGATGCATGGTTCCCAAGGGTTGGTGAACTCCAATGGGTTATTCCTTTGAATAGCTTTTCCCTTCTCAATGTAATACTCAACTTACTAAGAATAACATAAAAAATAAATAATAACAATTTCTTCGTTATTTGCATCATCGTTCCAAAGCAAAGTTGAGAATAATGTTAGGTTTGGTATTTTCTAAATAATCTACTCTTTTCGGAAAGCTTAAATTCTATGAATTATGACGGCAATTAATGTAGGTTTAGAACCTCTTGATGTAGTCCACGCTCGTTAGCTTGGCTAGATGGACCTTCTGCCTCTTGAGGCATGGCGAAGGTTTGATCTTCATTTTCGATAGGACATCTTGTGGGCCTAAGGCCAGTGTGTAACCATGTTGTATCCAATTGAAACCAGTTGCCTTCGGGCAGAGTCGTCATCGGGCACTCTAACGCTTGCTTTGTGAGATAGGGAGGTCCCATGAGTATTATGCAGTTCACTTGTACAATTGCAATTTTAAAGTTAAAGCTTGAGGAAGTAGGCTTCAGCTGAACCTCCACTAAAAAAAAAAAAGAATCTATTGATGCTTTCCTCATATTTCACCCTATTTCACAACCTTATTTTTACCCTATTTCACCATAAACCACTCCCCTTTGGTCTTAGAGTAACCCTAAAAAACTCCAAAATCACCCTCCAATTTTAAGAAAATTCAACAAAATTTCACTTTTGACCACCAATTTTTAACTTTTTGCGATTTATTTTTCACCCATTACCACTTGCATTTTCAACGCAGTAATACGTTCTTTTTTTTTCAATGCTTTTCAATCCCTCGTTGTTTCCTCACTTACTTTACCTTGGAATCTAAGTTAGCATGTGCGTTGCATTCTCTCTCTTCACCTGTGCAATCTTTGTCTAAAAAAAGAACCCACATGTCCCTCTCCATGTCCATGTCTCGTGCAATCAATCACCAAATGAAGCATACACACACACACACACACACACACATATATATATATATATATATATATATATATATATATATATATATATATATATATATATATAGTGTTTTTATGTGTGTGCACAAGTATCAAAGGGTGAAATGTAAAAGTGGTCAGAATTTAGCATATCAACAACCATTTTAACAAAGTAAGAATTGAGCATATAAACAACCAGTTTTAGGGTTTTGGGGATTTTAGATGCATTGATGTTGATGATTTGTCAAAATTCTTCACCATTGGGAGATGAAACTACCAAAAGAATAGTTTACCCATAGGAAATATGTTCATGGTGCAAGGCCCACACTATACTTCTGTCCTCAAGAGACATCCTCAAGAAACCCTCAAACCAAGATTTTACGCTCAACGTATAAAGAGCAAGAATTGGACTCGTGCGAATGTGTGTGTAAAATAAGCATATTTACTCTAACTATTCTTTGATCATGAAGATTTATGCATAAGCATCCAACCTGAGAAAAAAGTGCATGGAGAAAACAACAAGGAAAAGAAGAGATTCATGTGAATGATCTAAGTATTTATATTGATGAATGTATTGTGGTGTGTTTAACTGGAACCCTCTATCTTATTGATTATCCAATCTCATATTTGCTTGATAGATATCTACAATACCATAGAGATACTTTAAATCCTCAAAAATAAGTTTTCCTTTGCCTATTTACCAACTTGGGTTCTCAATCACTTTTGGTTTACAATAACTATGGCCTCATGTCCCATTTCCTTTGATCTTGTAGAGTTCCATTATTCTTTTCTCTTCATATCTTCTATCACTATAAAATGGCATGTGTTACTTTATGAAAAATGTTTCACTTTGTTAAAACCCCAAAATTGAATCTCAAAATGGAACATCTAGAGCTCAAGTTATGGATCTAAAGATTTTTGAGCTTAGGTATAGCACATATTTCTACATGTAGGTAGTCTGGGCTCTAGGCACTACATGACAAAGTTGGACTAAATGTTTGAACCCAAGAAAAAAATACTTTGCATTCTCCTCCTTTCCCCCTTGTTTTTACATGATTGTATGCACATGCAAAGAAAAAGACTTTGTATCATCCACCGTGATGGAGTATTTACACTCCTAATTTTAGCTTGATGTCAATGAACCTATCCCAAGATCAAACTCTAAGCCACCATAGTCACTTAAAATCAATGTTTTTCACAAATGGCTAAAATAATGAACTTTAGACTTTGTGAGCACTCAAACAAGCTATACAGGCTCCAAATTATAGTCTTTGAATAACTTCAAGTGGATTTTGGTAGCTCACACAAAGCAATATTATATGATAGTCTAAGATCATTGATACTGACCAATCAAGGTGTTTGATTTCACAAACAGGGTGATGGATGCTTTATCCTTCTCTCCTTCTAGAAACTTGTCTACTTCCAATTGATTTTCTTAATTTTATATGCACATTTGGCTTTGCGGCTCATATTGATTCCTTAATATATTATGTGCCTCACTTCCCTTGGATGTATTCGGAATGAGAGGTAGAATAGGGTCCACACAATCGGTCATTATAGCATATAGAGTTGTGGCTCTTGGTCTCTTCCCATCACCATCTCCAAAAGATCATAAGAGTGAAGGATAAATATAATCTTGAACTTCCAGAGAAAATAATATGTACCATCTAACTTACCCCCATTGAAGGTTGGTGGATGAACCCATAGTATTTGCATTGCCATATCCATTGCAAGAAATCCACTTCCACTTCCACTTCTAGATGATGTCATCTCCATAGGGTTGAAGCCTTTGTGTCCCATGAATATCAAGACTTGATGCCTTTGCATCCACCAAACTCTACTATTGAATCCTTTAGCTCTTAGGAACTCTAGCCTTGAATCCTTCGCCTCCCACAAGCTATAGAGTTGAAGCCTTTGCCTCCCAAGGACTCCAATGTTGAAGCCTTTGCCTATCACAAACTCTAGAGTTGAAGCATTTACTTCTCACAAGCTTGAATGTTGAAGAATTCCTTCCAGGAACTCTAGAGTTGATTCCTTGGCCTTTAGGATGTCTGCACTCTTTTATATAGCTTTGATACCATGTTTTTCTCATACATAGATAAAGAAGAAACCATGTATATTGTCACCAGCCAACCTAATGGGAGCAACAAATTTGGAATAGTGATTCCAATTGAGTTGGGAGACATAGAACAAGAACACCCAAGAGAAGAACCTAGAACTTCTAGAGGCAAATTTGTTCTGATAAGACTGCTCACCCTAGAATGGATAAGGCAATAAGAATATCAAATTATTCCTGAACAAAGGAACATATAAGGCATTCTGGAGATATAAGCCCAAACAGCCTACTGAAACAGGAACGATCACTATCTATGAATTCAAAAACCTTGACACCTCAAGAAAAGTGGTGTACATGGATAGTGCATCTGAACAAGTGTTTGTGGTGTCAGAACATGGTAGACATGCTTACACATGGAGGGGAGAATTTATCTTTCCTCAACCAAGATCAAATGTTTCCATAGACCACCAAGGAGTTGGGACATCCCAAGCTCATGGCTCTCAAAGGCAAAAGGTTAGAGAAAGACCCGAAGTAAGCTTCATTGATCCGACAGGATGAGATCGATAAGGTGTGAAGTATTCTAGAGTGGAACGAGAAAGAACAAGAGAACCTAGGCCCCAATGGGGTAGAGATGATATTCCTCCACCTAGATCCAAAGAGCATCCTAGGATATTGAGGCCCACCCAGTTAGTAAAAGCCATGAAGAATTACTTTGATGAAACAGGTGATGACTATGACCATGTGGGTGAATTCAAAGAAGTATTGAGGGAAAAACAGGTGGATTACATGTTCACTTGATACAATGCATTTGGACGAACATTAAAGAATCCTGCCTTAACCTAACACACTGCCAAATTTATCTTCAATATTGATATATGTTGTTGTAGATAGTTATTCAATACAATAGAGAGATGATATACCAACCATACTGTGCAAGATTTCCCTTATAACAAGTAGGTGGTTAGGAAAAATTATCAATAGACATATCAACAACCTGATAGATATCAAGGCCAATACAATACACAACCTTACTATAGACCACAACAGAACTATGAGAAACCCTACCAAGCACAATCTCAACCTCAATCATTGCTAGCCTAGCAACCACCACCTCCAATTAATGTAATCTCCATAAAATATGTTGCTACGGAAGATAATCTCAATAGGGCATTAGTACCCACATCCCCATTGATCACAGACAATGACCCTAATTCCAATAGTTTTGATTCCACACACATAGATAGCCCCCCAACATACTACAATGATTCAATTGAACATGTGGAAGCTTACCAATAAAAAAACCCACCTATAGAACGTAATTGAGAGCCAGACTATGCCAATATCATGTACACCAATCCCAACCCATGGCTCGAGTTGAGACAAATGAGACCCCAGGGCCTAAAGGACCATGCTTTAGGTGCCAAGAAGACTATTATATAAGGAAATCTCCATATCCTCCACCAGTGGGACAACAACAATATTACAACATTCAGAGTTTTTTCCCCCACTGTGATAAAGAACATGTCATATGTGAGTGTCCCAAAAACCCACGCAATGCCTCAAAAGTGACCCCTATAAACATGATAAGCATTGTGCATGCTTCAAATGGATCTATACTGACATATGTGCCCATACAAGCAGTGAGTAGAGCCCATACACTACAATAAAACCAACAAATAAACCCAAATAAGACCTCAAAGAATAATGAAGTCAGAGAATCTAGTGGGAGGAAATAAAAATCTTGGAAGGATTCAATAGAAAAGCTTAAGAGAAAATGGATTAGAGAATAAATGAGCTAGAAGAAAGCTTAAAAGAGACAAAGTCCAAAAATCTTAGAATTAGCTTCTCAAAATTCAATCCCAATAAACCCATCACCCAGACCTGGGTTTGCTTTAGATGAACCTATACATGAGAACTTGGATATGATGTTATGAGCATACCAACCAAGACTGAGAAAGGGACCTAAGGTAGACGAATTAAGCAAGAGCTACCCCAAAGAAGACCTAGAGATTGAGAGAACTAAACTCTACATGACAATGGTAGAATTGGCCCAAACCATGTTCAGAGCATCTCAATATGTCAATTGAAGCAACCTAGTGAAACCCGAGTTACACTTTCAAGGACTATTAGAAAGACTAGAACAGATATTGTCTAGCATAAAGAATCTCAAGCCTAAGAAAACCCCCTCAATCTAGAACTCACAGGGAGAAGTTGCACCCATGCTACCACAAGTGCCCAATTCTATAGAGTGTGAGATTTCTCCTTCCATACATAAGTACTTGCAAGGATTTTTGAGGGAGATTCAAGAAGAGAAATGGAGGATGGAGCATGAGACTTCTCAACCAATTCAAGAGATAGACAATTGTCAAGAGCAATTCCCTCAGCATATACCCTCAATTTATGGAGAACAAGAGGAGGAACATTTTAGTGAGTAGACAAATTGTAAATCTAACTCTTTGCATGAGCTACCCCACTTTATTAGCCCTTGGGAATCAAAGTCCTTTCAAATACTAATAAAAAACAAGGAATCGGCTCTTCCTAGGAATATCGAAATTAATGTTTCCTGACAAGGAATTTGAGCCTCGTGGACGGGCAAAGATCCTAGCCACAATGGACATAACGGTGAACAAAGAACAATGGACTCCTCACTTTGATGAGGATGGCTATGAAATCTCTATCTTCATGATAGAACCCATAATATGTGAGCCTATATTAGAATAACATATTGATGTGACCCTAGAGCCAACTTATGCAAGTGATGAAGATCTAGAGTCCATTATTATGGAGCCATTTTGCTCTTTAGAAGATGAATACCTTTATTTTGTGGAAGCCACTAACCTCAACGTGATAATGTGTACCAAAAATGATTGGCTCACCCAACTACAAGAAACCAAGGAGAGGAAGCAGAAGAAAGAATGATGAAAATCTCCTACCCAAGAAGAAGAACCCTATTGAAAGTGATAGAAAATTTGAAGGAATATGAAATTGAAGATAGAAGAATCATGGTAAGAATGCCTAAGTGAGAAGCGAGCCTAGGAGAAGCATATGGCAATCGAGAAAACACTAAGAAGATCATAGTCACCGTTGAAGAAGAAGAAGAAGAAGAGAAATGTACATATATAGGACATGACCTGAATGAGGAAGAAGAATAGAAATTTAGCACCCTCCTGAAAGAATATAGAGACATGTTTGCATGGAATTATAAGGATCTAAAAGGATTAGAACCTAACATATGCTTGCATAGAATTCCCATGACTCAAGAAGCTAAGCCCATGAAGCAGAAGCCTTATACATACAATGATAATTATGAAGCTAAAATAAAAGAGGAAATTGATCGATTAATTGAAGCAAGATTTATCTATGAAATTGAGCACACTGAATGGGTTCACCTATTATGGTGGTGCCCAAAAAGAATGGCAAATTATGTGTATGCATTAAATTGAAGAAAGTTAATGCAACCACTATCAAAGATAGTTACCTGCTCCCTATCACTGAACATATGTTAGAAAGGGTAGCCGGAAAGGAAGTATACAGCTTCGTTGATGGATTCTCTAGCTAGAACCAGGTAGTCATTGCCATGCCTCAATCTATGCGTGTGCTCCTCTTTGATTGTGAGAGCGTGTGTTTCCCAAAGGCATGGAGAAAGCGTGATTCACAAACAACCTTAGAGTTTTAGAGCCATCTCAACCTCTGTTTCAAGCTTGCAAGGTGCGGCCCATAGAAAAACCAGGTCAGTTTGCAAAAGTGTAACTTATCTCTTATTCGAAAACACTCATATATTCTAGATCCAAAATTTCAAGCAATTCTGTGTACTGTTGATACATGAAAATTATGTTTTTTTGAGATCGAACTATCATGTCATAGTATGATAGTGTTCAAGCAGAAGTGCTCCTTTTAATGTTTTGTAGTGTTGTGAATTGTTGCAAAAATGCCAAATGCAGATGGAATGAGTCAGCGTATGAGCAATAAGCTAGACAAGAACAACCTCCATGCTTGGAGATTTAGAATGATGAATTTCTTGATGGGAAAAGGCTATTGGAAGTACATTGAAGGAGAGAATGAAAATGCTCTGTGGTTACCAGAAAGGAATCAAATTGCAGACCAGTTAAGAGCATATGAGGAATGGAAACAAGGATCATGAAAGGTAATGTATTGGCTATCTATTAGCATACACGATAGCATGATTGGACACATATAAAAGTTTGGTCACTTTGTATGAGACCAATACAAAGGCACGGAAATTGCAACTCAAGAATGAGCTACATACTTTGGAGAAAAAGAGCATGTCGTTAAGTGACTACATCTGGAAAATCAAAAGCATATGTGAGTCACTTGCATCTATTGGCGTGAATGTAGATGATGATGATAAGGTGGAAGTGTGCCTTCATAGTCTAGGAGCTGAATATAAGCAGTTCAAAACTTCTATATAGACCAGGGAAAATATTCCAAATTTTATTGATCTGTTATCCATGTTGATTATTGAAGAAAAGAATCTTGGTGAGGACTCAAACTCCCAAGGAAAACCTAGTTCTGAGTAGGCATTCTCCTCCAGCAAAGGAAGAGGTAGAGGCTTCAAAAGTGGAAGAGGAAACAATAACCAAGACCAAAGTCAACATCAAAATAATGCAAGAGGTAGAGGACAGTTTCGAGGCAGAGGGAGCCAAAGAGGCCGTAGAAAGTTCCAAAGAAATGATTCAGTTAATGATTGTAAAGGATGTTGAAATTGTGCTAAACCTGGACACTTTGAACGTGATTGCTAGTTGAAGAATCAAAATAAAAGAAGGCAGCAAAACAACTATGCATCCACAAGTGCATATGATTTTGAGAAGCTGTTCATGGTCCAACATCACATGATGAATACAATGTCTGCTGATGTTTCAAAATTGAATGATAATGTCTGGTATGTTGATTTAGGTGCTTCAAATCACATGACCAGTCATGCGAAATGCTTTAGTGGTTTGCAAAAATTGCCAGTTCTTGGATATGTTGAAACAAGTGACGACATATCACACCCTATTGAGCATACAGGAAACATAGCACTATCTATGGAGGACGGAAAGGTAAAACATCTTGTTGATGTGCTGCATGTTCCAAATATAGCAAAGAATCTGGTTTCTATTGGACAAATGGTTGACCAAGGATTACAAGTCACGTTCAATGCTGATGGGTTATATGTAGAAGGGTACAAATAGGGTGGACGATTAATTGCCAAAGGAAACAAAGTGGGTAGGATGTTCACCATAAATGTGAAAACTCCTAAAATGAATGCAACCATGTTTGCAAAAGCTGCAGGAGTTATTGTAGATATAGAGATGTGGCACAAACGGATTGGACATGCAAACTTGCAAAGGTTGAAGTTGATGCATTCAAAGGATATTGTTCATGGATTACCAAATTTCAAGGTTGCAGAGATGCAAAAGGTATGTGCAACGTGTCAATTTGGTAAACAGTCAAGATCATCATTTTTGCATGACAAGCATGTTAGTGAGAATGTGCTAGAAATAGTACATACAGATGTTTGGGGTCCCACAAAGACCACTTCTATGGGTGGTTGTAGGTTTTATCTTACTTTGATTGATGACCATACACAAAAAGTGTGGGTATATTTCATGAAAGAGAAGAGCGAGGTGTTCACTCACTTCATGAATTTTAAGGCTATGGTGGGAAAGCAAATAGGGAAGTATATTCAGCCATTAAGATCTGATAGAGGAGGTGAATACATGTCAAATGAGTTCAACAACTTTCTAAAAAGTCATGGAATTCGATGTCAGTTTTCATGCAGGTACACACCACAAGAGAATGGCTTTGCTGAATGCAAAAATAAACATGTTGCAAAAATATCAAGAGCGTTGATGACTGAGAAGAATATGCCTCATTGTTATTGGGCAGAAGCTATGCATACGGTTGTATACATCATGAACAGAACTCCAACTGCTATTGTACATCAAGTTACACCTGAAGAGAAGTTCATAAATCCAAACTTATCACATATGAAAGTTTTTGGCTGTATTGCATATGTACATGTTCCAAATGAGCTGAGGATGAAGCTTGATCCAAAAGCAAAAAAATGTGTCTTCATTGGATACTCTCTTGAGCAAAAGGGATAGAAATGGTATAACCCACTCACATGACAAGTGAAGGTGAGCAGAGATGTTGTGTTTGATGAAATGTTAAGCTTCTATGTAGATGCCAAAGATGGACTTAATCTTGAATCAAATGACAAAGAAAATGCTAAAAAGCCAAGTGCAGAATCTCAAGTTTTGAGTGGACCCGATGCATCACTAAGCAATAGTTCCAACTCAAATCCATGGAGAGAAATATTTCGTGGAAATTTCAGTCTAGAAAATTCATCAACTACATTGAAAAAAGGTAAAGAAAAGCTTTCTGTTGGTAGTAAAACATCTACAAGTTTTGAAGACATTGATGGAGATTCAAGCAGTTCAGAAAAGAGCCTTGATGAGGAGCTTGAATTTCCCTTTGTGAAGACTCCACGAGTAAGAAAGGCACATGTGGATGATACAAGGAGAAGTGACCCAAGACCAAGAAGATCTGGGAGGATGCAGAATTCACTGCAACGATTGGCATATGATAGTTATATGGCTCGTCATTGTGCTTACATGACCAAGGCAATACAAGATGTTGAACCTTCTTGTTTTGAAGATGCAATTGGAAATGCAGATTGGAAAAAAGCTATGGATGAGGAGATGGCTGCACTGGAAACAATAGATGGAAGCTGGTCCTATTGCCACAAGGAAAGAAACCCATAGGCTACAAGTGGGTTTACAAGGTAAAGCACAATTATGATGGTAGCATAAGCAGATACAAAGCAGGATTGGTAGCAAAAGGATATGCACAAACATATGGCATTGATTATGAGGAAATGTTCAGCCCTATAGATAAAATGTCTACTCTCAAAACACTTGTTGCATTAGCTACAACAAAAGGGTGGACTTTACATGAGATGGATGTGAAGAATGCCTTTCTACATGGTGAGTTACAGGAAGAAGTATACATGGACCAACCACAAGGATATGAAGACTCAAAGCACCCAGATTATGTTTGTAGGTTCCAAAAGGGTTTGGATGGGCTTAAGCAAGCTCCTCGTGCATGGCATGCAAGGATTGCTAATTACTTGACCACCATTGGATTTTCTATGTGTGATGCAAATCATTCACTATATGCAAGGAAGGGTGATGATGGCATCACGATTGTGGCTATTTATGTTGATGACTTGATTGTAGGTGGTGATAATGAAGAAAAAATTAAAGAGGTAAAGCAGCTTCTTATGCAATAATTTGACATGAAAGATCTTGGTGTGCTACTCTATTTTTTGGGCATTGAGTTTATACATATAGAAATAGGTATATGGATGTTGCAAAGGCAATATGCCTTGAATATGCTGCAAAAATATGGTATGGCTGATTGTAAGACAATTTTTATGCCATTAGATCATAATTTGAAGTTAGATGCTACATCAAGTGAAGCATTGGAAAATGCTACTATGTACAGGAAAATTATGGGAGGTTTGATATATCTCACAATTACGAGGCCTGATCTTAGCTACACTGTTGGACTTGAAAGTCAATTTATGCAAGATCCCAGGAAGCCACATTTGGATGCTTTGAGGTGCACTCTACCTTATGTGAGTGCTACTTTGGATTATGCATTGTTTTATGAAGCTGGTGTAGCTTTGCAAGTTCATGGATACACCAATGTAGATTTGGCTGGTAGCATTCAAGATAGAAGATCTACTAGTGGCTTCCTCGTGACACATTTTATGTCATTCTCTATCAACAAGTCGTTGGATGCTTGATTTAGTTATGCATCACTCGGTCTGATATTCAGTTTGATGTCTCTTAGATGTGCAGGTTTATCATTGCCTAGGTGTCAAAATTGGCAGGTAGTTAAGTGCATGTTTTGCTAGTTGAGTGATATCCAACTACTTGGATTGTTTTATGCTAAGGGGGGATCATTACTACTAGATTTTCATGCTTTTTTTGACTCTAAATGGGCTAGTTTTCATAACACTCATGTGTCCACCAATGACTTTTTGCTTCATGTCTGGTAGCTCGTGCATATCTTGGTTGAGCAAGAAGTAGTCTACTATGGCCACTTCTAGTTGTGAGGTGAAGTTTGAAGCTTTCTGTAAAGATTTGGGCTTACTTTCTTTTATGGATTGATCTCTTTCCACATAGCTTGGCCCTTCCTTATACATGAGTGCCAGCTCCTTTTTCACCACATCACTCCCATGGGGGATTTGTTGATATATTTTGGTAGTGATGTGTGTGAACACACTTAGGACTGCTAGGGCATTGTTTTCCCTCTTGAGGAGGTTTCTTCCCTTGGTTTGTATATACCTGTATAACCCTAATGGGTTAGTTTTCTTTTTACATTCGATTGGTAAATTATTTAGTGGAGTTTTGCGCTCCAAGATTCTTCTCCTTCCTTGTGGTGTTTGTGTGCTTTTATAGACCTAAAACTCCAACAGGGTCTTAGTTGCACTAATCTCAAGAGTGGCTACTGTAGTGGCAGAGATGGAGGTTGGTGTAGTGACAATGTATATGCATTGGGGTGATGATTGTAGGTCAATTATAATGGTGGCAACCTTTTACTCTTCTTCACCTTCTAGTGAATCATAAAATTCACAAGCTGTGTTTTGTGGGCACAATAGAGATGAAGGGTTGGGTGATGGTGTGAATACTCATCTTTGGTGCCTTGAAAGTAGTTCCTTTGCTTCAAATTTATACTCACATATGGGTGATACTTATATGGATTGATTGGAGGCCTTTTCTTGGGATTATTAGACTTTAGTTACAATTTCTTTGGCTTGGTGTATGTCAATTTCTCCTTCATCCTTGTCCCTTGACATATGCATAGGTATAGGCTACTGTGTTTTGCTTTATGCACAAACAACTATTATTTTCAGTTTTTCTACACTAGTGGCTAGTGCATGAGCTTCCACCATTTCTACATCTTTTGCAGAGATGTGGATTGACGTAGCGAAGAGATCAAAACATCATTTATTCTCTCTCCCTCTTTGATCACTCGTCTCTATGGATTTGGTAGATCACCGCTCTCTAGGGATTTGCTAGATATTGAATGCTTCTTGCTAGATGAATGCTTGAGATGTTATCTCCAAATATATTAAGTTCTTTTACCTTCACATCTGGGTCCTTGAATAACTTCTTGAGCCACATTATTTCACATGTAGCTAGTGCTAGAGCTCTGTATTCAGCCTTAGTAGAAGATAATGCAACTATAAGTTGCTTCTTGGACATCCATGAGATGAATCTTTGACCCAACATGAAGACATAGCTAGATGTGCTCCTTTTGTCTTCTTTGGAACCAACCCAATTATCATTAGTAAAGCCCTTTGGTTGTAATTAATCTTCATAAGGGTAATACAACCTTTGTTTGAATGTATTTTGATGTATCTAAGAACCCTCTTGGATGCACTCATGTGAACATCAGCAGGTGAATTTAGAAATTATGAAATTACTCCTAAAACATATGACACATCAGACCTTGTAATTGTAGCATAATTGAGGCTTCCAATTATGCTCCTATATGATGAAATTTAGGGGTTGTACTTCACCTTCACATACCTTAGTATTTGGATCCATAGGTTGTGTGAGTGGCTTACATCCACTCATACCATACCTATATAGTACATGTAGGAAGTATTTCCTTTTATCTAGGTAAAGACCCTTTGCTACATAAATAACTTCAATTATAAGAAAGTATTTGAGCATCACATAATGATAGTGGACCTCTATATTCCTGGTCCTAGCATGATAAATAGGATTTGCTACAAGATGTAATGAGCTTGTATTATCTCCAAAAATCATTGGAGATGTGGTATCCAAGCCTAATTCTGTATATAACAATCTGATCCATATGGCCTCTTGAGTAGCATTGGCCAATCCTCTATACTCTGCCTCTATAGAAGATAAAGCAACAGTAGGTTGCTTCTTTGAAGACCATGATATAGGTTTGTCACCTGCAAAGGATAGGTATCTTGAGGTACTTCTTCTATCATCTTTGCAACCTGCCCAATCTGCATCTGAATATATCTTGATGTCCAAGTCTGAGGTATAAGGAAAATACAATCCTTGATTTTGAGTGCCCTTAAGGTACTTCAAAATTCTTTTGGCAGCTTCTAAATGAGGTGACCTAGGTTTGTGCATAAATTGACTTAAAACACTTACTCCATAAGCAATATCAATCCTTGTCGATGTAGCATAGTTCAAGCTTCCCACTGTGCTTTGGTAACCTGCAATATTCTCAAGCACATCACCTTGATGAGCACTTAACTTTTGGTTTACCTCCATTGGAGTACTTGCTACTTTGGCATCCTGCAAGTGAAACTTCTGTAACATATGCTGTATATACTTTCTCTGAGTAATGTAGATTCCTGAGTTAGTATAGACTAACTCAAGTCCAAGAAAATATTTTAGTGATCCAAGGTCACTAATTTTGAACTCGTGCATCATCTGATTCTTAATCTGCTTGATACCATTAGCATCATTACCTGTGAGTATGATATCATCAACATATGCACATAGGTATATTACCTCTGAATTACTCCTCTTAACAAATAGAGAAGTATCTGCTTTACTCATGATGAATCCTTGATCCTGAAGCTATGTAGTCAACCTATGGTTCCATGCCCTAGGTGCATGCTTCAATCCATAAAGAGATTTGTTCAATTTACATACATATGTTACCTTGATTAGATCCTCATAGCCAAGAGGTTGAGACATGCACACCTCCTGTGAAATCCAGCCATTTAGAAATGTATTTTTTATATCCAATTGATACATATTCCAATTCTTTGATGCAACCACACTTACCAATACCCTGATGGTTGGCATTTTGGCCACAGGTGAGAAGGTTTCTTCATAATCAACCCCTTGGGTTTGTGCAAAACCCTTAGCCACAAGTCTAGCTTTGTACGTGCTTATTGATCCATCTGAATTCCTCTTGATCTTATAAATCCATCTAGAACCAATTACCTTCATAGACTCCTTTTTTGGTACTAGCTCCCAAGTATCACTCTCCTTGAGTGCTTCAATTTCCACATCCATAACTTCCTTCCATTCTGCCTTGGTCTTTGCCTCTTCATATGATGATGGATCTTCAAATGACAAGTCTTTTGCAAGATAAACAGAGTGCTTAGTAACTAAGAATTGTCATACCCATATCTGATTGGCTTCTTGCTCTCCCTTTGTGATCTTCTGATTGCTTGGTTGGATGATTTAGGTATATCCTCCAACTTCTTCATCTTGACTTTGCCTTTGGACTTCCATGCCTTGCATTCTTCTAAGTTGATGATGTCTTCATCATCTAAATTGATGCCTTCAATCTAATTAGGCTCCTCCTTAGTGAGGCTTGGAAACTCCTCTTCCAAGTCATAAGGTAGCTTTACTTTCCTGCATTGACTTGCAAACCAGGAGTCATTCTCATCAAAGACAACATCTCTACTGACCATGAATCCTTTGTTGGAAGGATTGTAGAACCTATATCACTTTCTGATTTAAGTCATGTCCTACAAAGATGCACTTCTCTGCCTTAGGGTCTAGCTTACCTCTTATTTGAGAAGGGATATGCACATAAGCAACACATCCAAAGATCCTGCAATGATCAAGTGAAGGTCTTCTAACATGACATGCTTCATATGGGGTCATCCCATCAAGAGATTTGGATGGAAACCTATTTACAAGATAAGTGGCAGTAGATACACTCTCTACCCACAAGTAATTAGGTAATTTTTTCTCATTTAACATAGACCTAGTTGTTTCAACAATTAGTCTATTTCTCCTCTCTGCCAACCCATTTTTCTCAGGGTATACCTTGTTGTAATTTCTCTCTTGATTCCTCCGTCCTGCAAGAATGCATCAAACTCATTTGAGAAGTACTCATCTCCTCCATCTGATCTTAGTCTCTTTAGACTTCTCCCTGTTTGGTTCTCAACAAGTGCAAGATACATTTTAAAGCAACTGAATACTTCATCTTTGTGCTTCATAAAATATAAGATAGTCCACCCACTGAAGTCATCAATGAAGGATACATAATACCTTGATCCAGAAATTGAGGGATCCTTACTTGGTCCAAATACATCTGTATGGATAAGCTCTAGGTAGTCCTCATGCATGCAACCTTTCCTTGAGAAGGGTAACATGTGAGATTTTCCAAACTGACAAGCACCACATTTATAGATCATGTGTTTCTTGGATATATTAGGTATCCCAAGCACACATTGATCTCTACATATTTGTTATAAAGTTCTCTCACCAATATGTCCTAATCTCTTATGAAAAAATTCAAGCTCTGATAGTGTTTGTTCTTTGTAACTATAAAGTGCAATATTCCTTGTATCTTCAAGTTCAAAAGTGAATGATCTACCTGTCTTTTCTCCTTTAGCAATTCTCTTGAATCCATGTTGGAGATCCTCCACAAATGCTCCATATTGGTTGAACCTGATCTGCAAACCCTTTTCCACAATCTATCCAACACATCAAATTCTTGGTAATTGTAGGTACATATAGAACCTTGCTCAACAGATTCTTCAGAGGTTTTAACATTTCCTAACTTGATTACTGAGTGCTTGGTGTCATCACCTATTTGTACCTAATGCTTACCCTTTGGTTCCTCAAGGTGAGAGAGAAGAGCTACATTGCCTGCCACATGGTTTGAACATCTTGAGTCAATGTAGAAGAGATGGTCATCATTTATACCTGGTTTTGAAGTCATATTCATAATCAGAAGAGAATCCTCTTGCTCCTCTATATAGTTGTTGTAATCTTTCCTTGATTTGTAGCCTCCTTGGTAGTTGTTATTGTAGTTTTTGTTGTAGTCATTATTGTATCCTTGATGGTGATTGAATCTTCCTCTTGATTGTGTGTATCCACCTCTTTGAAATCCTCTACCTCTCTAATTTTTGAAGTTCCTATAACAGTCATCTGTAGTATGATTTGACAATCCATAAATATTACAGGGTGAGGAGTTATAAGATCCCCCCCTGCCTTGCTTACCTCCTCTACCCCTTCCTCTTAAGGTTCTACCTCTCCCTGCATAGTTGGCTTGGGAGGTAGCTCCTTCATCCTCAATCTTCTTGTTCTTCCCTTTCTCTTTGGACTTACTTTTTATCAATGTATAGGGCAGAAGAGCTATTACCTTTGATGAATCTCCATTCTTGTTGAGCTTGGCTTCATGGGTAAAGAGTTGCCCCATGAGAGTGGTAAGGTCTGGAATCTGCATGCCCATGTATAAGTCCATAACAGTTGTGAAGCTCTCCCATTTGTCATCGGCTTTAATACCATTGATTACTTGTCTTACAATCTGCGCCTCTTCAATTTCTTCTCCTGTGCTTGCCAATTGATTAGCTACATCTTTGACTTTGATCTCATACTCTGCGATGCCTTGCTTGGGTTGCTTTCTTTGAGTGGTAAACTCAATCCACAATTGGTTCTTCCTAGCCCTTGTGTTGGAAGAGAAATATGAAGACAATGTTTCCCAAGTCTCTTGGGATGTCTTACAGTTCCTAATGCATGGAAGAAGAAAATAAGAAATTGAGTTAAGTAAGTAAGACCTTGCTAATGCATCATTGGCACACCATGTGTTGAGTCTTTCATGCTCCTCTCTTGTAGGTTGTCCTTTGCTTCTAAATATGGGCATCTCCTCATCTCCTGAGATGTATCCATAGAGGCTCCTTCCTTACAAGTATGTCTTCATCCTCAACGACCATGCTTGATCATTGTTCCTATCCAATTATCAATGAAAGAAGGAAAAAAATCTCCCATTTTACGTTAGCTTTGCTCTGATACCACTGTTGGGAAAGATGGATGGACACTCCAAGAAATGAGTAGGTACTGCCAATTCTTGCTTTGTACCAGCCCCTTCTTGCTTCAAAGTTGAGTTGTAGGCCTTCTTATCTTTCCAATGACACTAAGAAAGTGCCTATGTACTTTGGAAACCATATGAGAATGCTTGAATCAAAACAGACTACTTCCAAGTTGAAGGATCAATGAAAACCTTCTATTTTTGTTCACACACCTGTTTCTTGTTATGCTTAGTGCTTCCAGTACAGTAGGAATTAGAAAAATTCCTTTTGGAGATATCAAACTAGCGTAATGAGATAATGATTCCAAGTGGAATCACTTAAAAATGCACTATACATAGAGCAATCAATTTAGCAATCAAATAATTACCCCTGTTTTTTTAGGACCTCTGCATAGTTTGACTAGTAGGTACTTCGACACCCGTTTCTCCAAATCTGCTGAATGAATTATCTTCAAAAGTTGTGAGTGCGTAGAGGATTGGAGCTGATTCCAACAAGCTATAGAACATTGAAAATGGTTAAGATATGACTCAGATATGAACAGTACAAGTTGACTATTATGAGTGACTATGACAGAGATACCATAGATGAGAAATATTGATCTATTGTATTAGAACACAATGGGGTACAAGATCATAGGCATGATAATCAAAGCCTAATGATAGTGAGTAGTATAGGCTATGATGTAAGCCTTACTCTCTTACAATGCGGTCAAGGAGGACTCGAAAATGGAGTCACTATCCCACGACTTTTTCAGTCGTCTTTTGTAGATGATACATTTGAAATTTGAATTTGAATTCTTCATTTGCTCTCTCTAAAAGTTGTCCTCCAATCTAGGAGATATTCTGTCAAGTAGAGTCGTGACTTTTCCAACTAACGAATCCCATGAGTTTAGAGGTGGTTACAATTACTCTTTCAAGTCAAAATGACTTTTACAAATGGTAAAAGATAAAAGCTTCCTAGTATTGGTTTCCATGGAGCTTCAATAAACTCTAGCCAAATGTGTAGGCTTGGTATTTGCACCAACAATTACTACCAAAACTTTGGGCATACTCAACAATAGAACATTTCGGTGAGGACTAAAGTTCAGTTTTCAATGCCAAGAGCCAATCCCAACTATCAACCTCCATCCATTGGAGAGCCAAGAAACAGAAACCTTGTTCTGGAGAGACCATCCATAGGTAGTGGAATCAACATTCAAGTGAGACATCGAGCCATTCCTGTTCTGCCTAGACCACCAGAACCTCGTAGAAGATTGCAACCAATTCAAGTGGCCAAATGTATGAGGAGCCACTATGATGGGTCAGGTGAACCTTATAACTACATAGCGGAATTCAAGCAAGTGATTCGTGCTCAACAAGTGGAAGATTTCCTAGTTTAATATGAGTCATTCCGTTTGACTCTCACAGATACTACATTAGCCTGGTTCCAACCACTTGAACCCAATAGTTTCCTAAATATGGAGCAAGTGTTTCAAGAAATGATTGAATTCAATCATGCAAGAAACCAACAATCATGAAACACCTATGCCTCAAATAGTGGTAGACTTGGAAGGGTCTGAAGAAAACTCCAAGTTAAAAAGAATCCAAAGATGGAAAGCTCGATGAGAGAAATTGAGAAACAAGTGGACTCAAAAGAAGGAGGAAGAGAAGAGCAAAGAAGAGCCAAATCAATCTAAGAATCTTACAACCACTAAGGATTCGATTAAAGAGGAGAAAAAGAAGCAAAAACAACAATCTGGGTAAGTTCTAGCTGATCCAATGCCTGAGGATCTAACCATGTGGATAAAAGCATATCAATCCAAGATCAAAGCAGGACCAAGTTTGGAACAACATGAACTAAGTTATCCGAGAGGAGATTTGGAAAGAGAAAGGCTAGACATCTGCAAAAAATTGATTGAAATCGCTCAAAATGCACTAGAGAAACCTATCCAATGTCTCCCAAAAACAAGGATACCTGATAGAGAATTTCAAGAATGTTTAGGAGAAGTTGAAGCTGATTGGCTTGAGGATCTATGGGCTAGAGTTTAGGAAGAAAGATGGAGGAAAACTAAGGGAATTGATCCTCCTTTTGAAGAATTAGATGCGTCTAAGAACTCAGGGATGATTAACCAAGAGATAAACTGTGGGGAATGTTCGGAACTAGATAAAGAGGAATTGGAAAGCATAAAGACTCTATCTAACTACATGGGATAGTATGAGTGGAATTTTGAGCTTTATCATGCCCCAACAATAAGAACAAAAGGACAAGAAACCTCAAGCAAAAAATCCGATATAGCACCAAAGTTGAAGGAGAAAAAAGTGCAGTGCTCCATAACTTTGGAGGAATTACTGAAAATCAAACCACAAGTATGGACTAAGCTAGCTAAGCAAATGGGGCAAAAGGAAGCAAAGAAAGTCAATAAGGAAGCCAATAAGATGTGCATACAATCCAAATTCCTGTAGAAAAAGTAGGAGATTTCAACGAAGGAGATGAACGTAACACATGTCTACCCATTACATTCTGAGGTTATACCACATAAGCCATCCTAGACATAGGGGCTCGAGTAGGAATAGCCACAAAGGAAATATGGGAGAAGTGGGGCAAACCAACTTTAGGACCCACAAGAATGAAGTTACAATTAGCTGATGGTCACACTAAAGACCCCTGGGATTGTTAGAGAATGTTGTACTTACAACATGTGGAGTAGACTTCAAGCACACATTAGCCATTTGTTAATTTGAGAGGGCAAGTAACTATGAGATGATCTTGAGAAGACATTTTATGAGACAACTAAGGGTGGTGCAAGACTAGGGAAGAGATGCAGTTTACCTGCAACATAGGGGCATGACCACGAGGATAAATCTCCATACATATGCTTACCGAGACATTCCACCTCTACAATGGAACATAATACATAAACAAGAGGATGACCTATCAACCCATAATGCGGGATCTAAAGACCAATCATGGATGCATGAAGATACCCAACTATGGATGTGTAAAGCAGCTAAGCGAGAAGAAGAAAGATGACTAACTTGGCAACCAGGTTGTGGAATCTCTAGACCAGTAGATGATCCAACATATATGCCACAAGTGTTCCTAGATGAAGACTTCTAGCCACATGGATGGATGGAGATATTGGCCACATTGGGATATGTGTGTCAATGAGGAAGTCCTAACCCTGAATGAGTGCATATACAAGGATGGATATGATGTGAGTCTGTACATGGTCATACTACAAGAGGTGGAGGAAGGAGAATGGATAGAGAAAGAATGGAAAGAAGATTATGAAAGTATAGAAATGGAGACTGAGACCCAGGAGGAAGGACATCACTTAGAGGGAGAACATAAAGAAATTATTACTGGAAGCACTTCCACCCTTGAACAAAAAGGAAGACAAGAGAACATAAACTCAGAAGAGACTAGCAAGCAAGAGAATACACCACAAGAATAGTTCGAGGTTCTCGAACATTTTAAAAGATATGAAGTAGAGGAAAGGAAAATTGCCATCCAAATGCCTAAATGACAAGCACAAGAAAGAATAGTGTACGACAATAAGG
The DNA here is from genome assembly GCA_020310875.1 of Ceratopteris richardii. NCBI lineage: Eukaryota > Viridiplantae > Streptophyta > Polypodiopsida > Polypodiales > Pteridaceae > Ceratopteris > Ceratopteris richardii. Next base: position 48,848,442 of record CM035407.1, on the reverse strand, counting down.
AACATACCAAGAAAGTCACTATGGCAATAGAAGGGGAAGAGGAGAGATGCACATACGTTGGGAAGGATGTGTCAGAATGCGAAGAACGAGAACTAATAGAGTTGAGACAAAATTATAGGGATGTATTTGCTTGGACATACAAGGACTTAAAAGGAGTGGATCCATCTATTTGTTCACACCGCAGCTAAGCCTTCGAAACAATGAACATATACATACAATGACGTATATTTTGCAAAAATAAGGAAGAAATAGATAAATTGCTGGTAGTAGGATTCATATACGAAATCGAACACATAGAGTGGGTGTCACCCTTGGTTGAGCCCAAGAAAAATGGTAAATTAAGGGTTTGCATTAACCTTTAAAAGGTTAACGCAACCACTATTCATGATAGCTACACCTTACCCATTACAGATCACCTCTTGGAGAGAGTGGCAGGCAAAGAAGTCTATAGATTCCTTGATGGATTCTCTGGCTACAATCAAGTTGTAATTGCTCTTGAGGATCAACATAAAACTGCATTTGCCATGGGATGGAGTGTATATGCTTTTAGGGTTATGCCATTTGGCCTAACCAATGCCCCAACCATCTTTAATGTGTGACCTTTCATAGATTAATGTGTCATGTCTTTAAGGAATTCCTTAGGAAAAGCATGGAGGTATATGTGGATGATTTATGCACCTATTCCTCTCAAAGAATGGATCACATACCCGACTTGAGGATAAGTTTTAAAAAATGCAGACAATACAGAGTCTGTTTAAACCCAGAAAAATGTGTCTTCATGGTATGACAAGGAAAACTTTTAGGACATATAGTGTCTAAGAATGGAATATCCATAGATGAAGACAAGATCAAAGTTATTCTAGAACTACCTCAATCAAAAAATGCAAAAGAAGTACATGCATTAATGGGGTATTGTGGATACTATCATAGATTTATCCACATGTATGCCATAATTGCTAGACCTCTGTATGGCTTACGTACTCAGTTCAATTGGGCTGAAGATTGCAAGAGATCCTTCAATGAGTTGAAAAGCAAATTGATTTTAGCACCCATTCTAAAAGTACCAAATTGGAACAAGCCATTCCATATCCATGTGGATGCTTCCAAATTTGCCATAGGATGCATCTTAGCATAGCATGCAGATGAAGGGAAACTCGATCACCCTATAGCCTATGCTAGTAGGCAACTCACCAAGCTGAACATAATTACACCACCACTGAATGAGAGGGATTAGGAATGGTTTATGCTGTAAAGAAATTCAGATATTAATTACTAGCAAACAAATTCAAATTCTTTATTGATCACCAAGCTCTGTTATACTTATTCAATAAACCCTGTAACACTGGAAGACTAGTGAGATGGTTTTTGCTCTTAATGGAATTTGATTTTGAAGAAGTAGTCAAGAAAGGAAACACGCATGTCAGAGCCGATCATCTATCTTGAATGACTCATGGAGAACCCCCAACTAGAGTTTTGGATGATCTACCTGACACCTATCTTTTTAACTTGGAAGTATTTCCACAATGGGCTGAAAATTTGATACCTATACTCATGCATGGACCTAGTCATAGGATTAATTCAGATAAAACCCAACAATTATGGAAGACACGAAACCTTCACATTGTGGCAGGAAGCCTATATAATCAGGATTCATGTGGACTTCTTTTGATCTGTGTAGATGAGGAAGAACAAGAGACATGGTTAAGACATGCCCACCTAAATCCATGGAAGAAACATAGAAGTATCAGTGGTATGCTACAAGAATTAAAAGGGTTGGGAATGTATTGGCCAGAGATGCAAAAAAGATTATGTAACAAGTTGTCCTACGTGTCAAGAGGAAAGACTAGAGGAAAACTCTATGCTATGTTATTCTATGATAGCACCTAGATGGAGTTTACCTTTAGTGAACTTTTTAAAGACACACGAATATCCGAAAGGAGCAATCCTAGCAAGAAAATGGGCTTTAGAGGAGGAAAGTAAAGATTATGTTCTTATAGGAAGACAATTGTTTAAACTTGGATAGGATAGTCAATTAAGATTATGTGTACATGAAGATGCGTATATCCTTGTTTTGGAGATGGTCCATACCAAAGCCACAAAAGGTCATTTTTCAGCAAATAAAACTGCAAAAATGATTCTTTTCACCGGATTATGGTGGTCAACTTTTTATTAAGATATGACAACATATGTTCAGAGGTGTGATGTGTGTCAAAGAACAAAATATCCCATCCAAAGAGAGGAAATGCGACCTATGATTAGTGCTAGGGCCTTCACTAAGTGGGGTATAGTTTTTGTTGGACCAATTAGTCCACCTATTAAAGGTTCTCATGCTGAGTACATAATAGTAGCCATGGACTATTTGAACACAATGGGTAGAAACAAAGGCCACAAAGAAGAACGATGCAAGAACCACTACCAAGTTTCTATTTGAAAACATATTTACAAGATTCGGGTTACCCATTGAAATTGTGAGTGATCGAGGCACACACTTTATTAACGAGGTTATAGAAAGTTTGATGAAAAAATTCCTAGCAATTCATAAGAAATCGGCCCCATATCACCCACAAGCCAATGGACATGCAAAAAGTTCCAATAAATGTTATGTACCATTTTAACTAAGATTGTGAATAATAGATGATTGGATTGGGATAAACAATTACATCATCCCTTATGTGCTTTTCCAGTTGCCTACAAGACCACTATTGACACCACACCATTCAATTTAGTGTATGGCCAGAATGCAATCTTAGCAACTGCTTTCTTCATTCCTACTCTTGAGTAGCTGAGAAATATGAGTGGAGTGGACATGAATTGTCCCAACAATTGGATCAAATTGAAAGATTGCATGAGACTAGATTACAGGCAATAGCAGGTATTATGCAACCAAGAGGGAACACAAAGCATATTATGAAACCCACATTAAAGATAAGGGGCTCAAGGAAGGTGATTTAGTCGTGTTATACACTTTAAAGCAACACACAAAAAAATTACAAAAGCGAGGACATGGATTGTTGGTAATCAACCGTATTTCTACCAGTGGAGGAGTGAACCTAGCCACCCTAGATGGAGAAATTCTGTGTCTTTGTGAAAAGTGCCTATGTACACTTGTGGTATAGCATGGTAGATAAAATTTTCATAGCCTTGATGTTTTAATGAGGTTCATGGTGACATTTTTATGAACTTCTCAAAAATAATGTGCTCAGTGGCTAAGCAATCTTGAATGAAGTGATACCTCACCTCAATGTGCTTGGTCTTTGCATGATAGACCGGATTCTTAGCCAAAGCAATGGCACTCTGACTATCACTGAGCAAACGAAGTACATGCTGAGGTCAACCCATATCACAAGCAAGATGAGAAAGCCACAACGCTTCCTTACATGCCTCACTTGCTGCAACATACTCTGCTTCAGTGGTTAAAACAACTGTACATTCTTGAAGACGAGATCTCCAAGAGATAGCACCTCCAACAAAATGAAAAATGTACTCTGATGTAGACTTATGATTGTCTACACAACCAGCATAGTCAGAATCTATGTAACCAATAATGGATGCTTTCCCTCTGCCTAAGCATAGACACTTGTCCTTAGTGCCACTCAGATATCTCAAAATTATCTTAACCACATCCCAATGTTTCTTGCCAGGATTAGACATATATCTGCTCACAACTCCCGCTGCAAATGCAATGTCTGGTCTCGTAGCTACCATAGCATACATGAGACTACCAAAACCAAATTGATAGGGAATTTCGGTCATGAATTTCGTTTCCTCATCTGATTTGGGGCAATCATCCTTGCTTAATTTCACATATGTGGGTAAAGGTGTACTCAATGCCTTTCCACCCTGCATATTGGGTAAAGGTTTGCTGCCGTAGCAGGTGCTGTAAAGAAATTATGCTGGACGGACGCTGAAGTTTGCTGCCGTAGCGAGTGCTACTGACGGACGCTGGAGCTTCCACTCAGCAACAACACGCAGAATCATTGTCCGTCGGATCCTTTTGCTGAAGACGTAAAAGTACTGACGCTATTGCACGACATCCAAAGGTTGGCCATCGCGCGATTGACGACTCCCTTTTCGCGACGGACGGCTTTGTCGACGATTGATGGTTTCCACTTCCGCGATTGACGGTTTTATGCACGTCGATAGACGGTTTTGCTCACGATTGATGGGTTTGATTCTGGCGATTGACGATTGATGGTTTCCGGCGCGGGTGACGGGAGGCGATCGACAGGCGGAGTCCATCGCGATTGACCGGAGATCTCACGGTCGATCGGAGGGTGGCTCGGAGCTCGCGCGATTGACGGTCATCGCGGGGAGGCGGTTTGTCCATCGAGGCGCAACTGACACGTGTGCGGGCCCTGCGCTTTTACCTCTGATTCTTCGTGCGGCGGATGCGGCGCCCTTCATTTTTCGTGCTTGGAGAAAATGGGTCTTTAAGGGTCGAAGAAGGAGAGAAGTAAGCGGCCTCTCAACTCGCGGCAGTAGGTAATCCTAAGAAAAAGGAAAAAAAAAAAAAGAAGAAAAAAAAAAAGAGAGAAAAAAAAAAGAGAAAAAAAAAAGAAGAAGAAAAAGAAGAAAAAAGAAAAAAGAGAAAACATTCGAAAAAAAAATTTTTTTGATGAGAGCTACCCTTTTGTGGGATTTTTGGATGCTTCTCTCCTCAGAGTTTTAGAAAAGCTCTTCTCTCTCGGGGTGTCCCTCTCTTATCATGGATTTGGCGACCCCCTCTCTTGTGAGAAGCAATCTGGCCCCTCCTCCTGGGGAGATCTTTACCCTGGCCTCTTTGTTGGAGGGGGGCTCTTGTGCCGCCCAAAGGGCCCTTGAAAGTGCTGAACCCCCCCTGGTCTCCCTCAATAGATCCGCAATTTTGTCAACTCAAGAGGAGCTAAAGAAGGTTTGCCTTGTCGGCCAAATGTTCGGCCCTAAGCCCCCGCTCGAAATGGTGCGACAGTGGCTTCGAAACGAGTGGTTCCCCCGCGGGCTAGTTGTTTGTAAGTGTCAGTTCTTACCGGCAAGCCACTTGCTGCTTGTCTTTGAAAATGAAGATATGGCGTTTCGAGCCCTTAGTGTCAGAACTTGGCAACTCGGCCGGGCGACCCTGTGCCTATTCAGATGGTCCCCTGATTTTACTCCCGACAAAACGAAATCGCTTCGGTACCCCCTCTGGGTTGAGCTCCCTAACCTGCCATACTTCTTGTACAACTTCGTATGGGACATCGTTGCTCCTATCGGCAAGCCGTTGGCCTCACGCGAGGACATTGGTGGTCTCATTTATGAAGGAGCAAGACACTCGTTTAACGCCCGGTGGCACCCTCAAATCTGTGTTGAGGCTGACCTCAGTATGCCACTCCCATCGAAGATCAAACTGGACTTGGGCGAAGGGGAAATATGGGAGCAAGACATCAGCTACAAAAACCTTCCCAACGCGTGCTTTCGCTGTGGCCAACAAGGTCACAGGATCAAAGACTGCCCGTTGAGACGAAAAAGCAAGCCAAATCAAGAAGCCCCCAAAAATGTTCAAGACAGCAATGAAGCATTGAATCACTCGACGAAAGTAGAGGACTTCAAGGGTCCCCGTAATCCAGAAGCTGATGCAGACGGGTTCATCAAAGTCAGAAGAAGAAGGAAAAGAAGCCCTAGGGCAACCTCTGAGCGAAACAACAAGTCTGTTTCCCCCTCCAGCAATTTGTATTGCAATCTGGAAAAGGAAATCAATGAGTTTGACTACCCAGGTGGGAACCAACTCGAGGTGGACACCGAGGTCAAAGGCCTGGAGATCCCTGACAGTAAGGAAACCCTGCAGGAGGGTTACACTACAAGCAAAGAAGACGGCTTTACTACCAACAACGAAGATAACATGGATAGTGAAAGCTCCATCATCGGATCGACTATTCCGGAAACGGAGCTGAAAACGGTGCCCTACTCTTCCCAGCAGGAGGCATCCCGCAAAGGAAAACAACCTATGGAGGTACCGTGGAAAAGCCCCCACAAGAACCTATTGCTAACTCGGGATCCGATCCGAGCGAAAAAGAAAGATGAAGCCAAGAGAAGAAAGGACAAAGCTCCCTCCCGCAAAGAGGGATCAATACAAAATGATTGTCATCTCGCTAAATGCTAGAGGGCTAACCGACCCCTCAAGAGCGACCGTCATTGGTCAATGGCTTTGCGACATTAGCCTAAACCCAGACTTTATATGTATTCAAGAGATTAAAATTGACGGAGAAGACCTCCAGAAACGGCACAGACAAGTCTCCTCGGCCCATGTGTGGATCCCAACGAAGCACCAACGGGGGTCTGGAGGAACGGTTATCGGTATTAAACAACTCTGGTTCGAAAAGCTGGAGAACTCCATTGAAGATGTAAGTCACCGGTGGATTGCTGCTTCTTTTGGTGCTCCCCTTTGTGTTACTATGGTTTCTCTGTACGCCCCTAATGGGGATTTGGAGAGACTGAACACTTGGGCCTCCTTAGACTCGCTTCCCCACAACGTGCTTATATGTGGAGACTTCAACATGGTGGAGGACCCTACGAACAGATGGATGGGCAAGGGCAGGGTCATCGACAGTCGGGAGAAAGAAACGTGGGACATGACCAAACTTCACTTGGATTTGGTTGAATTCAAAGACTTGAATGGCTTTTCTTGGTCGAATCTCCAAGCGGGCGAGGACCTGAGGAAAGCTAGACTTGACAGATGCTACATCTCTCAGAGTTTTACTCATCAGTGGGGCCACCCTACCATCACGCAACGCACTGACCTCACTATCTCTGATCACTACCCGATCGTTATCACCTTTCAACCTTCCAACAAGATCCGCAAAGCCCCGTGGTTCCATGCCAATGCAACCACCTTCTCTCTCCCCTCTGTCCATCAAGAAATTGCCGATGTGTGGAAGGTGGCGTTCGCCTCTGGCTTGGCCCCAGCCAAGTGCTGGAGAAGTGCGGTCGACAAGTCTCGCAAGATCATGATCAGAACTAAGAAGATGCTCGAGAGTGTGCGGCGGGCTCGTAGGGAGGCTCTTTACCACAGACTCTGGCGGCTCGAGGAGGAAGTGAACAAAGGAAAACACCAAGCCCAGAAAGGTCTCCGAAAAATCAGAGCGGTGTTGAGATACGAGGAAGAAATACAAAGGAAAAACTTGCAAATTTTCTTCAAGGAGTGGTGGGCTGGCAAAGCCGACAAACCCACCAAAGAGATGTGCCGTATCCTTAAAAGGAAACACAACCGAGATTCGATCCCCCTACTGCTAGATCCACACGGCAATGTATGCAATTCGGAAGAAGATAATTTTGGCATCATCGAAGGGCACTTCACGAGACTCCTGGGAACCTCAAACCCCCTCTCACACCATAGAAGGGACTGTATGGCCGCAATTTCTAGGGTTTCCCCTCGGAGGATACCACCCAACCTCCATTCCCTGCTTCATGCCCCGATCTCTGAATCAGAAATCATTGAGGTCATTGATGCCCTCCCTCTCGGTAAAAGCCCGGGACCCGACGGACTCACCAACGAGTTCTTTAAGTCCTTCAAGCTGGTGGTTGCCACCCCTCTTCGGATGGTCTGGCAAGAAGCGCTAAAGTTTGGTGCTCTTCCTTCTTGTCTAAATAATGGAATTATCAAGTTGGTTCACAAGAAGGGGGAAAAGAACAGAATCGAGAACTGGCGGCCTATTACGATGCTCCAAACAGGATACAAGATCTTCGCCAAAGTCCTTGCCAATAGAATCTCGTGCCATCTGAGATCTTGGCTTTGTGAGGACCAAAAAGGCTTCATCAAAGGCAGGTCTATCCTGGAAACCATTATGGATATTTGGGAAGGTATTCAATTTGCAAATGAGTCCAATCAAGATGTGGTTTTCCTCAAGATCGACTTCGACAAAGCCTACGACAGACTAGAATGGGACTATATTCTGCAGTCGCTTCAAGATCTCGGATGTAGTCAGAAATTCACCAAGATGATCGCGACCCTCCTTGGAAACGCAACGACCCAAATTAACGTGAACGGCAAACTTTCGAAGGCGATCCATCTTAGAAGATCTATTAGACAAGGGTGCCCTCTGGCCCCCCTTCTTTTTGCCATCGCCACTGAGGGGCTGAGCAGACTTGTAGCGCATCATGTGGAGGCTGGCAATATCAAAGGCCTCCGGCTGCCTCACGACCATAGTCAAATCATCATGAGACTATTTGCCGACGATATGAACGCGTTCGTTCACAATGATAATACCAGCCTGGAGACTTTCTGGAGGTGTCTTGCTACCTTTTGTGAGGCCTCTGGATCCAAAATCAACCACTCTAAGACCGCCTTTAGGGCCATTGTGGGACATCATCCTGGCCTTCTCATTGATCATGGCTGTCAAATCATTCTGCAGGGCCAAATCTTTCGTCTTCTTGGAATCCCATTGGGGTTTGGCGTCTCTATGGAGCAGCGATGGAACTGGGTGCTGGCCAAACTCGAAAACAAGCTTAACTATTGGAAAGGTATGCAAATCAATCTTGCTGGGCATGCGATGGTTATCAACACGTTCCTCCTCTCCTCTACCATCTATTTCCTTTCCTGCTGGAGACCGAATGAGCAAGGCCTGTCCAAATTGAATAGTATTTGTAGAAACTTTCTTTGGACGGGCGATCACAACAGAAGGGGGGTGCCTAAAATCAAATGGGCCATCTGCACTAGCCCCAGAGATTGCGGGGGGCTTGGTATCCTGGACATTGGGTGTATGGCTAACAAACTAGCAGCCAAATGGATGATTAAGGCTTGGTGCAATAGGGAGGCCTCGTGGGCCAAGCTGATCTTCAGAAACAAGAATGAGTTGGCTCTCATGGGGCTCCCAAACTGGAAGAATCTCGACATCATGACCCTGCTATTCTCCCCGATCCCTGTCTTCCCGAAAGGCTCCAATCTCGTGTGCTCCCTTTGGAAGGGCTGGAATAAAGTCAAAAGCTTCACAAGAATTAGCGAGGACTGGAAGTGGGCGGCCGGAATCAGACAAAACGACTCTATCTGGTTCCCGATACATGGCATCCGGAGTGTGGAGTCGTGGAACATTCAAAATGCCAAGAGATTATGGAACAAAGGATTCAAAAAATGGAAACACCTCTGGAAACATGACACCAACAGCTGGATCAACTTCGAGGATATTGACCCTCGCATAAACATCTCCTACGAAGAATGGAACACTTTGCAAAGCAGATGCCTCGCTTGGGATCGTCACAAGACTCGCCTTCTCATGGGACACGACACACCGAATGCGCGTGGTCTCAAATGGCATAATGGAAATAGCCTACTCAAAATCCCGAACATCAAAGAAACGATTGACCTCCAGATCAGCCTCAACAAAAAGTGGTGCCTGTCTTGGACGCGGCTTCGGTGGGACATGAAATTCATGGGTATCTGGCACCCACTTATAGAGATTAAGAAGTCTGTCCTCTTATGGCAAATTCTTCAGCGAGGAATTTGGACCAACCATAAGGCAAGCAAACTTTGTGGGATCCCTCCTTGGTGCAAACGCTGCCACCGTGCAATCGAAGATGTCCCACACATCTTCCTTACTTGCCCCAACTCCTACAGAATCTGGCAGACGGTTGGAATGAAAATCAGACTTCAGAAACAGCTTAGTTGGAAACAAGTCCTTTTGGGAGAAGTGATGGGCTGCTCTGCGGCACTCTGGAACGCAATCAGAGGGGAAGTCCTGTGGAAAATCTGGCGGGAGAGGTGTGCTCTCAACTTCGGCGATCCCCCAAGGGAGTGGTCGATCGAGAAATCACTATTCCTCCTTGGCAAAAGGATTGTCAACAGTAAGAAATCCCCCCCCTTCAGGCACCATCAAGTCCTCCTTTTGATCAACAACAAGCTCAAACCCAAGTGGGCCCCGCATGAGGGCGACGAGAGGGTGATCAACCTTCTTTGTAATGCAATCTAGGATTCAATCAAGCTTCCCCTGCTTTGTGGGATTTGGGGGGTCCCGTGGGCACTAGTCCCCGTCTATTGTACCTTTGTTTCTTAATTTAATTCAAGTCCGGGAGAGTAGGCTATTGCCGAACTTCCTTTATATTAAAAAAATAAAAAAAAAAACTTGTGAAGTACTTTGAATATGTTCTCACTCTGAGACAAGTATATGCATCTTTTACTCCTATCACGAATAATGCACATGCCAAAAATATGTTTGGCATCCCCAAATCCTTCATATCAAATGTCTGACTCAACTTCTTTTTGAGAAGTGATAAATCATAAGAGGACTTCCCAACAATCAACATATCATCGACATAAAGTATCAAGCATATCAAGCTGCCATCTGAGCATCTCTTTGTGTAGAGACAATGATCCTTATTACTTCGAGAATAGCCTTGAGACTTCATAAAAACATCAAACTTTTGGTACCATTGTCTAGGGGATTGTTTAAGTCCATACAAGCTCTGCTTAAGCTTACAAACTAGACTTTCCTTGCCAAGAACTACATAACCCTTTGGTTGTTCCATATAGATCTCATCTATAAAATCTCCATGCAAGAAAGCAGTTTTGACATCCATTTGGACTAGCTCTAAGTCCTCCATTGCAACGAATCCAAGCAACATGTGTAGGGTAGTCATCTTGACCACTAGAGAGAAGATTTCCTTGAAATCAACACCATGTTGTCGCTTAAAACCCTTTGCAACAAGTCATGCTTTATACTTTGGAGAAGCACTATTTGATGTGAATTTCAGCTTATATACCCATTTACATGGTAAAGCTTTCCTACCCTTTGGCAAAGGTACTAAATCCCAAGTACCATTCTTTTGAATAGAATCCAACTCACTGTTCATGGCACGCTCCCACTTGCCACGATCCTCTGTCTGCATAGCCTCTTTGTAGCAAGAAGGCTCACTGGCATCTATTAGCATAACAAAATCTAAACCTAGAACATATCTATCAAGTGGATGTGAGACACGTGCAGAACGTCTCAATGGTTGCTGAACAGGAACATGTGCAGATTGATCTGAATGGACATTCTCTTGAACATCCCTATTGAAGCATTTTTATGCATGCTAACCGGGAATCTTAGACTCATTGAAAATGACATCACTGCTTCTGATCATTGATCATGTTTTAGGATCCCATAAGCGATATCCAAATTGTCCTTCTCGACCATATCCAAGAAAAATGCATTTCTTTGACTTATGGGCCTAGCTTTTTTCTAAGATTCTTGGGTATATGAGCATATGCTTCACACCCAAAAACCCAAAGATGATCATAATATGGTGGCTTCCCTATCCATAACTCTTGTGCAACTTTCAGACTGTTGGCAGTACTAGGTGAAAGGTTAATCACATGAACTGCAGCCAATATTGCTTCTGCCCAAAAGACTTGTGAGAGGTTTGTATGATGCAACATAGAGACTACTCGATCTTGAATAGTTCTATTCATTCTCTCAGCTGCACCATTCTATACTGGGGTACAAGGAGCTGTAAACTCTCTACGAATCCCTCTAGACTGACAAAAAAGGCTGAATTCATGTGAGGTATACTCACTCCCATTATCTGAATGTAAAGCCTTAAGCTTAGTTCCTTTTTCAATCTCAACTGAAGCAAGCCATTTTTTGAAAGTAGGGAATACCTCATCCTTTGATTTGATAGGATATTCCCAGACTTTTCTAGTAGCATCATCTATGAAAGTGACAAAGTAAAGAGAACCACCTAAGGACCTAGTGGGCATAGGACCACACACATCTGTATGAACGAGATCTAAAGGCTGAATTGAAGAGTCAATGTGCGTTCTATGCACATTTCTAGTTTGCTTTCCATATTGATAATGCTCACCTTCAAGGAATCAAATATGGATACCCAAGACATCAATCAAGATCACCAAGGAGCAACCACAAACACTACATGGAGGTCGAAATCAATCAAGGAAACCTTCCAAGAGACAAAGAAATCACATGAAAAAAAGACCACCATGCGAACAAACGATACTCCTACCACAAAATGATACATGTGGAGAGTGAAAGTACAGAGAAACCGAATAACTCTAGAAAACACAAGTAGATTCCGGAATGACATTCAAGGCACAAATACTAGGAAGATGTGGATCCCAAAGTAAAAAAAGGCATTACCATGGATGAAGGAAGAAAGTTCCTCTTGCACTCATGTGGAGTCAAATGCACCTCGAGTATGCATAATAGGGCCACATTACAAGGCCATGCATTCAACACATCAATGTCTCTATATCACTAGGAGCACACGTTTCCCTCCGTGGGAATAGAAAACACCTTGTACTATAAAATAATAATAATAAACGGAAAAAAAATTACCTCGGTTATGTCACTCATTTTTTTTTCTATTTTCATTTCATCCAAAGAAAAAATTTACTTATAAAAATGATGGAAAGTGTTAATCTCCAAAAGAACAAGCTACTCTTGGAATTAGAGCACTCTATATCAAGAGTAACTCAAAACCTTTCCCAATTTGGATGATTAATGATCAATTATAAAGATTTTGGATAAACTCTGAAAAAGATGATTCTACAAAAAGTCTACTGCACATATCTCTCTCATTGACTTATCAAATGTGTAAAGTTTTTTATAAAACTTTGCACAAGGTGTTGCTATAGTTTGTGCACCTCCTCAAAGTTAAATCATTCCAAAAGACTCAGTAGATCTTGAGAAATGGACTTAACAAGTCACCTATGTCTAAAACTGTTCTTCTGAGAAGTCGATTCAGACACCTGTAACTTCTAACACTTGGTTCTCTCAATCTAGAACCCGTTTATGCAAATGCTTTTAGCCAAAAGTAGCTTACCTTCCAAATTAAAGATTAAGTGCTTGCTTACTCAAAACTTTACATTGTGGAAGGAGAACTGACCAAAACATTAACATCAAATTTTGTGCCTGTTTCAGAAAATAGTGAACACTTCTTCACATATGAATGTTCCTACTCATAATTCTCACAGCCTGTTTACAATTAGGCTCTCAAACTTTAACCATAGACTCATTAACTATGGAATTAGATGTCTACAAAAGGATTCATGAAATGATCAAGCATAGAAGGAGAATACATAGAAACATCGGGTGCAAGTTCTCTTCATTACTAGAAAACTTTACATCTGGATGAGAGAGCTAATCTTCACACTCTTCAAGAGTCTAAATCACATCTAAATCTTCTCAATTCTTGTATTCTACACTCTCTCATACTTACCCCAACATTTTCCTTGTATATATAGGCAAATATTTACAAGCTCATGACTATACAAAAGTATAAGTAAACTATCTCTGAATTAATGTACATATGTGTACACATCTTCATCTTCTGGATATGCACTTCTTCCAAGCTTCATAACTTGATCTTTTCTTCAGTCCTTAGCTTCAATTCTTCATCAAAACATCAATTGTTGATTGCCCTACACCAACAGCTCCCCCTCAATCATCAACTGAGGTTTTCTCTATTTTCTTTATACCAGCCACGTCTTTGAATCTTTGTAGCTTTGATCCATCCAAGCTTTTGGTTAGCATATTAGCTATCTGATCTTTTGTTGAAATGTGTATGACTTCAATCTCTTTATCCATCACCTTCTCTCTTAGAAAGTGATACTAAATCTCAATATGTTTAGTCCTGGCATGAAAAATAGGATTAGCAGCTAAATACAATGAACTCATGTTATCTCCATGAATGGTGGGTATACTCTGAATGATGTCAAAACTCTTCATGAGAGTCTTGAGCCATATCAATTCCTTTGCAGCTTCAACCATACCTTTATACTCTGCTTCTGTAGATGACAAAGCAACTGTATGTTGCTTCTTTGAACACCATAAAATTAACTTATCTCCCACATAACACAAGTATCCATATGTTGATCTCCTATCATCAAGATTACCTGCCCAATGTGTATTACTATATATCTTGATGTTTGTATCTGATGTAAAACCATAATACAAACCCTCTTTGAGTGTACCCTTAATATACCTCAACACTCTTTGACCTGCAATCCAATGTTCTTTCCTAGGACAATGCATGAATTGAGACAATACTCCAACTGCATATGACAAGTCAGGCCTAGTTAAAGTAGCATAAATCAGACTAGTAACCAAACTTTGATATAGCTTCATGTCCTTGAACTCTTCTCCTCCATATCTGCTCAATTTGTGATTCACTTCCATTGGAGTAGGTGCCACCCTGCAATCATCCATTTTAAACTTGATCAACAAGATTTTCAAATACCTTTCTTGAGTTACATACACTCCATCTTGAGTGTATGAAATCTCCATGCCCAAGAAATATGAAAAGTCTCCCAAGTCACTGATCTTGAACTCTTTCTTCATTTGCTTCTTTAGGCCTTGAATGCCTTTCTCATCTGTACCTGTAAGAATTATATCATCAACATATATGCACATGTAAATAAACCCATCTTCACTTGCTTTAACAAGCAAGCTACTATCTGCTTTAGATACTTGAAAACCAAGTTCTTTCAAGAACTTCACAAGTCTATAATTCCATGCCTTTGGGGCCTGCTTCAAGCCATGCAAAGCTCTCTTGAGCTTGCACACATGATCTGGATACCTTTCATCTCTGAATCCTTGTGGTTTCTCCATGAAAACATCATTTGAAATATAACCATTTAGAAAAGCATTCTTCACATCTAATTGACATAATTTCCAACCTTTACATGCAACAACGGCTATGAGTGTCCTGATAGTTGTCATCTTTGCCATAGGACTATAGGTCTCATCATAATCTATACCATATGTCTGAGCAAACCCTTTCACAACAAGTCTAGCTTTATACCTAGACACACTTCCATCTGCAAACCTCTTTGTCTTGTAGACCCATTTACATCCAATGATCTTCTGGCTATTTGGTTTAGGAACCAAATCCCATGTCTGATTCTCCATCAATGCATCATACTCTTCCTGCATAGCTTTCTCCCAATTTTCCTTACCTTTTGCCTCTTCATATGTAGAAGGGTCTTCATCTGCCTTTACCATATAAGCATAATCTTTGGTAGCCAAAAAAGAAGTGTCATAGCTATAACTTGTAGGTTGCCATTTGTGTCTTGATGACCTTCTGAGTTCTCCACTCCTTGAAGTTTCTGGTTCATCACGCTTTGGATCAAATCTTGGCACTTCTTCAACTTCAACTTGTACTTCATTGTTCTCCTCTTCATCAAATATCTGAACCTTTGATTTACCTTTCTTTTGATTCACAACTTCTTCATCACCTGCATAAATATTGATTGTACCTGCATACCAAGTACTTTGCTCATCAAATGTAACATCCTTTGATATAAGGAATGGTTTTGTGGATGGACTCCACAACCTATATCCCATCTGCTTATCATCATATCCAATAAATACATACTTTTCAGCTTTAGGTTCCAATTTGTGCCTTAATTGAGATGGCACATATGCATATGCCAAACATCCAAATACTTTGCAATGGTCTAAAGTAGGTCTCTTACCCCACCATGCCTCATATGGTGCATACCCTGCAAAGCTTTACATGGTAACCTATTGACCAAATAAGTAGCTCTATTCACAACCTCAGCTCACAAATAATTTGAGCAATTTTTCTCCTTCATCATGGACCTTGCAAACTCAACAAGAGTTCTATTTCTTCTTTCTGCTACACCATTCTGTTGAGGAGAGTACCTGCAAGTAATTTCGCTTTTTATACCTGCATTCCATAAGTAATCACTGAACACATTAGAGAAATACTCTCCCCCTCTATCTGACCTTAGTCTCTTCAGCTTATGACCTGTAATTCTCTGTGCATACATATGATAATGTTTGAATGTATTGAATACCTCTGACTTATCTTTGATCACATAGATAGTGATCCATCTGGTAGCATCATCAACATAAATCACATAATACCTTGAACCATTGATACTGAAATCTTTTGATGGCCCCCACACATCTGTGTGTACCAACTCAAGTTTCTCTGAATACATAAAACCATGCTTGGAATAAGATTGCTTATGAGCCTTACCTAATTGACATGCCTCACATCTGTATGTCATATGTTGACTTGCAACATTAGGTTATCCAAGCACTGAACCATTATTAACCATATCTTTGATACCTCTTTCATTAAAATGTCCAAGCCTTTTGTGCCAAAGATCTAACTCAGAGATCTTATGTCCTCCATAAGTGAACAAGGCATGACCAACATTACATTGGATCTTCAATGTGAACAATCTTCCTTCTTTCTTCCCTGAAACAATTTGTTTATACCCATTGCTAGGGTCTTCCACAAACACTCCTTCATTAGTGAACCTAACTTCATAACCTTTCTCAACAATTTGTCCTACACTTATCAGATTCTTAGGAATTGTAGGAACATACAAAACCTTACTCAAAAGAGTACTACCATCCTTGGCCTTCACTAATCCAATTGACTTCACATTGTGCTTTGTATTGTCACCTGTTTGAACTACAAGATTAGTTACCTTATTTTCCAAATCAGTCATCAAAGCTATGTTACCAGTCAGGTGATTGCTACACCCTGAGCCAATGTAGAAAACTCTTTGGTCTTCACTTTGCCTTTCACAAGTTGCATTCATTATCAATGTTGAATCCTCCTTCTGATCTGAAGCATAATTATAGTAGGTATTGTTGTATTTTTGACTTTGGAATCCTCTACCTGCATTTCTTCCAAAGTAACCTCTACTACCTCTACCTCTGAAATTACCTCTTTGATTTCTGCCACCTATTCCTCTTGAATTAAAATTCTGATTATATCCACCATTATTCTGAGTATTATGCCAACAATCATTAGCTAAGTGATTTGTCTAACCACAAATCTAGCAAGTTTTAACTCCATCTTTATTACTCCTGCCTCTTCCTCTACCTTTTCCACCTCCTCTTCCTCTTAGGAAGTTAGTTTGGCTAGTTGTACCTTCAACTTCATTTGCTTGTTGCTTCCCTTTAATATTCTTCTTCTTATCCTTTGAATACATTGCATGACCTGTACTTTTATCACTTTCTCCTTTGACATCCTGCTCAAATGTTAGCATATGTCCTAACAACTGATTTAAATCACGAGTGAAATGATCAAGTGATAATTCAGTAGACAAAATGAATGGCTTCCATTTGTCATCACCTCTCAAACCTGTAAGGATTTGCCTTACCAATTTATCCTCCTCAATGTCTTCATCAACTGCTCCTAATGCATCTGCAATGTCCTTTATCCTTGTTACATAATCTGAGATGGATTGAGAAGCCTTCTTCTTGAATGTGGTAAGTTCTGCCCACAAGGATGCCTTCCTTGACTTTGTGGTGTTTTGGAAATGCTCCTCCAAAGCATTCCATATATCACTTGCGCTTTCAAGACCTCTAATGTGAGGTAGCAAGTAGTCATTAACTGCCATGTAAATAATGCTCCTAGCTTGAGCATCTTTCTTCATCCAAGTCTTCAAATATGATAATTCTTCCCTAGTTGGAACACTAGGATATCTAAACTGAGGCTTTTCTTCTTCACCTGTGATATAACTTATCAAGTCTTTGCTCATAAGATGAGCTTCCATCCTCATTGACCATGCTGGATAGTTCTCTCTATCCAACTTCTCTATCTCAACAGAATCTCCCATCCTTTCTTCACCTGTATATTGAATTCTTCAAACTTTACGAGTAATAGATGTACCTTTACTTTGAATGATACTCCTTTTGTCTTCCTTGATGTCATATGGCCTCCTTCTCAAGCTTTGCTCCCAAGCTCTCACCTTTGGTATCTTCAAATGTTGAAATCTTTACAGTTGCAGCAGTCGGGGTCCTCCTCTCTTCAATTTTGATGCTTCCTGCTCTGATACCACTGATGGAGAGTGTTAATCTCCAAAAGAACAAGCTACTCTTGAAGTTAGAGCACCTCTATATCAAGAGTAACTCAAAACCTTTCCCAATTTGGATGATTAATGATCAATTATAAAGATTTTGGATAAACTGTGAAAAAGATGATTCTACAGAAAGTCTGCTGCACATATCTCTCTCATTGACTTATCAAATGTGTAAAGTTTTTGATAAAACTTTGCACAAGGTGTCGCTATAGTTTTCACACCTCCTCGAAGTTAAACCATTCCAAAAGACTCAGTAGATCATGAGAAATGGACTTAACAAGTCACCTATGTCTAAAACTGTTCTTCTGAGAAGTCGATTCAGACACCTGTAACTTCTAACACTTGGTTCTCTCAATCTAGAATGCATTTATGCAAATGCTTTTAGCCATAAGTAGCTTACCTTCCAATAAAGATTAAGTGCTTGCTTGCTTAAAAGTTTACACTATGAAGGAGAAGTGACCAAAACATTAACATTGAATTTTGCACCTATTTCAGGAAACAGTGAACACTTCTTCACATATGAATGTTCCTACTCATAATTCTCACAGCCTGTTTACAATTAGGCTCTCAAACTTTAACCATAGACTCATTAACTATGGAATTAGATGTCTACAAAAGGATTCTTGAAATGATCAAGCACAGAAGGAGAATACACAGAAACATCGGGCGCAATTTCTCTTCATTACTAGAAAACTTTACATCTGGATGAGAGAGCTAATCTTCACACTCTTCAAGAGTCTAAATCACATCTAAATCTTCTCAATTCTTGTATTCTACACTCTCTCATACTTTCCCTGACATTTTTCCTATAGGCAAACATTTACAAGCTCATGACTATACAAAAGTATAAGTAAACTATCTCTGAATTAATGTACATATGTGTACACATCTTCATCTTCTGGATATGCACTTCTTCCAAGCTTCATAACTTGATCTTTCTTCAGTCCTTAGCTTCAATTCTTCATCAAAACATCAATTGTTGATTGCCCTGCACCAACAAAAAAGACTAGATGGCTTCCTCTAACTCCGAAGCTACGTAGGAGGCTTCCTTTGATTCTAAAGCCACTCATAATGCTAAAATACTTGATTTTCCTCTAGAATCTGCAAGTAGGGCTCATAGACACTAGTTCTGGATGATCAACCAGCGAGCGAACATTTGTTCCTCATCACCATCAAAATCATGGATAGAGATCATGAATTTCTAGTGACGACTCAGGACTTTAAAGTTGTGCATGAAATGCCAAGGATAGTGGAAGTATGGACACAAGCTGGAATAGAAGCTTACTTAAAACTTCCAACCTACAAGCCCAACTTCCAAATGGGTATAAATTTCCTTCTTAATGTACTACAATATACCTCATGAAGCCATGTAAATGCACTAGAGGAGTCCTCTAGATGCACAAATCCCAAACATTGTATCATAATCCTGGTAACATAGTAGGAGATTAGAGTTTTCCAATAAAAGTGTTGGACTCATGTGTGTGAAACGACCATTTTTAGGGCACATGTATATAAGTCACTTGGTGACTCTTGTAAAGAACATTTTGCCATTGTGAGTAAGAGAAAATTTAGATTTTCGAATTTGCCTCTTCTTCCTCTTGTATCTCCTTGCTTGTGAGCTTGCACATGTGACTATAGCTTGAATTGAGTGCATGGAAGTGTTGCCTACCCATTCCATTGCTTTTGTGAAGTGTGAAATGCATGTGTGAAGCTTGAGAGCTATGTGGCGAGACTAGAAGAGTTGCATAGCTCAGTTTTTTGCCCATAACTTGAAGCACATTTATCAAAATTGGTCAACAATATGACCATTGGATGCATCTCATTTAGAGCTTGGAAAAGAACTTGATATTGAGCATATTCCAAGTTTAGAGCTGAGAGAAAAGCCCATTTTTGTGCTTATTGTTGTTTCATGTATCATGACACCATTTCCACTTGTGTAAGTGATGAATGTGAGTGATGGCACTCATCTGCATGCAATGGTAGCTATTCCACTTCATTAACCATTGTGTAAGTGCACATCCTCATACACTCGATTAGGTTCAAGATACTTCTTGGATTGATAATTTAAATGTGTGATCATCCCCACTATATGTACTTGCTAGTGATAGAGGAATGGTCTCTTTCATCACAACTCCCTAATCATCACTTAGGTACACAACTTGTATCCACGTGCACACAAAACTCCACAAGCCTTTGATTCCAAGCCTTGCTTTTCTAAGTTTGCAAATATAATCTAAATATTTGGTACACTTTTCAAACCCTTAAGGTTAAGTCATGTAAATTGTCTCCTACAAGTCACCATTAAGAAAGTAATTCTTTACATCCAATTGATATATTGGATACCTTGTAATATGGCTACTCCAATGATATTCCTAATTTTTTTCATCTTTGCAATGGGGCTAAATATTTCTTAATAGTCAATCCCATAGGATAAATACAAATAAATATTTTAAAACTAAAGTTTTTGGTTATCAAATAAAATTTAGGGAAAATTGAGAATATATAATCAAATGTATTATGTATACTTAAATATAGATGACACAAGCATATGCCAAACAACCAAAGATATGTAGATGAGCAACAGATGGCTTGCAACCATGCCAAGTATTGTATGGAGTGATAGACTACAATGCTTTGGTGGGACATCTATTAAGTACATATGTTGCACACATAATAGCCTCAAGCCAAAAGCTATGTGGTAAAGCCTCACTTTTGACCATACACGTCACCATCTCCATGAGTGACCTATTCTTCTTTTCAGCAACTCCATTTTATTGAGATGTATATGGCACTATACACTAATGTTTTATCCCATGTTCAGCCAAAAATGCATTAAAATCAGAAGACATGTATCCCCCCCTCGATTAGAACGGAGGATGCCCATTTTACATGCTGATACATTTTCAGCCAAAACCAAAAACTATTGAATCACATAAACACTTTGGACTTTGATTTGAGTGGATGCACCCATGCATGCCTGGAAAAATCATCAATGGAAAATTATCAATGGAAGCCACAAAGTAAACGTAGTTCCCAAAAGAAGGTGTACATAGGACCACAAACATCATGGTGAACAAGATGCAATTTTTGAGTAGCTTGAACATAGACATCTTTTGGGAAGAGGGAGCACTACATTTTGCCCAAAATACAGCCTTCACAAACATGTTTACAAGGTGCCTCAAGCTTGGGCAGGAGGACATCGTTTCAAATTTTTGCATGCATAGAAAACTAGCCAAATTCAGATGACCAAAGCGTGCATGCGAAAGCTTTGCATCTAACATAGCCTGAGAATCTTGAACTATGCATGCTAAATCATTCATAGATTTCACATAATTGATGAGCTTATACAACCCATGATACAAAGTTCTAGAAGCAATAATGACATCGCCATTCGACAAATCATGAACTGTACATCTGTCATCAACAAATTTCACAACCTAGGTGATCCTGGCTAATGTTGACACTAATAATAGATTGTTCTTCATCTGTGGCATAAATAAAGCATCCAACAATGTAAAAGAACTACCATTTGTAGTAGTCATAATGATCTTACGAACTCCCATGATAGGATAAGAGAATTTATTGGTGCATGTGATAGTACTCCCTATCAAGGCAGGCTTAAGTGAGGTGAAGAAACTGCAATGCAAGGTAATATGTTTGGTTTCCCCACTATCAAAGTACTAAATATCTGAGTCTATTGTAGACATACACTACTCATGAGAAGATGGGTAATAACTACAAACAGTAGTAAATGAGCACTCTTCATTTTGCACAAGATTAGCATACTTTATTTTAGGTGTAGAGGCATCTACAACAACCATTCCAATGTATTTTTTCTTTTCCTCTTTTGTAACCACTTTTGGACACCTCTTCATGACATGATCATTTCCTTTATAGTATTTGCAAAACATTTTCCGCTTTCCTATTTCCTTCTTGTCTTTTTCATCCTTCTTTGATTGTTCAAAATTAGTATATTTCTACTTACTAGTGGTTTCAGAAGCTCCTCCACCTCACTCTTCCAAAACAGTTCTCCAATTTTTGGGTCAAATAGGCTGGAATAGCCATCACTTGTGGTATCCTTCTCATATTGTGATGCCACAACCACTTGGCTCATATTAATTCTACCCAATTTCATTGGGATGCAAAGTGTGATCTTGGCTTTTGACAACTTAAACTAGAATCGGATTGGAATCATCCCTTCGATGTTTTTGCTGATGCTTTTGATGTAGTCATAGACTTGATTTTAATGTAGAAAGCATATCGTTCTTGGTTCCGTCTTGTTTATTATGTTAGTAGTTGTTTAATTAATGCTAAAAAAATTTATTTAGTGACTGAACATGAATGTCTTAGTCTAATCTACTCTATCAAGAAATTTTAGCATTACCTATTGGGTCATCCTTTTATGTTTCATGTAGAGCATTCAACCTTTTTTTATCTAGTAAATCATAAGAATCTGATAAGTTGCTTTGCACTATGGGTAATTTTGTTACAAGTATCTACCAAGGCTGATGGCACATTTGTTTCTAGCCAGCTCACTCATTTGCGGACATTAGGATTTTCCTTATCTACTGTTCTTTATAAATTGCACTTTTTTTATTGTTTCATTAGGTCATTCTTGTATAATCTCTTTATGTAATAGAAGAAGAAGAAGAAGATCATTCTTCCTTACCTCAATCTGTGTGTGCGAGAGTGTATGAGAGCTCGCTTCCTTATCTCCTTTTTCTTGACATGGTATCAGAGCGAGTGTCATTGTAGAGAGCTCATGGAGAAGGAAGACACTGAAGAGTACAAGAGAAGGTGTGGAGAATGTGTGCTTCAAAAATGATCTTAGATTGCTATAGAATTCAGTGTGAAGGTAGAAGGTGTCAAAATATTTTCATAAAATGAAGTAATTTGCTTAATGTTAAAAGTCTGGTGATGAAATTATCATTTACAAGTTTGCTAGGGAATAGTCAAAGTAAACTGATGGGTAACACTGCATAAGGAATGTTTTATCTAGGAAAATACATATAGGGCCTATGTAATATAGACCCTTGACCATCCCAGGAACCTAGGAGTTGATTTATTCCAGTAGACAGTTAATAGTTGGTTGTGCTAGCATGTATCCAATATCAAAATTCAAGGCATCAACATGGACATGGAATGGTTTATTCCAATCAGGCGTTGTCAAAATTGGGGTTGAGCACAAAATTCGCTTTAGTTCTGCAGATTACTTCTCACACTCATCATTCCATTCAAAATGAGTTAGAAGATTCTACAAGGGTTTTGCTATGATTGCATACATGTGGATGAATCATTGATTATATTCACACTTGTCCATGATGCTTGTACTTCCTTCATTTTTCTAGGCTATGGTAACTCTTCTATTGCTCTCACTTTATCCCTTGAAGTAATTCAATGGCAATGCACCACAGTGCACTCTCCTTCTCGAGAGCTCCATGCACTACAAGGAATACGGGTGTATAGCGATGGTTAAGGCGACACAATTCATCGCTATAAAATTGCAAAATGCGTCGTAATGAGCGTCCCGCGCGGACCGTCGATTAAACGACGTGTTTTGTGACTGACTACGACGGGACCTGCGACGCTCGCCTGTAGCGTTGCTAACACGACGGTTCCAAAAAGCATCGCTTAAGCGACGCTTTTTACGTCACATAAGCGATGCTGTTTTGACGTCGTTTATGCGACGCAGCTAGCATCACTTACACGACGGTCTGTTGACGAAAAAAAATTAAAACGTTGGAGGCTCTTCAATCGGCATTTTCATGCATTTGATCGAAGAGCTCTTCAACGATCGCAGTTGCGCTGCGCTTATGAGCTAAAGCAAGTATATGCAGGTCTCTGTTTCTCTCTTTCTACATCTTTTTTCGCTTTGAATTCTCTCTCTCTCTCTGTCTCTCTCTCTCTTTGTTGACTCTCTCTCTTGTTCTCCTAATTGTTGACTCTTGTTCTTGAAATGTTATAGAAGTTCAAGTTTGCCAACATCTATATATCTACATCTTAAGAATACAACATGGACGAAAGAAAGGAGAAAATAACACTACATACATGCAACTTTGCATCGGTATATTTATTGCGATATTATTGGTTAAGATTTCAATCATCCACAATTTACTAGAGTGGTTCATAATTCATGAGTAGTTGCTTACATGGATATAGGTGACATGATATTTGGAGAACTCCAAAGAGAATTTTTAAAAATATTGAAATAAAAAAAAACAACATATTGGGTGTCATTAGCGAGTATGAATATGATGTTTGATATACTCTCTTCATTAATTCACCCTTGGAATCATCGACATGCACAATAGCGAAAGGTACAAGAACTCTCTTCATTTATTCACCTTGGGATCTATTGTCGAAATCCTCGTCTAGCTCATCAGGTTCGGTAGCCTCTGCATGTGAGAGACGAGGATCCATATGGGGTGGTAGGCGTGGGCAAAATTTGTAATGCCAAGCTCCGATCAGGAACATGTAGAGGAAGAGGAAATGGACGAGAACTATGGTGATAGGGTTCTTCCATCTGCAAATATCAGAAAACCACCTCCCAACGGTGATCATACCCGACAGAACACCCAAGATCCTGAACCACTTAGCCTTGCTCTTGCGCATGCTCCACAGATTGCTATCCACATCATTGTCAACTACATCCTTGACAGTGAACTCGTGAATGCTGGTGTCAATATCTTTCATATCTTTCATATCTTCATCCATTGGTCTCAATATTCTACCCACAGAATGCCTTCATTCATAAAAAATATTATTATGAAAGTATTATTGTAATTAATACACAGGTAGCATATGTTCTCATTACATAAATTTGTAATTAACGTTTTCCAACAAACTCTAAAATTACTCTTACAAGTCTCATTGCCAGCAGAGTGCTTCTATCATGGGAGCTGGACGTAAGACCGAAACATACAAAGGCCTTCATTCTCCTTCCTCTTGGGCTAGCCATTCTCCTTCATTACTGCCCCCGTTCTTGAACCTTCCGACGGAGGAGCTTGCTGCTGTGATTTTTGGCTGTGACCATGCGACTTACAATGAATGCGTCACACAACTTCTGTTTGGTATACTTTATCTATCCTCTTACTTTCTATCACAGATATACGTCTCTCCCTTTAAACCATATGCATGAACAATAGCTTGATCATTAACGTTTGTGCATGTCCAGGCCTTTGAGCTTCTCATATCATCTATGTAAAGAATGTCCGACCACGGATGCCACTATTTTTGTTTAATTACATTGATAAAAAGTTGCATGGTATTTCTAAGGCAGATAGCTATGGAGAGATGAACATCAATCCATATGCCTGGACTGATGGGAAGCAGAAGACACGTTTTTCAGCTCAGGTTCTTTGCTTAGATTTAATAATATCTGATATTACATTAGATCACTGTCTGAGGTGTAATGAGGTTTTGTTTACATGTAGGCACGCATACGAGTGAGATGTCAGTGTGCACCATTGACAGAAAGCATATACAAGGGAGCATTAGCAGCGAATTATGTGAATTATTCACAGGAGAAAATCCTATTTGAGTTAATTCATGTGTGACAGATAAGCTTATATCTCTTTTCATGAGAAACTCGTTGAGTGTCAGTAGACAGGTTGTGGGTTTACAACGTGGGTCCATCAACAAAGGAGAAGAATATACAAGGGAGCATTAGCAGCGAATTATGTCAATTATTCACAGGAGAAAAACCTATTTGATCAGTTAATTCATGTGCGGACAGATAAGCTTATATCTCTTTTCATGAGAAACTCGTTGAGTGTCAGTAGACAGGTTGTGGGTTTACAACGTGGGCCCATCAAAAAAGGAGAAGCATATACAAGGGAGCATTAGCAGCGAATTATGTGAATTATTCACAGGAGAAAAACCTATTTGAGTTAATTCATGTGTGGACAGATAAGCTTATATCTCTTTTCATTAGAAAATCGTTGAGTGTCAGTAGAAAGGTTGTGGGTTTACAACGTGGGCCCATCAACAAAGGAGAAGCATATACAAGGGAGCATTAGCAGCGAATTATGTGAATTATTCACAAGAGAAAAACCTATTTGAGTTAAATCATGTGCACACAGATAAGCTTATATCTCTTTTCATGAGAAACTCGTTGAGTGTCAGTAGACAGTTTGTGGGTTTACAATGTGGGTCCATCAACAAAGGAGAATCATATACAAGCGAGCATTAGCAGTGAATTATGTGAATTATTCACAGGAGAAAATTCTATTTGAGTTAAATCATGTGCAGACAAATAAGCTTATATCTCTTTTCATGAGAAACTCGTTGAGTGTGAGTAGATAGGTTGTGGGTTTACACATAGACACACACATAAAAACACATACACACACATACACATAGATAAGCTTATATCTCTTTTCATGAGAAACTCGTTGAGTGTGAGTAGATAGGTTGTGCATTTGTATGTGTGTATGCATCTGTATGTGTGTGAATGCATCATTATGTGTGTATGTGTCTATGTGTGTATGTGTGTGTGTATATGTGTGTGTATGTGTGTGCATGTCTATGTGTATGTGTGTGTGTCTATGAGTGTGGATCTGTTTATGTATGTGTATGTGTCTATGGGTGTGTATGTGTCTATGTGTGTGTGTATGCATGTATGTATGCATATGTGTGTGTATGCTTTATGTATGCATATGTGTGTGTATGCATTATGTATGTGTATGTATGCATGTGCATTATGTATGCATATGCATTATGTATGTGTATGTATGCATGTGCATTATGTATGCATATGCATTATGTATGTGTATGTATGCATGTGCATTATGTATGCATATGTGTGTGTATGCATGTAAGTATGTATGTATGTATGCATATGCATATGCATATGTATGCATGTATGTGTATGTGTGTGCATGTCTCTCTCTATGTGTGTGTATGCATATATGTGTGTGTACGTGTGTATGTGTGTGTGTGTGTGTATGTGTGTATGTGTGTGTGTATGTGTGTGTGTAAGTGTGTGTGTATGTGTGTGTATGTGTGTGTATGTGTGTATGTGTGTGTATGTGTATATGTGTTTGCATGTGTATGCATTATGTATGTGTATGTCTGCATGTGCATTATGTATGCATATGTGTGTGTATGTATATATGTGTGTCTACATGTATATGTGTGTGTGTATGTATGTATATGTGTGTGTATGCAACATTATGTGTGTATGTGTGTATACGAGTGTGTATTTGTGTGTGTATGTGTGTGTGTATGTGTGTATGTGTGTGTGTGTCTATGTGTGTATATGTGTGTGTATGCATATGTATGTGTGTGTGTATGTGTCTATGTGTGTATGTGTATGCATGTATGTATGCATATGTGTGTGTATGTGTGTGTATGCTTTATGTATGCATATGTGTGTGTATGCATTATGTATGTGTATGTATGCATGTGCATTATGTATGCATGTGCATTATGTATGCATGTGCATTATGTATGCATGTGCATTATGTATGCATATGCATTATGTATGTGTATGTATGCATGTGCATTATGTATGCATATGCATTATGTATGTGTATGTATGAATGTGCATTGTGTATGCATATGTGTGTGTATGCATGTAAGTATGTATGTATGTACGCATATGCATATGCATATGTATGCATGTATGTGTATGTGTGTGCATGTCTCTCTATGTGTGTCTGTACGCATATATGTGTGTGTATGTGTGTGTGTATGTGTGTATGCGTGTGTATATGTGTGTATGTGTGTGTATGTGTATGTGTATATGCGTGTGCATGTGTATGCATTATGTATGTGTATGTTTGCATGTGCATTATGTATGCATATGTGTGTGTATGTATATATGTGTGTGTGCATGTATATGTGTGTGTATGTATGTATATATGTGTGTATGCAACATTATGTGTGTATGTGTGTATATGTGTGTGTATTTGTGTGTGTATGTGTGTGTGTATATGTGTATGTGTGTGTGTGTGTGTCTATGTGTGTATATGTGTGTGTGTATGCATATGTATGTGTGTGTAAGTGTGTGTGTGTGCGCATACCTGGTCTCTCTCACGCTCTCTCTCTCTCTCTCTCTCTCTCTCTCTCTCTCTCTCTCTCTCTCGTTCTCTTGCTCTCGTCCAAATCTCGGCACAAATGTGCTGGGAGAAATCGAATTTTTTTTTGAACATTCTAGAGCGTCGCTTACGTGAAGCTCTCGAAAGGACGACGCTCTCTAGTTTGCCTATGTCGCACATACCGTCGCTAGCAAGCGACTCTATTTGCGACACAAAGATTAGCATCACATAAGCGATGCAAGCTTGGAGTCTGCGACGTACCCCGCCTAAAAATCAAAATTTCCAAAACACTACCATCACTTATGCAACGCTAGCGTCGCATAAGCGACGGTCCCCATTTTTTTTCGGTTCGGCGGTGTCGCTATGCCCCCCTATTTCTTGTAGTGATGACGATATGGTTAGGGTGGAAAATCGAGCTCCTAAGGCCCCACATAGTACTTCGCACAAATGCTGCAAAATACACAGAAAACAGAGTACACAAGGAGCACAAAGACAGACTTCTTAGGTCTTACAAATGCGGTCGAACTTACAGTCTGTGATTGACCAGGCCACTATATATTTTATTAAAGAACATATACAAGGAAGTGTCCGGTAGCCATTTGGCCTTTCACATGGACACTAATAGTAACAATCTCCCGCTAAAGGCCAATATGGCCAAAGTAACTATGGGAGAAAAATAAAGAATGATAAAGAATACCTGAGTGTAAGTATACAAACTATACCTCCCATCTGATGGGCATGTTACACTGTATACAAGTGACTATGTAAGATCAAGAATCAAGTAACCCCCATCAAGTGACAACATTGTCGAAACCTATCATGTGGTAGAGCTTTAGTCAAAGCATCTACAACATTATCTCGAGTATGAACCTTCTCAAGAATAATGCGCTCAGTGGCTAAGCAATCTCTAATGAAGTGATACCTCACATCAATGTGCTTGGTCTTTGCATGATAGACCGGATTCTTAGCCAAAGCAATGGCACTCTGACTATCATTGAGAAACCGAGGTACATGCTGAGGTAAACCCATATCACAAGCAAGATGAGAAAGCCACAATGCTTCCTTACATGCCTCACTTGCTCCAATGTACTCTGCTTCTGTGGTGGAAACAATTGTACATTCTTCAAGACGAGATCTCCAAGAGATAGCACCTCTAACCAAATGAAAAATGTACCCTGATGTAGACTTACGATTATCTACACAACCAACGTAGTCAGAATTTGTGTAACCAATAATGGATGCTTTCCCTCTACCTAAGCATAGACACTTGTCCTTCGTGCCACTCAGATATCTCAAAATCATCTTCACCGCTTCCCAATGTTTCTTGCCAGGAGTAGACATATATCTGCTCACAAATGCAATGTCTGGTCTCGTAGCTACCATAGTGTACATGAGACTACCAACATCAGAATGATAGGGAATTTTGGTCATGAATTCCTTTTCCTCATCTCATTTGGGGAAATCCTCCTTGCTCAATTTCACATATGTGGGTAAAGGTGTACTCAATGCCTTTCCACCCAGCATATTGAACCGGTGAAGCACTTTGGATATTTACTCACTTTGAGACAAGTATGTGCATCTTTTACTCCTATCATGAGTAATGCACATGCAAAGAATATGCTTGGCATCCCCCAAATCCTTCATATAAAATGTCTCACTCAACTTCTTTTTGAGAATCAACAAATCATAAGAGGACTTCCGAGCAATCAACATATCATCGACATAAAGTATCAAGCATAGCAAGCTGCCATCTGAGCATCTCTTTGTGTAAAGACAATGATCCTCATTGCTGCGAGAATAGCCTTGAGATTTCATAAAAGCATCAAACTTTTGGTACCATTGTCTAGGGGACTGTTTAAGTCCATACAAGCTTATGAACTAGAATTTCCTTGCTAGGAACTACATAACCCTCTGGTTGTTCCATATAGATCACATCTGTAAGATCTCCATGCAAGAAAGTAGTTTTCACATCCATTTGGACTAGCTCTAAGTCCTCCATTGCAACGAATCCAAGCAACATGCATAGGGTAGTCATCTTGACCACTGGAGAGAAGATTTCCTTGAAATCAACACCTTGTTGTTGCTTAAAACCCTTTGCAACAAGTCGTGTTTTATACTTTGGAGAAGCACTATCTGATGTGAATTTCAACTTATATACCCATTTACATGGTAAAGCTTTCCTGCCCTTTGGCAAAGGTACTAAATCCCAAGTACCATTCTTATGAATAGAATCCAACTCACTCTTCATTGCATGCTCCCATTTGACATGATCCTCTATCTGCATAGCCCCTTTGTAGCAAGAAGGCTCATCATCATCTTAGCATAACAAAATTTAAACCTACAACATATCTATTAGGTGGATGTGAGACACGTGCAGCACATCTCAATGGTTGTTGAACGGGAACATGTGCAGACTGATCTGAATGGACATTCTCTTGAACATCCCTCTGCATCATTTTTATGCAAGCAAACCAGAGGACTAGTATCCTCAAACACCACTCTTCTCACTTCAACCTCCTTGATGGGCTGTTTATGCATCTTAGACTCATTGAAAATGACATAACTACTTCTGATCACTATTCGTGTTTCAGGATCCCATAAGGGATATCCGAATTGTCCTTCTCGACCATATCCAAGAAAAATTCATTTCTTTGACTTATGGTCCAACTTTTGTGTAAGATTCTTGGGTATATGAACATATGATTCACACCCAAAAACTTGAAGATGATCATAATATGGTGGCTTCCCTATCCACAACTCTTGTGCCACTTTCAGACCTTTGGCAGTACTAAGTGAAAGGTTAATCACATGAATTGCAGTCAATACTGCTTCTGCCCAAAAGCCTTGTGAGAGTTCTGCATGATGCAACATAGATATTACTCTATCTTGAATAGCTCTATTCATCCTTTCAGCTACACCATTCTGTACAGGGCATAAGGAGTTGTAAACTCTCTACGAATCCCTCTAGACTGGCAGAAAATGTTGAATTCATGTGAGGCATACTCACCACTATTATCTGAATGTAAAGCCTTAAGCTTAGTTCCTTTTTCAGTCTCAATTGAAGCAAGCCATTTTTTGAAAGTAGGGAATACCTCATCCTTCGATTTGATAGGGTATACCCAAACTTTTCTAGTAGCATCATCTGTGAAAGTGACAAAGTAAAGAGAACCACCTAAGGACCTAATGGGCGTAGGACCACAGTATGAATGAGTTCTAAAGGCTGAATTGAAGAGTCAATGTGTGTTCTATGCACATTTCTGGTTTGCGTTCCATATTGAAAATGCTCACAAAATGAAAAATCGGAGAAGGATAACACAAGTAAGTAGCCAAAACGAGAAAGATTTTCCATTCCACTACGAGATATATGGCCCAAACGACCATGCCAAATACAAGCCATAGGTTGTTAAATAACAACTAACAACTGTTCTTTCTGTGATACAAATAAAGGATAAAGTGAGCCCACTTTTCTTCCTTTTGCAATAACCATATTGCCCGTTGATATGCAAAAGGACTGAGCATAGAAGACCACCTTGTAACCAAGGCCTTCAAGTTGACCAACTGACATCAAACTATGTGATAGCTGAGGTACATGGTGTACATTATGCATAGTAAATTTTGAACCATCAATGAACTCCACAACCACATCTCCAATCCCCACAACATCACACTGGTAAGAGTCACAAAGTCTCACGATACCAAGAGACTTTGCTGCATAATTAGAGAACCATTCTCTGTGTGGTGTCACATGGAAAGAAGCACCATAATCTAGCAGCCATGTGTGGGAAAGAGAACCAGCCATAAGCACCTCAGTTGGCACAGTACTATCAAGTGTCAATACATCAGCATCATCAGAAATAGCATTAATTTCTTCAATCTTCACAGTCCAAGTAGATGGTGTAGGTAACTATTTAACATGCCCATCAACGTTCTGTCCTTTACCTTTAGCATTCTTTAATGCATAACAATCTTTCTTCATATGTCCTTTCTTATGACAATAATGGCATTCAATATCCCTCTTCTTTGATTTACTTCTACTCTTATTCTGTTGATCATTCCTTTCCTTGTTCTTGTTCCTTCCACATTGTTGATTCTTTCCTTGGTAAGAATCATGAATGTTATATGCATCTCCACTTTGAGTGCCAACCATAGATTTTCTACGAATCCTCTCACTCAAGAGTGCTTCACATATGTCATCATAGATCAGTTTACCACCAGGTGCACTATTGCTAATAGCTGTGCAAAATGTATCCCATGATGATGGCAGGGTGCATAATAGTAATACTGCTTTCATTTCATTATCCATATCCATTTTCTGAGCCTCTAATTGGAATGAATATAGCATCAAACTCATTTAGATGAGCCAGCAACACTATCTGTGTCCTTCATGCGAAGGTCATATAATTTTGTCATCAGATACACTTTATTTGATGTCGTCTGCTTTTCATATGTATTGCATAACTTCTTCAAAAGCTCCTTTGCACTTTTGGAGTCTAATACTATAAAGTAAACATTATCTGCAAGGTGCAAGCAAATGGTAGACCTGGCCATTTCATCTAACTCACCCTAGTCATCTTCATCCATGTCAGCAGGCTTCTTTGAAATCCCATTTACTAGCTTCCATTGCCTCCTTTTAATCATCACATCTTTGATCTAATTCTTCCATAGAGCAAAGTTTGTGCCATCAAATTTTTGGATCTCAAAACGGTCTTTGCCCTGCAAGTTATAGCTCCTCCTCGGAACATTGGTACTAGACCCTGATCCACCAGATGTGCCTAAGACCTCTGATGCCATGATGGTAGAGAACTGAATTGAATGATAATGAAGCTAGAAGAGTCCAAACACCAACGAATAAGTGTATTAAAGAGTAAGTCGACCACTATATAGTTGACTAAACCAAAAATCTGGAAAACATTTGCCAGAGTATCCTCTGCAAAATGAGCATATGAACAGTGTCAAAATATCATAAAATTACAAGTACTGACATGTTTACTTGCATAGTGAATCACTGACTCCACTGCATATAATCAGTTACCCAATAGAAGCTAGCTAGGCTTATTGAGCACCTATGAACAACTATCATACATCTCCTATGGCGAGGCTGGGTAATTCTTCCACCTACATCATCGAAGAGATCCCGACATCTGGGTGTCTCCCAGTTAAGAAAACCTCACCACAACCCTCTTTTTCAAATGTAAAAGGCTTTATGCAAGAATGTAACCGCTATATCAATGACCACATGGTACATAAGCGGTATCCACAGGAGCGTACATGGTGTATATGTGCTCAATATATGTAGTAAAATGAAACTAAAATGTTGAATGCACAGCCCCAAAACTAGCTAGCAACACCTGCAAGTGTCTGTCAACTCAGATGTTTAAGGCTTAAAAGACCTACATAAATTTGCAGTAGCTGCTCCCACCAAAACTGAAAACCTTTCCACAAACCTGTAGTTTTACGACTGTGGCTGAAAACACAGCCCCAAAGGTTGATATTTATTATTGAAGAAGTACAAGGAACACTCTTCTTGATGTTTTTGGACCTACATGAAGAGAACTATGTGCAAAAGTACTCCAAAATGGCTCAAAAAGACACCCAAAAATGCTTCGAAAATAGACTTTGAAAGCAAAGAATGAAGCTTTGAGGGACCAAAACATGTTCAAGGTAATGTCAACCTTAGTCTTTCCCCTTCTTTAGACACCAAAAGAGTGTAGCTTAGTGGTAAGAGATTGCCACAGTTAAGCGAGCTCTGGGGGGAATAGTACTGGGATGGGTGACCTCCTAGGAAGTACTGGGAACCTCTATCTTCCTTGATCGTTGAGGTCCTCCCTTGTGTGCAGCCAACAGTACCAATGGTGACTTCGGTGACTCGGATGACAAGGTATGCCAAGGTCTATGCCTTGGTCGCCACCTTAGTCGTAAGCCTTGGAGAAAGCCTGGGGGGTGCTCACTTTGCTCACGCAAAAGGAACAAAGTTTTTTGTGTTGAACTGCTCTGATACTAGTGAAGTAATTCAATGGCAATGCACCATAGTGTGCTCTCCTTCTCCAGAGCTCCACGACGATATGGTCAAGGTAGAAAACCAAGCTCCTAAGGCCGCACAGAGTACTTTGCGCAGATGCTACAAAATACACAAAAAACACAGTACACAGGGAGCATGAAGACAGGCTTCTTAGGTCTTACAAATGTGGTCGAACTTATAGTCTATGACTCACCAGGCCACTATATGTTTTATTAAAGAACATATACAAGGAAGTGTCTGGTGGCAAGCTGGCCTTTCACATGGACACTAACGGTAACCTCCTCCCTCCCATTGATATTTCATTCTTTCACACTACTTGACCAAATATTTTCCCTTGTCGAATCATGAGCACACACTTTTTTGGATTCAAGCACACCTAATATTCCCTCCATTTATCAAATATTTTTTTGAGTTTTGGGATGTGATTCTCTTGTATGTGGGAATATGCACACAAATCATTCACATAGACCTCTAAATTAATACACAAGAACTCGTTAAAGATGTGACACATAAGCTATTGGAAAGTAGTAGATGCATTGTTGACCACAACGGCATCACAAAAAATGCAAACATAAATCATTCAATGGCAAAAGCCATCTTATGTTGGTCTTCTCCGGTTATGGCTACTTGATAGTAGCCTGAAAATCTATCTTATGTTGGTTCTTCTAGGATGTTTAGTTATAGGAAGGGGATAACTATCTCTTATGGTGGTAGCATTAACATGTTTGAAGTTAATACACAAATGCAATTTTCCATTCTTCTTGGGAGCTATTATAATGGGGGATACCCATTTGGTATGCTCAATATCATAAATAGATCCGTCTTCTATCAATCTATGAATTTCTTCCTTTATCTTTGTTGCATATGTGTCATTGTAAGTGTATGGTTTCTGTTTTGCGAGCTTGGCTTTTAAAGTCATGCGGATCTTATGTGAACCAATTTCTAGGACCACTCCTTTCAAATCTTTAGACGTCCAAGTGAATACATCTCGGTATTCTTGTAAAAGTTCTGTTAACTCTTGTTCTTCCTTAATACTTAGGTCCTTTCCTATGTAGTGCTTTGTTCTTCATTGTCTTTAATTGTTACTACAACTTGTTTTGGTCCTTTCCTTATTCTCATAAGCTTCTCCCATGAGATCCTCTTGTTTCCACATCCTCATCATAATTTTGTTGGGTGTGTGTAGAAATGCGAGATACACACAAGAAGCACACACAAGGAGCACAAACATAGCAAGACACATGGAGAAGACGATGGCTGGAATAGCTCTCTCTTTTGATGATGAACTAAAAAAAGTAAGAGCTGAATAATATCCCTAAGTACAAAGTACCACCACATATGAGAGTATCACGTATGTGGTAACATGGGGAAATAACCTCTAGCTAGCACCAGAGTAAAAACTACCCATATATAGGGAAAAGGCTTTTCACATCACAGCTACTCGAGGAACACATAAGTGTAACAAACCCCCTTGGAGCGAATGATGTGAACACATAAAGGGAGTGACAGATCAGCCTCCACAAGGTAACAAGCCTAAAGCTTTGCAAAAAGCTTCAAACTTTTCCCATGGAAGAGCTTTGGTGAATATGTTTGCCACATTATCTTGTCTATGCACATATACCAAGTCAATATCTCTTGCATGAAGGCGCTCTCTCACATAATGATAATGCACCTCAATATGTTTGGTCCATGCATGAAACAATAAGTTTTGTGCAACAGCCAAAGCACTCTGACTATCAGTGAGAATATGTGTAGCAGCATCAATCTCCATGCAAAGATCCATCAATAGGCGTCTCAGCCATATACACTCCATTGTGGCTATGAAAATTGCCCTGTACTCAGCTTCACAACTCGATGTCGCCACTGTAGGTTGCTTCTTACTCAACCAAGATATGCATGAGTCTCCAAGGAAAAAGCAATTACCACTAGTGGACACGCGAGTATCATAAAAACCAGCCCAATTAGTATCTGTAAAAGCATGCAAGCATGGCTGAATATCTCTGGCATAAAAGAGACCTAAGCTCAAAGTGCCTCAGTGATATCTAAACACACGTTTCACCTCTTGCCAATGCTTAGTGCTAGGGCTATGCATGAATCGACTCAACTGGGAGACTGCACTATGTATATCCAGCCTTGTGTTGCATGCATATATAAGACATCCCACAGCTTGCTGATCAAGAGAAGTGTCAAATGCATTACTGGAATCCTCATCTAAGAAACTAAATACTGTCTCAATTGGTGTGGAAACTGGCTTGCAATCCTCAAAGTCAAAATGTTGAAGTAGTTTTTCAACATACTTTGCTTGATGCATGACAATTTCCCCCTCAACAGATACAAACTGGATGCCAAGATAGTAGCTCAAGACCAAGGTAAGTGACATCAAAAGTATGCTGCAAATCAACCATAAGAATGTCAAGTTTTGCATCACATGACCAAGTCAAGAGTATGTCATCGACATAAAGAACAAGCACTATAAGATCAGCCCCATTTTCGCATACATAGAGTGTGCTTTCAATTGGACTACATGTGAAGCCAAGAGCGATCAAGTGCTTATGGATTTTCTCATACCATGCATGTGGAGCTTGCTTGAGACCATACAAGGCTTTATGCAAGCGACAAACCATATGCTCTTTCCCTTTCATAGAAAATACAGGAGGTTGCTTCACATAAACCTCTTCTTGCAAATCACCATTCAAGAAGGCTGTTTTTATGTCCAATTGATGCACTTTCCAACCTCTATGGGCAACCAATGCAACCACGATATGAATGGTACTCATGCATGAAGTAGGTGCAAATGTTTCCTCATAATCAATACCATATTGTTGCGCATATCCTTTGGCAACCAATCTAGCTTTGTAGCAATCAATGCTACCATCAGATTTTTTTTCTTAATTTTATAATCCCACTTTGTACCAATGACATTCTTTCCTTTTGGCAACTCACGTAACTCCCAAGTACCATTTCTATGTATGGAATCCATTTCTGATTGCAAAGCACTCATCCATTGTGGATCGTCACATGCATCTTCGAAAGAAAGTGGCTCTTCATTTCATGCTGTAGCAATAAGAGAATAATCCATAGAATTACTTGATGCATGGTGAGAGCTTGATCTTGTTCTACCCAGTAAAGGTGCACTCAATTTGCTGTCGTGCAAAGTTTGTTTCAGCCACTTTGGCATAGTTTGTGCACTCTTGATAGACATGCGTTCATTATGTAAAACATCTTCAATATGTACATCATGTGTGGGCTGAATTTCATGCTCATTTTCAGCCATATTTTGATGCAAATGTTCAGCCATATGTGGCTGGAAATTTCTAGCAGTTTTGATAATTTTTTGCTGAAAAATTTCAGCCATGTTTGGCTAGAAATTCTCTACATTTTCAGCACTATCTTGCTGGAATTTTTCAGTCCTTTGAGCCTCAGTTGGCTGGTCTACATGGCCATAGTCAAACGCACCATTTTGGAACAAAGGCATGAGTGTATCGAACACATCTTGTGAGCTAACTGTTGGCTATTTTTTGCATTCAAGTAGAGGGAAAATTGAATTTTCAGCAAATATCACATCTCGACTCACAATAATTGTGTTCATCAATGGATGGTACAAGCGATATCCCTTACTTTCAACACTATAACCAAGAAATATACATTTCTTTGCCTTATCATCAAGTTTCTCACAATAATTGTGTTCATCAATGGATGGTACAAGCGATATCCCTTACTTTCAACACTATAACCAAGAAATATACATTTCTTTGCCTTATCATCAAGTTTCTAATGTTGTTTTGATGGCACAAGAGCATATGCCAAACAACCAAACACACGCATATGACTAACCATAGGCTTATGACCATTCCAAGCCTCATAAGGAGTGATGACTCTCAATGCTTTTGTAGGGCAGCGATTCAACACATAATTAGCACGACACAATGATGTGCAAAACGAGAACATGTGCAACTAACAGGACTATGATGATGGACACAATGAAGTGCGACTGACAGAACTATGACGATGGACAAAACAAACGGTGATGGACAGACTTAAATCAAACTGCGTAGATGCTCTCCAGCTTGGTTCTATGTAACTAAAATTCTTCCTTTGGTGCAACAAAGTGAAGATGACAGACGACAACAATTATTAGTAGGCGACGGAGTTAGCCGCCTTAGGAAGCATTGCACATGTGCACCTAGGAGGTGTAGCTTTTGTTGATCATGAGGGGCGCATCCGTCGCTGATGGAGAGTGTTAATCTCCAAAAGAGCAAGCTACTCTTGAAGTTAGAGCATCTCTATATCAAGAGTAACTTAAAACCTTCACCAATTTGGAGGATCAATACTCAATTTCCAAAATCTTGAACAAACTGTGAAGAAGGTGACTACAAAGAAAGTCTGCTGCACATAATCACTCATTGACTTATCAAATGTGTAAAGTTTTTTTATAAACCTTTGCACAAGGTGTTGTCTATAGTTAGCACACCTCCTCCAAGTTAAATCATTCCAAAAGACTCAGTAGATCTTGAGAAATGATCTTAACAAGTCACCTATGTCTAAAACTATAGTTATTTATAATCGACTTTGACACCTGCAACTTCTAAGGCTTGGTTCTCTCAAACTAGAACCCGTTTATGCAAATGCTTTTAGCCATAGATGGCTTACCTTCCAACTTAGATTTTGACTCCTCATTTGTGCAAAACCTTACACTGTGCACTGAGAATTGATCAATTCTTTGACCATCAAAATTGCACCTGTTTCAGAAAACACTCAACACTTTCTCACATATGAATGTTCCTACTCATAATTCTCACAGCCTGTTTACAATTAGGCTCTCAAACTTCAACTATAGACTCATTAACTATGGAATTAGGTACCTACAAAAGGATTCTTGAAATGATCAACCACAGAAGGAGAATACTCAAAAAGATTGGGCGTAATATTTCTTCATTTCTGGAAAAGTTTACATCTGAGTGATGAGAGAGATCTTACTCACTTCTAAAGTGTCTAATGGCTCATACAACTTCTAATTTCTCTATTCACATGCTCTCTCATATTTGGCCCGACATTTTTCCTTGTATATATAGGCAAATATGTACAAGTTCATCACCATACAAAAGTATAAGTAAACTGACTCTAAATTAATGTACATATGTATACACATCTTCATTCACTGAACATGTACTTTCTTCATGCTTCATGACTTGATCTTTTCTTCAATCCTTGACTTCAAAACTTAATTAAAACTTCAATTGTTGATTGCCTTGCACCAACAGCTCCCCCTCAATTATCAATTGAGGTTTTCTCTATCTTCTTTATGCCTGCCATGTCTTTGAATCTCTGTAGCTTTGGTCCATCCAAGCTTTTAGTTAGCATATCAGCTATCTGATCTTTTGTTGAAGTATGTATGATTTCAATCTCTTTATCCATCACTTTCTCTCTTAGAAAATGATACTGAATCTCAATGTGTTTAGTCTTGGCATGGAAAACAGGATTAGCAGCTAAATACAATGAACTCATGTTATCTCCATGAATAGTGGGTATACTCTGGATGATGTCAAAACTCTTCATAAGAGTCTTAAGCCATCTCACTTCCTTTGCAGCTTCCACCATACCTTTGTACACAGCCTCTGTGGATGATAAAGCAACTGTGTGTTGCTTCTTTGAACACCATGAAATTAACTTATCTCCCACATAGGACAAGTATCCATAAGTTGATCTCCTATCATCAGGATTACCTGCCCAATCTATATCACTATACATCTTGATGTTTGTATCTGATGTCAAACCATAATACAAACCTTCTTTGAGTGTACCCTTAATGTACCTCAACACTCTTTGTCCTGCAATCCAATGTTCTTTCCTAGGACAATGCATGAATTGAGATAATACTCCAACTGCATATGACAAGTCAGGCCTAGTTAATGTAGCATAGATCATACTACCAACCAAACTTTGATATAGCTTCATGTCCTTGAACTCTTCTCCTCCATATCTGCTCAATTTGTGATTCATCTCCATTGGAGTAG
This sequence comes from Ceratopteris richardii, assembly GCA_020310875.1. NCBI lineage: Eukaryota > Viridiplantae > Streptophyta > Polypodiopsida > Polypodiales > Pteridaceae > Ceratopteris > Ceratopteris richardii. Next base: position 48,808,581 of record CM035407.1, on the reverse strand, counting down.
GTGCTATCGTGCAATCATCCATTTTAAACTTGACCAATAAGTTTTTCAAATACCTTTCTTGAGTTACATACACTCCATGTTGAGTGTATGAGATCTCCATCCCAAGAAATATGAAAAGTCTCCCAAGTTACTAATCTTTAACTCTTTCTCCATTTGCTTCTTTAGGCTTTGAATACCTTTCTCATATGTTCCTGTAAGAATAATATCACCAACATATATGCACATGTAAATGAACTCATCATCACTTGCTTTGACAAGCAAGCTACTATCTGCTTTAGATACTTGAAAACCAAGTTCTTTCAAGAACTTCACAAGTCTATAATTCCATGCCCTTGGGGCCTGCTTCAAACCATACAAAGCTCTCTTGAGCTTACATACATGATCTGGATACCTTTCATTTCTGAATCCTTGTGGTTGCTCCATAAAAACATCATTTGAAATGTAACCATTTAAAAAGCATTCGTTACATCTAATTGACATAATTTCCAACCTTTACATGCAACAATGGCTATGAGTGTCTTGATGGTTGTCATCTTTGCCACAAGACTATAAGTCTCATCATAATCTATACCATATGTCTGAGCAAACCCTTTCACAACAAGTCTAGCTTTATACCTAGACACACTTCCATCTGTAAACCTCTTTGTCTTGTAGACCCATTTGCATCCAATGATCTTCTGACTATTTGGCTTAGGAACCAAATCCCATGTCTGATTTTCCATCAATGCATCATAATCTTCCTGCATAGCTTTCCCCCAATTTTCCTTACCTTTTGCCTCTTCATATGTAGAAGGGTCTTCATCTGCCTTTATCATATAAGCATAATCTTTGGTAGCTAAAAAAGAAGTATCATAACTATACCTTGTAGGTTGCCATTTGTGTCTTGATGACCTTCTGAGTTCTCTACTCCTTGAGGTTTCTGGTTCATCACACGTTGGATCAAACCTTGGCACTTCTTCAACTTCAACCTGTACTTCATTCTTCTCCTCTTCATCAAATATCTGAACCTTTGATTTACCTTTCTTTTGATTCACAACTTCTTCATCACCTGCATAAATATTGATTGTACCTGCATACCAAGTACCTTGCTCATCAAATGTAACATCCTTTGATACAAGGAATTGTTTTGTGGATGGACTCCACAACCTATATCCCATCTGCTTATCATCATATGCAATGAACACATACTTTTCAGCTTTAGGTTCCAATTTGTGCCTTAATTGAGATGGGACATATGCATATGCCAAACATCCAAATACTTTGCAATGATCTAGAGTAGTTCTCTTACCCCACCATGCCTCATATGGTGTCATACCCTGCAAAGCTTTACATGGTAATCTATTGACCAAATATGTGGCTGTATTTACAGCCTCAACCCATAAATAATTTGGGCAATTTTTGTCCTTCAACATGGATCTTGCAAACTCAACAAGAGTTCTATTCCTCCTTTCTGCTACACCATTTTGTTGAGGAGAGTACCTGCAAGTAATTTCCCTTTTTATACCTGCATTCCACAAGTAATCACTGAACTCATTAGAGAAATACTCTCCCCCTCCATCTGACCTTAGTCTCTTCAATTTTTGACCTGTAATTCTCTCTGCATACACATGATAATGTTTGAATGTATTGAATACCTCTGACTTATCTTTGATCACATAGATAGTGATCCATCTGGTAGCACCATCAACATAAATCACATAATACCTTGAACCATTGATACTGAAATCTTTGATGGTCCCCACACATCTGTGTGTACCAATTCAAGCTTCTCTGAATACATAAAACCATGCTTGGAATAAGATTGCTTATGAGCCTTACCTAATTTAATACCTCTTTCATTGAAATTTCCAAGCCTTTTGTGCCAAAGATCTAACTCAGAGATCTTATGTCCTCCATAGGTGAACAAGGCATGACCAATGTTACCTTGAACCTTCAATGTGAACAATCTTCCTTCTTTCTTTCCTGAAACAATTTGTTTATACCCATTGCTAGGGTCTTCCACAAAAACTCCTTCATTAGTGAACCTAACTTCATAACCTTTTTCAACAATTTGTCCTACACTTATCAGATTCTTAGGAATTGTAGGAACATACAAACCCTTACTCAAGAGAATACTTCCATCCTTGGCCTTCACTGATCCAATTGACTTCACATTGTGCTTTGTATTGTCACCTGTTTGAACTATATGATTAGTTACCTTATTCTCCAAATCAGTCATCAAAGCTATGTTGCCACTCAGGTGATTGCTACACCCTGAGTCAATGTAGAAGACTCTTTGGTCTTCACTTTGCCTTTCACAAGTTGCATTCATTATCAATGTTGAATCCTCCTTCTGATCTGAAGCATAATTCTAGTAGGTATTGTTGTATTGTTGGCTTTGGAATCCTCTACCTGCATTTCTTCCAAAGTAGCCTCTACTACCTCTACCTCTGAAATTACCTCTTTGATTTCTGCCACCTCTTCCTCTTGAGTTAAAGTTCTGATTATATCCACCATTATTCTGAGTATTATGCCAACAATCATGAGCTAAGTGATTTGTCTTACCACAAATCCAGCAAGCTTTGACTCCATCTTTATTACTTCTGCCTCTTCCTCTACCTTTGCCACCTCCTCTTCCTCTTAGGAAGTTAACTTTGCTACTTGTAACTTCATCTTCATTTGCTTGTTGCTTCCCTTTGCTATTCTTCTCCTTATCCTTTGAATACATTGCTTGACCTGCACTTTTATCACTTTCACCTTTGACATCCTGCTCAAAGGTTAGCATGTGTCCTAGAGACTGATTTAAATCAGGAGTAAAATGATCTAATGATAATTCAGTAGACAAAATGAATGGCTTCCATTTGTCATCACCTCTCAAACCTGTGAGGATTTGCCTTACCAATTTATCCTCCTCAATATCTTCATCAACTGCTCCTAATACATGTGCAATGTCCTTCATTCTTGTTACATAATCTGAGATGGATTGAGAGGCCTTCTTCTTGAATGTGGTAAACTCTGCCCACAAGGATGCCTTCCTTGACTTTGTGGTGTTTTGGAAATGCTCCTCCAAAGCATTCCATATATCACTTGCACTTTCAAGACCTCTAATGTGAGGTAACAAGTAGTCATTAACTCCCATATAGATAATGCTCCTAGCTTGAGCATCTCTCTTCATCCAAGTCTTCAAATCTGACAATTCATCCCTAGTTGGAACACTAGGATCTCTGAACTGAGGCTTTTCTTCTTCACCTATAATATAACCTATCAATTCTTTGCTCATAAGATGAGCTTCCATCCTCATTGACCATGTTGGATAGTTGTCTCTATCCAATTTCTCTATCTGAAGAGAATCTCCCATCCTTTCTTCACCTGTATATTAAATCTTTCAGGCTTTATGAGGAATAAGGTTACCTTTGCTTCAAATGAAGTTCCTTTTGTCTTCCTTGATATCTTCTGGCCTCCTTTTCAAGCTTTTCTTTTAAGCTTTCACCTTTTGTATCTTCAAATGTTGAATTCTTTATAAATGCAACAGTCGGGATCCTCCTTTCTTCAATTTTGATGCTTCCTGCTCTGATACCACTGATGGAGAGTGCTAATCTCCAAACAAACAAGCTACTCTTGAAGTTAGAGCACCTCTATATCAAGATTAACTTAAAACCTTCACCAATTTGGAGGATCAATACTCAATTTCAAAAATCTTGAACAAATTATGAAGAAGGTGACTACACAAAAAGTGTGCTGCACATAACTCACTCATTGACTTATCAAATGTGTAAAGTTTTTTGATAAACCTTTGCATAAGGTGTCACTTATAGTTTACGCACCTCCTCCAAGTTAAATAATTCCAAAATACTTAGTAGATCTTGAGAAAAGATCTTAACAAGTCACCTATGTCTAAAACTGTAGTTATTTACAGCCGACTTTGACACCTACAACTTCTAAGGCTTGGTTCTCTCAAACCGTTTATGCAAACGGTTTTAGCCATAGATGGCTTACATTCCAACTTAGATTTTGACTCCTCATTTGTGCAAAAATTTACACTGTGCACTGAGAAATGATCAATTCTTTGACCATCGAAATTGGGCCTGTTTCAAAAAACACTCAACACTTTCTCACATATGAATGTTCCTACTCATAATTCTCACAGCCTGTTTATAATTAGGCTCTCAAACTTTAACCATAGACTCATTAACTATGGAATTAGATATCTACAAAAGGATTCTTGAAATGATCAAGCACAGAAGGAGAATACTCAGAAAGATCGGGTGCAATATTTCTTCATTTCTAGAAAACTTTACATCTCAGTGATGAGAGAGAGCTTACTCACTTCTAAAGTGTCTAATGGCTCATACAACTTCTAATTTCTCTATTCACATGCTCTCTCATATTTTCCCCGACATTTTTCCTTGTATATATAGACAAATATGTACAAGTTCATCACCATACAAAAGTATAAGTAAACTAACTCTAAATTAATGTACATATGTATACACATCTTCATTCACTGAACATGTACTTTCTTCATGCTTCATGACTTGATCTTTTCTTCAATCCTTGACTTCAAAACTTAATTAAAACTTCAATTGTTGATTACCTTGCACCAACAGTCACGACCAATTGGCTGGGACGATTGAGGGGTGCATCCATCACGATCGACTGGCTAGAACGATTGACAGGAGTATGAGCCCATCGCGACCGACTGGCTGGGACGATTGATAGGAGTGTGAGTCCATCACGACCGACTGTAGACCTGCCCCTTGTGCATGTGCCTGTCGCCTCTAGTGTCTCCGTCGCGCTCGTTTTTAGGATTTCATTTATGCTTAGCATTTTGTGGGGATTAACGTGAATTGATTTCGTTATGGCAAGCGTGACTTAGATCTCCCCTTTTTTGTCAAAGCTTTATCTTGAAAATGTTTTTAAAGTGTTTAAAGGAGATTAAAGAAAATTAAAAAGAAGAATCCACGACACGCTTTAGCAACATCCTGAAAAATCAGTCAATCTTCCGGTAACAAAATGAAGTGCAGAGGCCGCGCCTCCCGTGTCTTGGGTGGCTCCTCTAAGTTGGCGGCTTTGGCAATCATCGTGGCCGCTTAGTCCTTAGTTCTTCGCATGAAGTCTTGAAGTGTTTTCTAGGGGAAATCTTGAGTTCTTGTTATAGACCGTGTTAAGCATCCCGTGTTAAGTGGAAAAAAGATCGGTTTGAAGCCAGACTAGCCTTAAGTGGTTCTTTTCGCTTTCTTTTGAAATCTTGAATTCAATTTGGTTCACTTTTGGTTGTTCTTGCCTCAATGACAATCGTTTTGCCCTCATTGGTCCTGAGCAATGTGGCTCCCCCCAGTCCTAGTGCCCCCTTGAGATGGATTCTGTCCCATCGGATGTCACCCCTCTGGTAGTTTCTTTGTGTAAGGAGTTTGTGGTGACAAAACAAGAAGAGCTAATGAAAACTTGTTTGATCAGTCAAGTTTTTGGCCCTAGGCCCCCCTAGAAAATGTGAGACTTTGGCTGCACAAGGAGTGGCTCCCACATGGTTTAATTGTGTGCAAATGTCAATTCCTGCTAGCAAATCACTTGCTTCTAGTGTTTGAGAATGAAGAGATGGCCTTCCAAGCCCTGGAAGCTAGTTCCTGGCAAGTGGGCCAGTCCACCTTATGTCTATTTAAGTGGACCCCAGACTTTGTTCCGAACAGATCAAAGCCTCTTTGTTACTTGCTATGGGTGGAGCTTCCCAATCTGCTGTATTTTTTGTATGGATTTCTTCGAGAAATCGTTTCACTGATCAGTCGCCCGATGGCCTCAAGAGAGGATGTTGGGGGGTTAATCTACGATGGAACTCAATATTCTTTCAATGCGCGATGGCACCCACAAATCTGTGTTGAAATAGACTTGAAACAGGTCCTTCCCTCGAAGATCTCCATAAACTATGGAGATGGTAAGATTTGGGTACAGGAGGTTACATACAAGAATTTGCCAAATGCATGCTTCCATCGCGGGCACCAAGATCATAGGATCAAATATTGCCCCTTGAAGCAAAGTACCAATAAAAACAAGCTTAAACCAGATGGGACTGTGGACCCTTTCCCCCAAGGTGACATTCGGGGTCATGCACCTCTGATGGAGGAAGAAGAGGGAACTCGTGTTGCAGAGATGGATTCAGAAGGATTCACTAAAGTAAGACGTAGGAGGAAAGTTAGCCCTCGAAGATCAGTAGCAAGGAATGTTACGACAATTGCTCCTTCAAATAACATGTCCTGTAACCTAGAAAATGAGATTAATGAGGTCGACTTCCCAGGGGATAACAATTTTGATGAAGACCCCGCTAATAATTCCCTTGGGTGCTCTGAGGCGCCTTCCTTGGTCCTGTTCATATATTTAGGTAGTGATGTGTGTGAACACATTAGGACCGCCGAGGCACTTTTTTCCCTCTTTAGGAGGTTTTTCTCCCTCGGCTTGTATATACGCCTATTGCCCTAATGGGCTACTTATCTTTGTACATTCTCTAGTAATACATTCACTATTATGTGTTTGTGCTCCAAGCTTCTTCTTCTTCCTTGTGCTGTTCGCGTGCTTCCGCAGACATCTATCTCCAACAATTGGTATCAGAGTAGGTCGTCGCTTCATCTAGGGCGCCGTTGACACTCCTCCGTTTGCAGTCTCAGAATTGCACGAATTTTGGTGAGCATACTCAGCGTGTTTCCGAGATCAAAACAGCTTCGCTATGTGGTGCCGAAATCGCGATCTGAGCTCGTTTCGGCCTCCAAACGCACTATCGCAAGGCTTGTGCAGGCTATTTTGTCTTTTTGTGCCAAAGGTATATACTAGTTTCTATTCGCCAGTTTAAGCGTCTCGGAGTCTGCTACAGGTCTAGCAGAACTCGTTTGGGTAGTTCTATTCAACTTTTTGAGATACAGTCAATTTTCTACATCAAGGTATTTTAGTCACCGGCCATGGCTGAAAGCACTGATGTATTCCGTATGTTGGCTGTTGAGGATAAGTTGGATGGTACCAACTACCCATTATGGGCTTATATGATGCGACATGTATTGGTTGCAAAAGGACTTTGGAACATTGTGCAAGGTGTTGAAAGACGTCCTCTTACACCTGCAACTACAGGTACTACAAATACAGGTGCTGGAGCTGATGAAGATGGTGTCGAAGATGATATTCCGCAGATTCCTGTTCGTGCTTCTGTTTCTGTTGCACCTACTGCAGAGCAAATTCGTTGGGATGGCAGAGATGCCCAAGCACATGCATTGATAGCCTTGTCTGTCAAACGTGCCATTATTCCTCATATTCGCTCTTGCAGAACAGCTAGGGATGCTTGGGATACACTAAACACATTGTACCAAGCTAGGAATGAGGCTCGTGTTGCTTACCTCCGAAAACAGTTGGAGAGTGAGCACATGAATGAAGGTGATTCTATGGACAATTTCCTAACAAAGATCAAAGATTTGAAGGAACAGTTGATTTTTGCTAATGAGGTTATACCACATAGCTCACTTGTGCAGACCGTTCTGAATGGTCTTCCTGATTCATATCAGAGTTTTGCTTCTACTCTTTGGTTGATGATGAAAGGCAATCCGAATGCCTTATCATTTGAGGAGTTAGTCTCTATTCTGTTGCAGGAAGATCAGTCCAGGCAGAACAGGTCCATTATGCGTGTTGCAGATCAAGCTTTCCTGGCTAGTCAGAAGGGCAAAGGAAAATGGAGCTCTTCTACTAGTAAGCAGAAATCTGCAAATGCTGCACATTCGAAGAACCAGGATAAAGATGAGAAGAAATCAGAAAAGCAGAAATTGTTTTGCAAGTACTGTAAAGGGAATGATCATATCATAAAGAACTGTCCAAAACTGGCTGCAAAAGAGGCAAAGAAGAAAGAGGCTGGAATGGTTGTTGCATAGGCCTCTACACCAAAAACAGAGTCTGCAAATCTTGTGCAGGAAGAAGAATGGGCGTTTACTACTGTTTGCAATTTTGACCCATCTTCTCATGAGCAGTGCATGTCTACAGTGGACTCAGATGTTTGGTACTTTGACAGTGGGGTGACCAAACATATTACCTTGCAGCATAGTTTCTTCTCTTCACTCGAGCCTGCCCCTACAGGGAATACTGTCACATGCACCAACAACTCCTCTTATCCTGTTATGGGAGTTGGTAAGATCATTCTGACTACTGCTGATGGTAGTTCTTTCACCTTGTCAGATGCTTTATTTGTGCCAGGGATCAAGAAGAATCTGTTATCAGTTTCTGCATTAGCCAAGATTGGCTTGGTTGTGAAATTTGTTGATGACAGATGTACAGTTCATGATCTATCAAATGCCGATGTTATTATTGCTTCTGTCATTTTATGTCGTGGGCTGTATAAGCTCATAGACTATGAAAGATCTGTGAATGATTCTGCATGTGCAGTTCATGATTCTCAGGCTATCTCAGATGCAAAGCTTTGGCATGCACGCTTTGGTCATCTAAATTTTGCTAGTTTGCTACGCCTGCAAAAATCTGATATGGTGTCTTCTTTGCCCAAGCTTGAGGCACCTGGAAAACATGTATGTGAAGGCTGTATTTTGGGCAAAATGCAGCGTTCCTCCTTTCCAAAAGATGGATCAGTTCGGGCTACGCAGAAATTGCAGCTTGTACATAGTGATGTCTGTGGTCCTATGCAGACACCTTCTTTTGGAAACTATCTTTACTTCGTGACTTTCATTGATGATTTTTCCAGGCATGCATGGGTATATCCATTGAAGGCAAAGTCCGAAGTGTTTTTGTGCTTCAAACAATTTTTGGTTTTGGCTGAAAATCTGTCAGCATGTAAAATGGGCACCCTCCGTTTTGATCGAGGGGGGGAATATATGTCTTCTGATTTTAATGCATTTCTGGCTGAACGTGGGATAAAACACTAGTGTACAGTGCTGTATACACCTCAACAGAATGGAGTTGTTGAACGGAAGAATAGGTCACTCATGGAGATGGCGAGGTGTATGGTCAAGAGTCAGGCTTTACCACATAGTTTCTGGCTTGAGGCTGTCATGTGTGCAGCATATGTACTTAACATGTGTCCCACTAAAGCGCTACACTCTATCACTCCATATGAGGCTTGGCATGATCGCAAGCCATCTGTTGCTCATCTGTGGGTTTTTGGTTGTTTGGCATATGCACTAGTGCCTGAACAACATCGTAGAAAATTGGATGATAAGGCAGTAAAATGTATTTTTGTTGGGTACAGTTCTGAAAGTAAAGGCTATTGTCTGTATCATCCACAGACTAAACACATTCTGGTTAGCCATGATGTTGTCTTTGTGGAAGATGCTATTTAGCCATTGCTTTCATGTACTAAGGAGACATCTGTTAGCTCTAAAGACATGTATGATACTTTGATGCCTCTTTTTACAGGTGGACAGTCTAGTGCTGGTCCTAATGAGGCAACTTCTCAGCCTTTGCAGGTTTCATATGATGATGCAGATCATTCCATTTCTGATGCAGATTTACATGATGCACTTGTTGATGAGAGAGCTGATATTGAGAAGGCAAAAACTATGCCAAAATGGCTGGTGCAGACTTTGCGTGACAACAAATTAGATGCACCTTTGTCATATCGTACTCGTTCAGGCTCTCATAGTGCCTCCTTTGCATGAGATTGCTATGCTATGGCTGCGTCTAGCCTCTGTGATGAGAATGAGCCTGTTTCTTTTGATGAAGCACAGAATTCAAAAAATTGGATGCCTGCTATGCAATCTGAATATGATGCTATAATGAAGAATGGTACATGGTCTTTATGTGACTTGCCTCCTGGCAAGAAGGCCATTGGCACTAAGTGGGTATACAAACTGAAGTGTAAACCTGATGGTACAGTTGACAGGTATAAGGCTAGGCTTGTTGCAAAGGGTTATGCGCAGGAAAGAGGCATTGATTTTGATGAGACCTTTGCACCTACATGCCGTATGACTACTGTTTGGAGCATTTGTGCATTTGCAGCCCATCATGGTTGGAATGTACATCAGTTGGACATTAAAACAACATTTCTGAATGGTGACTTGCATGAAGAAGTGTATGTTTTTCAGCCCCGTGGCTTTGTGTAGAAAGGGCATGAAAACCAGGTGTGCAGGTTAAAGAAGGCATTATATGGTTTAAAGCAAGCACCACGTGCTTGGTATGAGAAGATACATGCCTATCTGATTGCACATGGTTTTGAGAACAGTCCAACTGAAAGCACCTTATATGTTAAGCGTGCTAATGATGTGCTTTTGATCATTGTTGTCTATGTTGATGACATGCTGCTCACTGGTCCTATTGAGAAGCATATTGCTGATTTTAAGGCTAATTTGCATGCCTCATTTGAGATGTCTGATTTGGGGCATTTGCATCACTATTTGGGCATTTAGTTTATGCAAGTTGATGGTGGAATGGCTTTATGTCAAACAAAATATATTGACACATTATTGCAGCGTTTTGGCCTTGAAGACTGTAAGCCTATTGCCACTCCTATGGAGACAGGTTTATGATTGAGTCTTCATGATGTTGGAGATGCATTTGATGCTGTTCTCTATCAGCAGGCTGTGGATGCTTGATTTACTTATGCATTACTCGGCCACATATTCAGTTTGCTGTCTCACAGATGAGCAGGTTTATGCATTGCTGTTGGGTTGTAGGGTATGCACATACCCACAATTGTGCATAGGAACCCTCCCTAGACCATAATAATATCTCTTTTTGTATCTACTTAGGAATTCACATAAAAACCTCCCTTTAGATACTTTTTAATATTTCTCCTAAAAGTAAAGCTTGGGAAGCCTTGTAAATGCTCACCTATTTGAAGAAATGAAGGAAACTCCCCACGCGTGCACGTATTCTCCTTCATCTTGAGATTTGAAATTTGAAAAGATCCTTTTTGAGATATGTTAGTTAGGCATGTGCTCCTTTTTGACTAGTCAAGAGGAGCACATGGGGAATTATACTGAGCTTATAAATAGAGGCTATTTCTTGTAAAGAGAGGTCCCTTGGCCTCCATGCTAATGGAAAGAAGGTTCATTTGGCTTCCACATTTCTCCTTGTGTGCTAGGCATTGATCCATGTGTGTGGGTTTGGCACTTGGGGTTGTCTTGTGTGTGAGCATTGCCCTCCCTTGTTCCTATTGACGTTGGCCATGGTGCCATTGTTCATGGACGTGGGTGTGTGTGTGTTGCTTGCACTTCTTGCAACTCCTCTTGGAAGAGACTCTCACTTCCATGTGAGGCGGTTAGGGTCTGTTGCTCCCCTTTTCTCAACATTTTGGCACCGTTGCCGGGGACGTCGACCTTTAGCCGTTGGGTTTTTTCAAGCTTGCCGTGCCTACACTTTGTGGATGCACCTCACACTTGGATTGAGTTGTGGATCCGTGTGGCCTTCAGTTGGCCTAGGGTACCTCTCTTCTTTTAATTTTTGAGTAGTTTAGATCTTTATTTTTGTTTGTGGCACAAAAAATACCCCCTTCTCTCTCTCATTTCTTCACACATTCACATCTCCACACACACATTTGGCATCACCATCCATCCCTGCCATCTCTTGATAAGTGACTGCCTTGGAAAGGGGGATGGGTACTAGCCATTCTGCTCCCTTCTCTCTTTTCATCTTCAAGAAAACCAAGAAAAAAAAAACAAAAAATTATCGATATAGACGAATTGCGTTTTCTCCAACTCATCATTCCCCAACGTTTATTCACACATGTGGACGTAAAAACTCTTATTTGTTTTTTTGGGTTGTGGAATAGGTGGCCCATCATCGGCTGCGCATGCACCTCTTGGGTTTGGCAAAGAACTAGGCATACTATGGTTGAGCCCTTCATCAATATGCATTAAATGAGGTCGTCCCTCTCTCTCCTCACGTTCATGGGTGCGTGAATCAAGGCAGATAGGGAATAGTCATGGCATACATGCATACGAAATTTTTTGAGCTCCCCACCCGCCCAAATCATGGCCTTCTTTCAGAAGTCGACATTCCTGCTCTGCGCTCTCTAGCTAGTGCAGGGGGTGAAGCTCGTCCCGCTCCATGCCTCTTGGCTATGGCAGATGGAAGCTCTGTAGTACCACCCTTGGCCTTCCCTACAATCGACACTTTCATTCCTGGTTGTGACCGCCCTCCTATTCTAACAATGATGCTGCAGGCTCCTCCATTGTTGTGGAGCTTCCATGGTGAGACAAAGCTCTTGGAGTCCATTAGAATATGCGTGTTGCTACACTTTTCTGATGGGTCTTTCCCTAGAGCTCGCCATTCTGCTTATCGTCGCTCTTCCTCTACAACATCCCCTGCCTCTCTGCTCCACAGGATTGTGCGTACGTCCCCACTTGCATCAACTAGGATACTATGGCATAGCTAGACGACTCTCCTTTCATAATCTGCTCGGGATATTCGAGGCCCTCCTGTTCCCAACTCCTCACGCTGTTCAGATCGGCGATGGGCTGTGTTGCAGATTCCCTTTTGTCTGCTGTTGAGATTTGGCTAGGTGGGTTATGCTGAGCCCCCATGATGCTCATATCATGTCAGTTTTGTGGGTCGGGCAACAGTCCTTGTACATGCTTTTCTCTCATCATCTGAAGTTGTGCATCTTGGCTGTTCCTTCTCCACATGGTAGCTTTTGACAGTTTGTTTAGCGTCTATGTGCAAATGGTGACTATGCCTCAAAGATGGCGGTCGCAACTTTGAAGATCTAGAAGGTGCCTACTTATCCAGTGATCAATGCCATTTCTCTTGAGTAGTCATGGGAGCGTAGATGTGTTTTTTTGTTTGTTTGAGCAAAAGGATTCTATATGGCATGTTCTCTCTCAGAAGAAGGAATGTAGGCACATTAAGAGTAGTTCTTTGCACTCAGTTTCCAGTTGTTACACGCATGTTGTACGCCTTCCCTTGGCTATGTTGGTCATGTTTGCTTTCTTGTATGATTAGATGACTCATATCTGTAATTACTAAAGTCTATCTCCCCTTGTTTCTATCTTAAAAAGAGAAGAAAAATCTCCGTTGAATGTGTGGATGCTTGTCTTCTGAAATAGTGGGTGGAGTGGTTTATCATGCAGAAAGACTCTACTGAATGTCATGGGGTTGCGGGCCATGCCTTGCATAGGCATCAAGGACTACTCGACATACATTATTTGTGTTATGCTGGGCATAAGAGAATTAAGAATGTTTGTGCAACTTTATCTTGATAGAATTCTTGACTTAATGGAAGTCTCTTGAACGATAACAATGTTACGATTTTCTCTCTCATGTTGCTACATACACAAAGTTTTCATATACGCTCAAGGATAGTGTTGCATTCTAGTTCATGATGTTTTCAAGGTACCTGCACTAATGTTGTTCTCCTCGTGGTTTTTCTCATTACACACCATGCTTTACTTAAGTTACCTTGTGATGCGTTAGTCTTGGGTTTTCATAATTGAGGGAAAAGCTTGGTTCCATGATTCGCTCCCTTGTGTGTCTCGATGCTGGTTGTAATCACGGTTCATTAATTATATCACTTAGTTGTGCTCCGCATATGATGTCTGTGCTTCTCTATCCATCACAATCGAGTCCTTGATACTCATGTGCTCTGACTGAAAGAACCTGTCAGGAAGTGATTGCGCTACGGCTCAATAGTCAAAATGCAACTCGGACCACTCCATCACATTGCAGCAATGGTATTATTGCATACATATGGTAATTGTTGAAAAGAAAAATTAAATTTTCAGGTGCATCAAGGAGTCAGGGGTGGATTCTCTATGGATAAGATCTCTCTCATCATGGCTACCATGCTCCATCCTTACAATGATGCAGGAGACCTGTTATCGACAATGTCAACTGGTGGGTTATTTACACAGGTTTTGATGAATCCTTTGGATCTTCCACATCTAAGAGAACTTGGTGTCCATACTCCCAGCCCCTCGCTTTTTTTGTTTATTTTTGGCTGAAGTCTCAGAACATCCCTACCTGTGTCTGCTTAATCTATGTTGATGAAAACTTGTTTGGATCCCACATAATGGGAAAAGATTATCAGGAATTTTGAATGATGGCCTGTGCTCTTTTGATTTATTCTCACTTCTCCAGGCAAGCCTCATGGATTCTTGTCAATATGGGAAGGTTAATATTGGAGGCATGAACAAAGTCTGATGATGGCCCTGGGACTTTCTCAAGCAAGCTGCTACCATAATCTCTTTGGAATTTTTTATGCATGTAAAAGGTGTAGGAAGCTCTGGCTTGAAAAATGAGGTTGATTCCCTACTATTTCTTGAGGATTTATTGTGTCAAAACAGGGATTGGATGTACTGTCATTTGTCTTGCATTTGCATTCAAGGTGTATTGATGGTTGCTACGAGCATCTCCGCTTGCAAAAAAGTGATGTTTTGTACAATTTATATTCGCATATATCTAGGGTGCCTCATTTAGATATTCCTGAAATAAAAGGGTGATTTTCAAACTAAATCCTATTTAAATTAGAGTGGCCCTCTCTGTGTACTTCATGACAATGATTTAAGTATATGGGAAATTGAGTGCATAATGCTTGTGGAAGTTCTGTGTGTTGTAAGCATGTATTTCACATGTTTGATAGGAGGAAATGTGCTATTGTTCTTCGACTGCTTGTGAATGCCACATAGGACTTGTGTTCCCATCTCCTGCAATCACTCATGGGTTATGACCTCGAATTTTGATATTGAAAAAGCAATGCTTTACAATGTTTGTTTCATGACATTAACTGTTGAAGGTGATCAGTCGAACCACATGATTTTTTGGGGTATGGTTCACTATTAATTGATTATGATAATGACATATGTGCAAGGCTCGAGTTCATATCCTCGGATTCTTAAGGTTTGCCTGGCTGTTATTTCTAGTGTCAGGTTGGGCCAGAACTACTGATATTCCAAACTGTCTTATTGTGACAAGCTTGGGAGCTTCATGTGACTGCCCTGCAAGGGGAGTAGGTCCAAGACTCTCCAAGTATTGATAGTGCCTCCTTTGGGGCTTAAGGAGGCTGGCCTTTTACTCTTTCACTTCTGATATTAGTAATGTCTATCGTTCTGCCTCTAGGAGGATAAGCACAAGTCTAGAGTTATGAGTGTCCCTCTGACTAAATCTCTTGGCTAAATCTTTTGATGCTCATGGGGATTTGCAGGAATTTAGACCCGATCTGAAGTGATTACTCCCATGATTGGATCTTCACAATTAGGGCAGCTTGAGAGTGGTTCAATGTGACACGGATCCCACCTATATTGGGTCACCGTTTAATTTAATGAAGTATAGGATCAAATGTTTACTGTATGGTTGGTTAGTATGCTTCTACTCTTGCTCCCTACAAAGGCAATATGATTAACTCAATTGACTTATTCTAAACTTAATTAAGCATGAAGTCACAAAGGATGGAGTAATTGTTTTTTGCCGGGGAATTCACTCACTAGTTTCACAATACTCAAATGGGTCTCATTTATTCATTTGCTCAGAAATTGCTTGGATTGGTACAGATCAAAGAGGAGGATCATTGTGGCTCCTAAATTTAAGGGATAACTATTGGTCCATTTGCTAAATGCTTCTATGATTCGGAGATTAGAATGAGCCTTATAGGGTTAACACTAATTGAACATGTCCTAGGATTGTGGCCCTCATTTCCACTTTCTCTGTTTTGTAAGGATTGATGTGCACTTGGTTTAAAAGTTCAGGTTTTGTATCTCTTTGACAGGAAAAGAAAAGCTCATGAGGACTTGAAGAGTCAGTCCTATAGGACTTGATGTTCCTTGAAGTGGAAACTACCAATTAAACTAAATGTTATATTCTACCTCTTTTCAGAACCAGTCTACTCGTGTTTTGTATGTTTCATTTCAGGTTCTTGGGTGAGGTTCTATCAGCCCTACTTGGGACTATATGGTGGGATGCATGCTGGGCTGACTGTCCCCCAAGGGGATTGTGTCGCCCAGCTGTAAAGACTGAAGATTTGCAGATTGAAGGATGGACTGAGGGCTTGCAATAGTGCATATCTGAAAGAGTGAAGATTGGTGTGTTGCATGTTTGAAGATCAATGAAGAATATGGAGACCTGAAGACAAACTGTAGAATGGAAGATTTGCAGACTTGGAGCTTCTCAAAATTAAAGTCTGAAGCTTGAACCAGTTCAGTTGTGTATGATCCTTTCCTCTTAGCTTTGTCGAGAATGACAAATTCTAGAGGGGGGATAGTGTTGGGTTGTATGGTATGCACATACCCACAATTGTGCATAGGAACCCTCCCTAGACCATAATAATATCTCTTTTTGTATCTACTTAGGAATTCACATAAAAACCTCGCTTTAGACACTTTTTCTCCTAAAAGTAAAGCTTGGGAAGCCTTGTAAATGCTCACCTATTTGAAGAAATGAAGGAAACTCCCCACGCGCGCACATATTCTCCTTCATCTTGAGATTTGAAATTTGAAAAGATCCTTTTTGAGATATGTTAGTTAGGCATGTGCTCCTTTTTGACCAGTCAAAAGGAGCACATGGGGAATTATACTAAGCCTATAAATAGAGGCTATTTCTTGTAAAGAGAGGTCCCTTGGCCTCCATGCTAATGGAAAGAAGGTTCATTTGGCTTCCACATTTCTCCTTGTGTGCTAGGCGTTGATCCATGTGTGTGGGTTTGGCACTTGGGGTTGTCTTGTGTGTGAGCATTGCCCTCCCTTGTTCTTGTTGACGTTGGCCATGGTTCCATTGTTCATGGACGTGGGTGTGTGTGCATTGCTTGCACTTCTTGCAACTCCTCTTGGAAGAGCCTCTCACTTCCATGTGAGGCGGTTAGGGTCTGTTGCTCCTCTTTTCTCAACAATTGCCCAGGAGTCACGCATTGGAAGGCGGTTAAGCACATCTTTTGCTACTTGAGTGGTACTCGGCTACTTGGGTTGTTTTATCCCAAGGGGGGATCACTACCGCCAGATTTGCATGCTTTTTCTGACTCAGATTGGGCTGTTGCTATGACACTCGTGTGTCCACCAATGGTTTTTGCTTCATGCTTGGTAGCTCATGTATATCTTGGTTGAGCAAGAAGCAGCCTACTGTGGCCACTTCTAGTTGTGAGGCTGAGTATAGGGCAGCTTTCACAGCGACTGTTGAGTGTGTGTGGCTCAAACGCCTTATGGCTGATTTGGGTGTTGGCTAGTCTTCTGCCACCACCATCTTCACTGACAGTCAGAGCGCATTGGCAGTTGCGAGGAACCCTGTGTTCCATGCTCGCACTAAGCACATTGAGGTGCATTATCACTATGTCAGGGAGAGGTTCTCTGCTGGGGAGATCAGCTTGGCATATGTGCCCACGCAGGAGAACATTGGAGACCTTCTCACGAAGGCTCTGCCTAGGGAGAAGTTTGAAGCTTTCCGCAAAGCTTTGGGCTTACTTCCTTTTGTGGAGTGATTTCCACATAGCTTGTCACTTCCTTATACATGAGTGCCAGACTTGTTCACCGCATCACTCCCAGGGGGGATTTGTTGATATATTTAGGTAGTGATGTGTGTGAACACACTAGGACCGCCGGGGCACTTTTTTCCCTGTTTAGGAGGTTTTTTTCCCCCGGCTTGTATATACACCTATTGCCCTAATGGGCTACTTATCTTTGTACATTCTCTAGTAATACATTCACTATTGTGTGTTTGTGCTCCAAGCTTCTTCTTCTTCCTTGTGCTGTTCGCGTGCTTCTGCAGACATCTATCTCCAACAGGTCCTACTCTTCCGATTTGCAAGCCAAGCTTACTGCAACAAAAGTCAAAGCTTAAAGGGAAACAACCGTCGGGCATGCCCTGGAAGAGCCCCCTCAAGAGTAGGATCCTAAGTCAAGAAGGTGGGAGGAAAAAAGAGGATCACAAGAAAAAAAAAGATCGGGTCCCTCCCCTCAAAGAGGGCAACCATCAATAATGAAACTCACATGGCTAAACATTAGGGGTTTGTCTAACCCCTCAAGGGTGGCAATTCTTGGCCAGTGGTTCAAAGACAATTGCCTCAACCCTGACTTTATCTTCTTACAAGAGATTAAAATCGACGCAGAGGATCTCTAGAAATGGCTCAAATGCATTTCTCCGGACCACCTTTGGTTCTCCACTTCGCACCCTAGGGGGGCGGGGGCACTGTGATTGGTATTAGTCACTCCTGGTCTGGCAGATTGACCTCGACTTGTGAAGATCGGAATCATCATTGGATTGCTACCTCTATCGGGTTCCCTAGTTTTTTCACTGTGGTCTCAATTTATGCCCCTAATGGTGAAGTTGACTGAATCGTCCATTCCCTCGACTCCCTGTCACACAATCTTCTGATTTGTGGGGACTTCAACATGGTTGAATTTCTTGATGACCGATGGAAAAACAAGGGGAAAGTTATTGACGGTCGGGAGAAAGAGATATGGGATAAAATCAAGCTCCATCTCTACCTGGTCGAGGTGAAAGACATGAAGGGGTTCTCCTAGTCGAATCTCCAATTGGGGGACTCTCGGGGAAAGCAAGACTTGATAGATGTTACATTGTCCAAAACACCATCCTCCAGTGGGGTATTCCTTCGATTCCCCAACACATGGACCTGAGTATCTCGGACCACTATCCCATTACTCTTTCTTTCAAACCGATTCCCATGCTCCCAAAATCTCCTTGGTTTCATGCTTGTCATATGTCATTTTCCCTCCCCTCTATCCGTCAAGAAATTTCCGCAGTGTGGGCGGAAGCCTTTGCCAACTGTAATGAACCAGCTAAGTGTTGGAGAAATGCGGTGGAAAGGACTTGACAAATTATGATCAGGACTCATAAGGCTCTAAGAGATATCCGAAAAAAAAGAAGAGAAACGGTGTACCGGAGGCTCTTACGTCTTGAAGAAGAAGTGAACAAAGGTAACTTGCAATGCCAAAAAGGTCTTCTAAAAATCAGGGGAAGACTTAGATTCGAGGAGGAGGTTCAAAGGAAAAATCTTCAAATATTCTTCAAAGATTGGTGGGCAGGGAAGGACGACAAACCATCTAAAAAGATGTGTACATCCTAAAAATGAAACAAGCTAGGGAATCTATCCCCTTCTTGGTCGATAACAATGGAATCAAATGTAGCACAGAAGTTGAGAACAGATATATCATCGTTGAGCACTTTACCCATCTTCTCGGGGTCTTGACTCCTCTTTCCCCGCACAAGCATGACTCCATGGCAACCATCTCAAGGGTTGCTCAATCTAGAATCCCACAGAACTTGAATTCTCTGCTAGATGCTAACATTTTCGAGAACGAAATTATTGAGGTTATTGATGCTCTTCCCAATGGGAAAAGTCCGGGTCCTAATGGCCTCACCAATGCATTTTTCAAGTCCTTCAAGCATGCCACCCCATTGCGTTTGGTGTGGCAAGAGGCTCTCTCCTTCAGCGCCCTCCCTAAGTGTCTTAATAATGGTGTCATCAAGTTATTTCACAAACGGGAAGAGAGGAACAAGATTGAAAACTGGCGGCCGATTACCATGCTCCAAACTAGATACAAGATAATTGCCAAAGTTATCGCCAACAGAATCTCTTGTCATTTAAAGTCATGGCTTTGTGAGGACCAGAAAGGTTTTATCAAAGGTAGATCTATACTTGAAGCAATTGTCGATATTTGGGAAGGCCTTGCATTTGCTGAGGAGTCTGCACAAGATCTGGTATTCATGAAGATCGACTTTGACAAAGCGTATGACAGATTGGAATGGGACTTTATTCTTCAATCATTGAAAGACCTTGGATGCAACCAAAAGTTCACGAAGATGGTTTCCACTCTTCTCGGAAACGCTTCAACTAGAATAAATATCAACGGTAAGCTCTCTAAGCCCATATGTTTAAAAAGATCTATCAGGCAAGGCTGCCCTCTGGCTCCACTACTCTTTGCTATCACCTCAAACGGCCTCAGTCGCCTATTAAAGCATCACATGACTCTGGAAATCTCAAGGGTCTTTCACTACCTCTTAATCATGGCCAAATGATTGCTAGACTCTTTGCCGATGCATGAATGCCTTTGTACCTAACGATATGAATAGCATTGAGGTGTTCTGGAGTTGCCTTGACACCTTTTTTGAGGCGTCAGGTTCAAAAATCAACCATGCTAAAACTGCTTTCAGAGCAATTCGCAGACCTCCACCCCAATTGTTGTTAGATCAGGGTTGTCAAGTTATCCCTAGAGGTCAAGTCTTCCGTCTCCTCGGCATTTCGATGGGCTTCAACATCACAGTGGACCAATGATGGAACTGGGTGCTAGCCAAGCTGGATAGAAAACTAAATCATTGGAAAGGTATGCAAGCCAACTTGACAGGGCGTGCTATGGTTGTTAACACATTTATGCTTTCAACGACTATTTACTTTATCTCATGTTCGAGACCTAAGGAGAAAGAGTTGGCCAAAGTGGAAAGAGTCTGCAGAAACTTCCTTTGGACTGGGGACCCCAACAGGAAGGGGATTCCCAAAATCACACTACAAGGAATACGGTTGCATAGCGACGGTTAAGGCAACACAATTTCGCCACTATAAAATTGCAAAATGCATCGCAATGAGCGTCGCGCATGGATCGTCGATTAAACGACAAGCCAAATGACATTTTTTTTGACGTGTGGCATGACGGGGTGTGCGATCGTCGCATAGAACATCACTAACATGACGGTTTTAGAAACCGTCGCATAAGCGACGCTTAAAAATATCGCTTATGCGACACCAATTCTAGTGGTTTTTATGATGCATTACCATCGCTTACACGATGGTCTATTGACGAAAAAAATTAAAATGTTGGAGGCTCTTCGATCGGCATTTTCACGCATCTGATCGAAGAGCTCTCTAACCTTCCCAATTGCGCTACGCTTATGAGCTGAAAGACGTATATGCAGAATTGTTGTTTTGCCTAAGCTCTATCTTATTGTCTGTCTCTGTCTTTGCTTCTCTCTTTCTACGTCTTTCTCTCTTTGAATTCTCTCTCTCTCTAGTCTCTCTCTCTTTATTGTAGGTTATTCAAGAAGCTAACCAAGCAAAAATTATGGCTAACTATTATAAGTGCAATTTCTATTCTTTGTATATCATTTGAATTGTGTTATTTTCATTAGATAGCATGCTCACAGTTATTGATATGCACATATACATTTATACATGATGAAGATGCACGTTCACACATATACACATATACACATGCACATACACACACATATATACACACAGATACATGTGCACATACACTTAAATTTACACACACATGCACATGCATATGCACAAACATTTCTACAACCACATAAAAAGACTTACATGCATGCATTATTGCATATATATATATATATAGACACATACACATATTAACATATACGTAAATACATGTATATGCACATCCACATGCATGAACATTCACATGCATGCACATGGATGCAAATGGAAATGCATCCACATACACATGCATGTGTCATACATATACACATGCATATACATACATTATACACGTATATACACATATATATGCATATACATACACACACATATACACATGCACACACACATGCACATACATACATATACACATATACATGCACATACACACATATATAGATAGAGTTACACATATACATGCACATACATGTACACACACATACACATGCACATGCACATACTCATATACACACATATACACTTATACATGCATATGCACATACATACATATATACACACATACACATGCACATACATACATATACACACACTGCATACATATACACTTACGTACACACATATGAATGAATTATATAATTAAAGTATTAAAACACATGCTTAATATAAACAATAATAAAAATCAATAGAACAAAACTCTTCATTACTTTATATATATATATATATATATATATATATATATATATATATATATATATATATATATATATATATATATATATATATATATATATATATATATATATATATATATATATATATATATAATGTTTTTCATTTTAGTTATGTTTTGAATTGTGTGTATGGTATTAAGTAATGAAGAGTTTTGTTCTATTGATATATATATATATATATATATATATATAGCATTGAAACAAATAAAAAAGATTAGTTTCTTGCATTTTAACTAAAATAAAAAATATACTCACAATAACACATATACTTACAAATGTAGCTACAAAACCATGATGGCCCATTTGGCTTAGGTGCGATGTGTGGCCCGACTCCACTCTCTTCTTTGCAATAGCCTATTTATTTAAGAAAAAAGAAATACATAAATTAAATGTAAAAAAGTACTAAAATATATGAAAATGATAAATATAAACTATTAATTTGTATACCTTCTGCTGAGGAAATGACTCCTGAAGATGTAGCTGTCTACGAAAAAACTACCACGTCTCAGTTGGTATGTTAGGTCACCTCTTATTTTTTTCCACCATACAATATCTCCTATTAATTTAATCTCAATCAAAAAAAAAAATCAGAATACATACACATATATACACAAACATACACGTACACATACCCACATACACATATACATGCAAACATATACGCATACATATATGCATACATATACACAAATACATACATATAACATAAACACACATATACATATCCGCATATATACATACACACACATGCATGCATATACACTCATTCATACAAAATACATGCATTTATCCCACAATAATGTGTATTTGTGTATATGTGAATATGTGTGTATGTGTAAATGTGTATATGTGAATATGTGTGTATGTGTAAATATGTATATGTGAATTTTTTGTGTATGTAAATAATCAGATTATTAATATCAAATACCATTATTTGTAGATTCTGATCAATCAGATGGAACTCCACCACCGTCTCCTCATTGTGCAACAACTATATAATGTAAGTATATCAAACATTTAATTTTAAATATATTTGATGGATACATAACTTATATATTTTTTTGTTTCTAATTATAATCAGATTCTGATCAATCAGAGGGTACTCCACCACCTCCTACCCATGCAACGACTTCACATGTGTCCTCCGATAGGAATTATGATGAATTTTACTATCAAGAGCATATTATATGTTGGTGTAACTCTTGTTATGGCACGTATCGAAGACCACAATTGGAATGTATTGAGCATGAGGCAGAGTATGGTACTTTTGAGCGTGCACCATCACCTGGTCAATGTGATAATGCTTGGGTATGTATTTTTTATATAAATTAATATTATTATTTTATTTAAAAACCATATACAAAATCAAATTATTGTTGATATACAAGAATACTTTCTTGATGATGATGATGATAATTTTTCTCATAATGTTAATATACCTCGTACCGTCATGGACTTGTTGTTCATCAATTACAAGCAGAGGTTTCTAGAAATCCTCTACCTCCTGGTTTAGAGACTGAAACGGCTCGAGATTATCCATTGCTAGCTCGTGATCGTTCTCTAGTACAAACATATGATAGAAGAAGATATGGAGGATGGAATAGAGGACCACTTCCTTTACATGGAGAGGTTTTCAACCTTTGGGCTAATCACTATATGATTGCTCCATCCACTATTACTAATGTTGGTCATGGTCTCTTTATTGTAGAGGATTTGTATGTGCCTCTGAACTCTGAAGTCACTCTTATGTCATTTTGTGGTCCTATATATGGATGGGGAGATTGGCATCAACTTTCACATTATGTTCAAAGCATGAGTACTTATGGAATATGCTTGAACGCAGCATCCCTTACTAGTAGAAGGATTTTACATGTAGAGAATGAAAGATTATATATTGATGGAAGACCTTACACACATGGAAATATAGCAGGTTTAATAAATAGTAGTCGAGGGTTACATAATAGTTCAAGGACTAATTGCACATTTGAGGAGCGTGAAAATAGTCATGAATCACCATACATGAGTAGAGATGTATCAAGATACATAGTTGTCAACGCTATTACTACATTACATGCAGTTGATGAACTATTAGTGAATTATGGATGGCGTAGACCTCCAAGAGCACCTTTTAGCTATAGAGAATAAAAATTTTCTATCCATATTTAATAACTTATATATTTAATTTTATGTTTAAAGTTTACTTTTTATTCATTTATGGAATACTAATGAATTTTATTTATATTGTAGATTCCAACATATGATGTTGATGATATTCCTCCACACCATTCGCAATTGCCAGTAAGACCTCATTTATTAGAAGCTTCTATGAGGAGGATACGCAAAAGTGATGTTGTGGAATATGCAAGGTTGAAAGATCTATATTCAAAAGAAGATAAAGTACAAGATTTGTGCGACAATGATGAAGATGATGCATGGTAGATTTTATTGAGGATTGGTATCAAAATGATAGTGAGAGCATTGATATTTCTAAAAATGAGAAATATCTTCGAGAGGAATGTCTAAAGCATGTATATGAAGGAAGTCGTTTGACATGACTAAGTGCGAGCTTAGTTATTCTCAATCTATATATATATATATATATATATATATATATATATATATATATATATATATATATATATATATATATATATATATATATATATATATATATATATATATATATATATATATATATATATACATGCATATATAAACATACACATAATATACATGAATGTATACACACATATAAACATACACACACATATAAATATACACACATATATACACACATACACATGTTATGAGAGAAAGGTCAAATTATACATAGCTGTATCGAATGAAGATGTTTTGTCCATCGAGCCTTTAGAATTGTCCACCCAACCTTTAGAATCTTCTTGACACATATGTTTCTCCTATTTTAGTCGACCTAATACTTGTGCTGCTAATTCTTTTTAATACAAATATTAAGTAGCAGTTACCAAGGAAGGTATCAAGTCATATGTAAAATGGGAGGAGCAAATTTATCTTGAAGATTTTGAAGGATGGAAAAATAATTTTAAAGGATGGGCGAACAAAAAGTGTCCATTCAATGCAGGTTTTTATTCTTACTTTAGACAAGGTAAGAACAAGAGCTTGAATTGAATGGACACTTTTTGTCCACCCATATTTTAAAACTATTAATGCATCTTTCAAAATATTTGTGAAAAATTTGATCCTCCCATTTTACATATGACTTAATACCTTCCTTGGTAACGACTACTAAATATCTGTAAACATCTTAGCAAGATAGGTAATAGATTGACTATAAAATGGGAAACTGCCAGATGATTCAATAATCTAGATATGAAAATTTGCAAACCACAATATACCAAAAACAATTAGAAACAAAATCAAATATACACAGCTACACATGCATACATACATATACATACATGTATACACATTCATACATACATATACATACATACATACATACACATGTATACACACATACATATACATATATGCATACATATACGCATACATATATATATATACATACATATACACCTATAAAACATATATACATACATATATGCATATACACATACACATATGTATACGCATGCACATGCATATACACATCCACATACACATACACATAAGCATACACATACATAAAATTATATGCATATATATATGTATATTTATTTATTTACTTTTTTTAATATATCTTTTTTTGATGAACTTACAGGTTATTATCTAAAAAGCTTTTACCAAGTCAGAATATTCTTCCTACCTCACATGATGAAATGAAGAAGATAATCAACAATCTTGGTACAGATTATCAATGTATACATGCATGTCCTAATGATTGTATTTTATATAGAGGTGAATATGCAGACTCTTTGACATGTCCCAAATATCAATCTCCTTGATATAAGGGCGAAGAAGGTAAAATCCCAAAAAAGGTATTGAGACATTTTCCGTTGGCTCCACGGATTAGACATATGTTTCAAAGCCCCGAATTATCAAAGTGTTTGACATGGGGACATGATCATAAAAGTACTGATGGAATAATTAGAATTCCTCATGATAGTGTTGCTTTTCAGCATATTGATTCTACATGGCCTGAATTTGCACAAAATCCACAGAATCTAAGATTAGGAGTTGCATTAGATGGGGTTAATCCATTCTCCATGAAATCCAGTAAATGATCAACATGGCCAGTGGTAGTCATAACCTACAATCTTCTACCATATCTTAGCATTAAAAAGGAACATTTAATGCTTTCACTTTTAATCCTAGGCAAAAGACAAGTTAAAGATATGAATATATATCTTGCTCCTCTCATTGACAATCTCCAAGAGTTATGGAGAGGTATTAATATCATTGATGTATCAAAAAGCATCAATGAAAGACATCTTATGGTTCGTAGTATTGTGGCTTGGACTATTCACGATTTTCCAGGATATGGTGTTTGTCCAGGTATTGATGTATTTTTTTATTCAATATGCATATAAATAAATATGATTTAATCTAAGTATATTTATATTATTTTCATGATGGAGGAATATCTACTAAGGGTTATAAAGCTTCTCCATATTGTGGTGATTGGTTGAGATCAATCTATAGTAAGAATCTCAATAAAAATATTTATCTTTGACATCGGTGATTCTTGCCTGATGATCATGCATTAAGATCTAAAAGAGAAGCAATACATTTAAATGGAAAGCTTGAAACAGGTTAGTGTCCAAAACCTATGACGCCTATGGATTGGTATAAAAAATGGACAGATGGACCTCTGATAGATCTAGAATCAGAAATCTTCAGTGATGATGAAGATAATGAGTATGTGAAGAGAGGTAAAGGAAAATTGGCACTCGCAGAGAACATATCAATATGGTATTCTTTGGAGTATTGGAAAGAGTTAAAAGTATGTCATCTTCTTGATCCTATGCATATATTCAAGAATATTGGTTATTCACTATGGCAACATCTTCTTGGAATAAAAGATATCATAGCATCAAGTAATGATTTGAAAGATAAAAAATCAAAACCAAAGTTATGGCCAGTTTTTGATAGACATCTACAAGAAACAACTTATGCACCTGCTCCTTGGGTACTTACAACAAAAGAGATACAGACTATCAACAATAGAATTCAATTGATTAAGACTCCTACAAGATATGGAGCATCTTTTCAAAACATGTTTACTATGGATGATAAGAGCTTATCTGGGTTAAAGACCCATGACTCGCATAACTTTTTGAAACATATTTTACCTTTGGTTATCAATGGATGTACAACGAAAGGAGTACGAGATGTGATCTATCGTCTTGGATCACTTATAAAGTAATTATAATACTTTTATATTTAATATGTATGAATATTGGATATATTTTATTTTTCAATTAACTTCTTTATAATTTTTTTTAAGATATGTATGGGTGGATTACATCCAAAGAGATTGACAAAATCTCGATCCCACAGAAAAAACGTGAATGCAAAGAGCTACTATGTTAGATGGAGAAAGAACTTCCTACTTCATTTTTTGATATTCTGGTTCATTTATTAGTCCATCTTGTAGATGAAATAGAGATTGCAGGTGTTGTCAACACTCGATGGATGTTTTAGGTCGAGTGATTTATGGGAATATTAAAAGGTTATGTGCGACAAAGAGCGAAACCAGAAAGATCCATGGGAAAGGGTTGGATGCTTGAAGAGTGCATGTATTATGTTAGTGAGTATTTTGAAAGAGTTCATGAAGAAGCTCCACGTGCATGGACCAACGAGTCTTCTTCAAAAATAACAGATGAGGTATTATCAGGTAAGGGAGTTCCATTTTTATTTAGATTTCAAGAAAAAAATGATGTTTCTACTTTTGTAGCATATAATAGTGAATGCATGCAAGCATTCCTGAGCGAGTACGAACAGGAACTTCAAAATCTCCAAAGTAAAAGGCGAAGAAACAAAAGATATAGATATAATCTCGATAATAATGAGATTATAGATATATCTTCTTTCAGGGATTGGCTATATAGTCGTTCGCAACGTGCCAATGCAAAGAATGAGAAATCTCAGATGAGCAGAGAGGGTTAATGATAGGTTGTGAGTGAAAGATAATTTTATTTTAATAATATTTTATTTTTTTCATATATGTATATTAGTTTCAAATCAAATTTCTTTTGCAGGCTCGAATGTTCACTAATATGTGGGCTTTTGGACAACATATTAGAATCAAAGCCATTGATTCTTTACGTAAAACAGAGGATTCTAGTATTGTTGCTTCTTTCAAGCAATTATCACGTGCTAGCTCAAAAGACACGAACCTTATAGATGACGAACTTGGTTACGTAGGAACTATTGTTGGTATCTATCAAAATTTCATTTCATACATTTAAACAGGTAGAAAAAAGTTTATATTTTTTATGATAGAGTTAGTTATTTTTTAAGCACCTAATAATGGGTTTTTGTTTTTATATATTTTGATAGGTCATTTTGAAGGTTGACTGGTTTTGAGCCGAGTATAAAGGTAGTAATTCCACATTAAGAAAGGAATTATCTAGGTTTTGGGCAATTGATTCTTCCAAGGTAATATGAAAGAGAAATTCGAATCATTATACGTGATAATGATACTAATCTTTTTTATGAACAGGATAATTCTCTACATGTTGATTCTACTGATGAGGAAGAGGAATTACCAGAAATCGATATTAATCCATCAATAGATGATGTGACTCATGAGAACACAGATTTAACAATAGAAGAAATAAATGAAATCAATAAGGATAATGAAGATGAGACTATATTGATGTCTTACCAAAATGATCGCAATAATGAAAACATATGAGCAGATTAGATAGTAAATTCAACTATAGTTATCGATCAATAACTTGAAGCTTCTGAATGGATATCAGATAATAGATTTTTTATTCAACTTGAATAACGATGAATCCTACTAGAGAGATGAAAACATGTTCTTTTAAGTGAGAACATGAAGCTCGAGGGTATGCCTAATTATTTTATATATAGCTTTATCTTCGAGGGGCAAATTTTTATCATGTATGTATGCATATGTGTATGTATTCATGTCTATTATATGTATACATATGTTAGTATGCAAATATATGTATTTCATGTATATGTATGTGTGTGCATGTGTGTGATATATGTATACATGTGTTAGTATGCATATGTGTATATATGCATATGCATTTATGTAAAATATTCATGTATTCATGTAATATATGCAAGTGTTTATAATTGTGTATGCATGTATAAGTATACATTTGTGCATGTAGGCATGTATATGTGATGTGTACATGTATATATGTATATGTGTCTATGTGTAAATGTTTACATGTAAATCTGTATGCATGTATATATATATATTTATGTGTGCATGTAGACATGTATGATGTGTACATGTATATATGTATATGTGTCTATGTGTAAATGTGTACATGTAAATATGTATGCATGTATATATATATTTTTGTGTGCATTTAGGCATGTATGTGTGATGCATAATATGTCTACTCCATTTTATATTTATGTATGTGTATCTACATGATGTGTATATATCTTTATATATATTATGATCCTTGTTGATTCGAGTAGCTATATATAGAGGCAGAAGGTTGGGAGGAGAGACATCTCTCTAGTAGGACGTCGGAAGAATAGATGCAATGTGTACATATACTTCAATCATATGGCTAAAAGGTTGAATTAGAGTTTTTAAATTAGGGGTTTTAAAACCCTAATATCAAAATTAGTGTTTTCAAATTAGAATTTTTGAAATAGGATTTATTTATTTATTTATTTATTTGTGTGTATGCATGTGTTGTTATGTATGTGTATCTATATGTGTGTATGCATGTGTTGTGTGTGTGTGTGTATGCATGCGTATATGTATATATGCATGTAAATATGATTATATGAGTCTATGTGTGTGTACATATGATTATGCATGTGTATGTGTATGTGAGTATGTGTATGTGTCTATGTGTATTCATTATATGTGTGTAACTGCATGCATGTGTATGTGTGTATAACAATGTGCATGTATGTGTGTGTATGTATAAATATGCATGTATGTGTATATGTGTGTAAATGTGCATGTATGATGTATATGTGTGTGTATGCGTATATTTGTACCTCTAGTCTCACTCTTTTCTCTCTCTCTCTCTCATATACATACATACATACATAAACACACATACTCATATCCACATATATATACATAAAAGCAATGCGTACCGTGCATTATCGCGACGATGAGCCATAAGTGTCCGTATCTCTTTTAGACACCACTTATGCGACCATCGTGTCCCAAACTCTGTCTCAAGTGAACTAAGTACATATTTTTTATCCCCCTCATCATGCTCACTACAAAAATAAAAAAAAATCATGTAAATAAAACATAAGATATTTATTTCAATTTATATGTAAAATTTATACTTACTTCCATGGTAAGTGGACAAGGTGCAGGTAAGAGTAACATAATGCCCGCATTCTCCTCTTGAACTCCAATCCATTCCCTATGTACACAATGTTCCCCTCTGGCTCTATATCGCACTCTAGCCCTAAGGTGCCTATGCATGTCCTCATAGGCAACTTTGCTATGCTATCATGATCTAGAGGTGGTATAGGTGTCCTCAAAATAGATAGATAAAAATAAATAAAAATATGTGTTATAATATCATTAAAAAAGTTTATGAAAAAAAAACATACCTATGAGCAGATAGCTATCTTCCTGCATGTGGAGCCGTAGAAGAGCCCTCCTCTAATCGCTGGGTAAGCATTTGGATTGTATAATCCAGCTCATCATTAGGAATCTCTGAGTACTCATGCATGATGACCCCTAGAGTATCAGACGGAACTCTTGCTCTCATAAGACTTTTTATGAGAGTGAGTTTTGCGTTTCTCTCTCTACTAGGATCCATAATACCTAACATATAAAACAAAATGGGTTAGAAATCAATATATATACGTGTACATATGTATGTGTGTATATGTGTATGGTGTATATGTGAGTGTGTGTATGCATGTAAACATGTATGTATGCAAATATATGCATGTGTGTGTATGTGTGTGTGTATGCATGTAAGTATATATGTATGCATATGCATTATGTATGCATATGTATTCATGCATGTGTATGTGTGTGTGTATGTGTCTCTATGTGTGTGTATGCATATATATGTGTGTATGTCTCTATGTGTATGTCTATGCATATATATGTGTGTGTGTGTCCATGTGTGTGTATATATGTGTGTCTATGTGTGTGTGTCTGTGTGTGTATGTGTGTATATACGTGTGTATTTGTATATATGTGTTTATGCATTTGTATGTATGTGTGTAAATGTGTGTGGATGTGTGTATATGTCTGTGTAAGTGTGTATGTGTCTATGTGTGTATGTGTGTGTATATGTGTGTATCTATGTGTGTATATCTCTCTCTCTCTCTCTCTCTATATATATATATATATATATATATATATATATATATATATATATATATATATATATATATATATATATATATATATATATATATATATATATATATATATACATATACATATATATATGTATGTCTATATGCATGTGTATGTGTGTGTGTAAATGTGTGTGGATGTGTGTATGTGTGTGTGTATGTCTGTATGTGTCTATGTGTGTATGTGTTTGTTTATATATATGTGAGTGTGTACCTCTATGTGTGTAAGTTTATATGTGTGTATGTGTGTGTGTCTATGTGTGTAAGTGTGTGTGTGTCTATGTGTGTATGTCTGTGTGTATGCATGTGTAAGTGCTTCTGTGTATGTGTGTGTGTAAAACTGTGTGTATATATGTGTGTATGTGTATATGTGTGTATGTGTATATGTGTGTATGTGTCCATGTATGTGTATGTGTCTATGTGTGTATGTGTATGCATGTAAGCATATATCTATGCATATGCATGTGCATTATGTATGCATATGCATTGGCATTATGTATGCATATGCATGTGCATTATGTATGCATATGCATGTGCATTATGTATGCATATGTATGCATGTGTGTCTATGTGTGTGTATGCATGTAATTATGTATGTATGCATATGCATATGCATTATGTGTGTATGTGTCTATGTGTGTACGTGTGTGTGTATATGTGTGTGTGTGTCTATGTGTGTATGTGTGTGTATGCATGTGTATGTGTGTGTAAATCTGTGTGTATATGTTGTTGGGGAAGATGGATGGATGATCCAAGAGATTGAGTAGGTACCGCTAAAACTTGCTTTGTACCAGCCCTCTTTAGCTTGAGACTTGATTGGTAGACTCCCTTAGCTTTCCAATGACACCAAGAAATGGCCTATGTCCTTTGGAAATGAAGTGTGTAATGATTGAATCAAAACAGATAACTTTGGAAGTCACAAAGTCAAGAAAACCTTCTATTTTGGTCTTGACACCTGTTCAATGTCTTGCTCAGTGTGACCAGCACAGTAGCAATTGATTCAATTAGATTAGTAAGCTACCATTTGCAAGTGGAATGATGTAAAATATTGAACTATGCTAAGAGAAATTAATTTAGCAAGATTTGGTATACCCCCGACTTTTTAGGACTGTAGCAGAGATAGACCAGTGAGCACCTCGACGACGATTTCTCTGAATTGGCTGAATGAAATCACTTCAAACTTTGTCAGCATGTAGATGACTTAGAGCGGAATCCAACAAGCTTTGAATCACTGAATTTGGTGGAGTATTGACTGAGATATGCCCTTCACAAGTTGACAGACTTTGGAGTAGACAATTAGTGAACACAGAGATTAATGATGTAAATGTATCTATAAATTAACACTTGTGTACAATCCCATTGGCATGACAAGCATTGCCTAATGGTGTAGAGAGGTATAGGCTATGATGTAGTCCTCACACACACTCAATGACAATAGAATGAAGCTCGGGAGTGATCTCTCATGCCGCAACTTTTCTTGATCACTTTTTATATGAAATGTGTAAGAATTTGAATTCAAATTCAAATCCTTGGCTCCCTCTAATCAAGCTTCTAAAAGCTTGGAGATATTCTCTCAATCAAGTGAACTAACTTTTTCCACGAATCAATTAGGTAGGTGATTACAAAAGATTCTAAGTCAAATTGACTTTTACAATGAGATAAAGTGGTAAGTAATCACTAGCATATGTTCCTATGGTTCTTCATGCATGTAGGGTCTTCATGATATCTTCCAAGCCAAATGTGTAGGCTTGTGATTTACACCAACAACTCCCCCTCAAGTCAAACATTTTGGCTTAAGTCTTCATCTTCAATCTTCAAGTATGTCCTGCAATATTATCATAGATTTGAACCTGCAAAGTTTGGTTCCATCCAAAGCTTTAGTCAGCAAATCTGTACATTGCATGTTGGTTGATACATAAGTCAACTGAATGTCCTTGCTTAGCAACTTCTCCCTTACATAATGGTAATGTACTTCTATGTGTTTTGTTCTAGCATGATAGATAGGATTAGCTGCAAGGTGAAGAGAACTTGTATTATCTCCAAAGATAATTGGAGGTCTAGTATATAAGCCCAATTCTGTATACAAAAGCTTAATCCAAATTGCTTCTTGAGTGGCATTAGCTAGCCCTCTATACTCTGCCTTTGTAGAAGACAATGCAACAGTTGGTTGCTTCTTTGCAGACCATGAAATTGGTTTGTCACCTGCAAAGGAAATGTATCCTGAAGTGCTTCTCCTATCATCCTTGCATCCTGACCAATCTGCATCTGAATAAACTTTTATATCAATATCTGAAGTGTAAGGAAAATACAAACCATGGTTTTGTGTACCCTTGAGATACTTCAATATTCTCTTGGCAGCCTCTAAGTGAGGTATCCTTGGCTTGTGCATAAATTGACTTAGCACACTAACTCCATATGCAATGTCAATTCTAGTTAAGGAAGTATAGTTCAAGCTACCCACCATACTTTGATAACCTGTAATGTCTTGGACTTCATCACCTTCATGGGCACTTAGCTTTAGGTTCACCTCCATTGGAGTGCTAGCTGCTTTAGCATCCTGCAAGTGAAATTTCTTCAACATGTCCTGTACATACTTCTTCCGAGTAATGTATATCCCTGAATTAGTATAGACTAATTCAAGTCCTAAGAAATATTTCAATAATCCAAGATCATTGATCTTGAACTCCTTCATCATTTGACTTTTGATGTATCTGATTTTCCATTGACATCATTACCTGTAATGATGATGTCATCAACATAAACACAGAGATATATTACCTCTGAATTACTTCTTTTAATGAACAAAGAAGTATCTGCCTTGCTCATAACAAATCCTTGGTCTTGGAGGTATGTAGTTAGCCTGTAATTCCATGCCCTAGGTGCCTGCTTCAATCCATATAAAGCCTTCTTTAATTTGCAAACATAAGTTACCTTCTTAGGGTCTTCATAGCCAGGAGGTTGTGACATATAAACCTCTTCTGAAATCCATCCATTCAAGAAAGAATTCTTGACATCCAATTGGTACATGTTCCAATTCTTTGATGCAGCCACACTCACCAACACTCTGATTGTTGGCATCTTGGCCACAGGAGAAAATGTTTCTTCATAGTCAATGCCTTGGGTTTGTGCAAAACCCTTGGCTACTAATCTGGCCCTGTACTCGTTAATTGTGCCATCATAATTTCTTTTCAATTTATAGATCTACCTGGATCCTATTACCTTCATGGAGTCCTTCTTGGGTACTAGCTCCCATGTATCACTCTCCTTGAGTGCTTCAATCTCCTCATCCATAGCTTCTTTCCATTCTGATTTTGTGATTGCTTCTTCATATGATCCCGGTTCTTCATTTAGCGAATCCTTGGCAAGATAAACTGAATGTTTAGCAACAAGAGATGTATCATACCCATATCTGATAGGTTTTTTACTTTCCCTTTGTGATCTCCTAAAGGGTTGAGCTAAAGATTCAGGTATGTCTTCAAGCTTCTTCATCTTCATTTTGCCTTTGGACTTACATGCTTTGAACTCTTCAAGATTGATAGTATCTTCATCATCTGAAGTTGAGTCTTCTTTCTGAGTAGGTTCCTCCTTTGCAAGTTTTGGAAACTCCTCTTCCAAATCATAGGGTAGTTTGACCTTCCTGCATTCATTCTCATACCAAGAATCATTCTCATCAAAGACCACATCTCTGCTTACCATAAATCCCTTATTGATAGGGTTATAAAACCTGTAACCTTTTTTATTTAAGTCATATCCAATGAAAATGCATTTTTCAGCCTTTGGATCTAACTTACCTCTTACCTGTGAAGGTATGTGTACATATGCTACACATCCAAAAATTTTGCAATGATCTAGGTGAAGGTCTCTTACCATGCCATGCTTCATAAGGTGTCATACCATCAAGTGATTTAGATGGTAACTTGTTTATGAGGTAAGTGGCAGTAGAAACACTCTCTGCCCATAGATAGTTAGGTAACTTCTTCTCATTAAGCATAGATCTAGCTGTCTCAACAATTAACCTATTTCTTCTTTCAGCTACCCCATTCTGTTCAGGAGAATACCTTGTGGTTATTTCCCTTTTAATGCCTCTGTCCTGTAAGAAGTCCTCAAACTCATTGGAGAAGTATTCACCTCCTCCATCTGACCTTAGCCTCATCAAATTTCTTCTTGTCTGATTTTCAACTAGTGCAAGATATTTCTTAAAACAATTAAATACCTCATCCTTGTGCTTCATAAAGTATAACACAGTCCATCTATTATAGTCATCAATAAAAGACACATAGTACCTTGAACCTGAGATTGAGGGATCTTTGCTAGGTCCCCAAACATCTGTGTGTACCAGCTCTAGGTAGTCTTCATGCATATATCCTTTCCTTGAGAAGGGTAACCTGTGAGACTTACCAAATTGACAAGCACCACACTTGTAAATCATATGTTGCTTGGATACATTAGGTATCCCAAGCACACATTGGTCCCTGCATATTTGCTTCAAGGTCCTTTCTCCTATATGCCCTAATCTCTTGTGCCAAATCTCAAGCTCTGAAAGTGTCTGATCCTTATAACTGTATAAAGCAATATTCTTTGTGTCCTCTAACTCAAAAGTGAAAAGTCTACCTGATTTTTCTCCTTTTAAAGGTATCCTTTTGAATCCATGTCTTGGGTCCTCCACAAATGCTCCATACTGATTGAAT
The DNA here is from genome assembly GCA_020310875.1 of Ceratopteris richardii. Lineage (NCBI taxonomy): Eukaryota > Viridiplantae > Streptophyta > Polypodiopsida > Polypodiales > Pteridaceae > Ceratopteris > Ceratopteris richardii. Next base: position 48,772,615 of record CM035407.1, on the reverse strand, counting down.
CTGACCTGCAACCCTTTCTCTACAATCTGACCAACACTCATTAAGTTCTTTGTAATTATAGGTACATAAAGTACTCTGCTCAACAAATTCTGATTACCATCACAAGTTTTTACATTTCCAACTTTAACTACAGAATGCTTTGTATCATCACTTGTTTAGACTTGGTGTTTACCTTTTGGTTCCTCAAGATCAGAGAGTAGTGCCACATTACTAGCCACATGATTTGAACACCCTGAATCAATATAAAATAAGTGATCATCATTTGTACCTGACTTTGAAGTCATGTTCATGATCAAGAGAGAGTCATCCTGCTCTTCTGTGTAGTTGTTGTAGTCCCTTCTAGTTTTGAATCCTCCTTGGTAGTTACCATTGTAATTGTTGTTGTAGTTGTTGTTGTGGCCTTGGTGATGGTTGAACCTTCCTCTAGACTGAGAGTATCCACCTCTTTGGTAGCCTCTTCCTCTCTGATTTTTGTAATTCCTGTAACACTCATTTGTGGTGTAGTTTGACAAACCACAAATGTTACATGGTGATGTGTTATAGGGTCTCCCCCTACCTTGCTTACCTCCTCTGCCCCTGCCTCTTGAAGATCTACCTCTTCCTGCATAATTGGCTTGGGAGGTAGAGCCTTCATCTTCCACTTTCTTACTCTTGCCTTTATCCTTAGACTTCTTATCAGTGTATAGGGCAGAAGAGTTGTTACCTTTGGATGTATCTCCATTCTTTGTGAGCTTTGCTTCATGTGTAAATAGTTGTCCCATGAGAGTTGTAAGATCTGGGGTATGCATGTCCATGTAGAGATCCATTGCAGTGGTGAAGCTTTCCCACTTGTCATCAGCCTTGATTCCATTGATTACCTGCCTCACAATCTCTTCTTCTTCAATTTCTTCTCTTATACTTGCTAACTGATCTGCAACATCTTTGATCTTGGTCACAAATTCTGAAACAGCTTGCTTAGGTTGCTTCCTTACTGTTGTGAATTCAATCCACAACTGATTTTTCCTAGCCCTTGTATTAGAGGAAAAATATGATGACAAGGTTTCCTAAGTCTCTTGGGAAGTCTTACAATTTCTGATATGGGGTAAAAGAAAGTCAGATATAGAGTTGAGTAAGTAAGATCTTGCCAATGCATCCTTAGCACACCATGTGTTGAGTTTATCTTGTTCCTCCTTGGTTGGTAGTCCTCTTGCTTTGAATGAGGGCAATTCCTCATCTCCTGAGATGTATCCAAAGAGACTCCTTCCTTGTAAGTAGGTCTTCATCCTTAGAGACCAAGCTTGATAATTGTTCATGTCCAATTTATCAATAAATGAAGGAAAACCATCTCCCATTTTACCTTATTTGCTCTGATACCACTGTTGGGAAAGATGGATGGATGATCCAAGAGATTGAGTAGGTACTGCTAAAACCTGCTTTGTACCAGCCCTCTTTAGCTTCAGAATTGATTAGTAGACTCCCTTAGCTTTCCAATGACACCAAGAAATGGCCTATGTCCTTTGGAAATGAAGTGTGTAATGATTGAATCAAAACAGATAACTTTGGAAGTCACAAAGTCAAGAAAACCTTCTATTTTGGTCTTGACACCTGCTCAATGTTTTGCTCAGTGTGACCAGCACAGTAGCAATTGATAAAATTCCTTCTAGGGGTATTCAATTAGCTTAGTAAGCTACCATTTTCAAGTGGAATGATGTAAAATAATGAACTATGCTAAGAGAAATTAATTTAGCAAGATTTGGTATACCCCCGACTTTTTAGGACTGTAGCAGAGATAGACCAGTGAGCACCTCGATGACGATTTGTCTGAATTGGCTGAATGAAATCACTTCAAACCTTGTCAGGATGTAGAGAACTTTGAGCTAAATCCAACAAGCTTTGAATCACTGAATTTGGTGGAGTATTGACTGAGATATGCCCTTGACAAGTTGACAGACTTTAGAGTAGACAATCAGTGAACACAGAGATTAATGATGTAAATGTATCTATATATTAACACTTGTGTACAATCCCATTGGCATTACAAGCATTGCCTAATGGTGTAGAGAGGTGTAGGCTATGATTTAGTCCTCACACACACACACACTCAATGATAGTAGAATGAAGCTCGAGAGTGATCTCTCATGCCGCGACTTTTCTTGATCACTTTTTATATGAAATGTGTAAGAATTTGAATTCAAATTCAAATTCTTGGCTCCCTTTAATCAAGCTTCTAAAAGCTTGGAGATATTCTCTCAATCAAGTGAACTAACTTTTTCCACGAATCAATTAGGTAGGTGATTACAAAAGATTCTAAGTCAAATTGACTTTTACAATGAGATAAAGTGGTAAGTAATCACTAGCATATGTTCCTATGGTTCTTCATGCATGTAGGGTCTTCATGATATCTTCCAAGCCAAATGTGTAGGCTTGTGATTTACACCAACATATGTGTGTGTGTGTCTATGTGTATGTATGTGTCTATGTGTGTGTATGTGTATGCATGTGCATTATGTATGCATATGTATGCATATGTATGCATATGTGTGTGTATGTGTCTATGTGTGTGTATGTGTATGCATGTATCTATGCATATGCATGTGCATTATGTATGCATATGTGTGTGTGTATGCATGTAAGTATGTATGTATGCATATGTATATGCATTATGTATGCATGTATGTGTATGTGTGTGTATGTGTGTATGTGTGTATGTGTGTATGTGTGTATGTGTTTATGTGTGTGTGTGTCTATGTGTGTATATGTATGAGTGTATGTGTGTGTGTGTATGCATGTAAGCATGTATGTATGCATATGCATTTGCATTATGCGTGCATATGCATGTATGTGTGTATGTGTGTATGTATGAGTATCTATATATATGTGTATGTATGCATGTGTATGTGTGTAAATGTGTGTGGATGTGTGTGTGTAAGTGTGTGTGTCTATGTGTGTGTATATATTTGTGTGTATGTGTATGTGTGTGTGTGTGTCTATGTGTGTATGTGTGTGTGTCTATGTGTGTATATACGTGTGTATCTATATATATATATATATATATGTGTGTGTGTCGTTGTGCATGTGTATGTGTGTGTGCAAATGTGTATGGATGTGTGTGTGTAAGTGTGTATGTGTCTATCAGTGTGTATGTGTGTGTATGTGTCTATATGTGTATGTGTATGCATGTATGTATGCATATGCATGTGCATTATGTATGCATATGCATGTGCATTATGTATGCATATGCATGTGCATTATGTATGCATATGCATATGCATTATGTATGCATATGCATTATGTATGCATATGCATGTGCATTATGTATACATATGTGTGTGTATGTGTGTGTAAGCATTATGTATGCATTATGTATGCATATGTGTGTGTATACATTAAGTATGTGTATGTATGCATGTGCATTATGTATGCATATGTGTGTATGCATGCAAGTATGTATGTATGCATATGCATATGCATTATGTATGCATATGTATGCATGTATGTGTATGTCTGTGGATGTCTCTCTATGTGTGTGTATGCATATATGTGTGTGTATGTGTGTCTGTATGTGTGTGCGTGTATGTGTGTGTGTATGTGTGTATGCATATGTATGTGTGTGTATGCATCATTATGTGTGTATGTGTCTATGTGTGTATGTATGTATGTGTGTGTATATGTGTGTGTATGTGTGTGTGTGTCTATGTGTATGTGTGTGCGTCTATGAGTGTGTATGTGTTCATGTTTGTGTATGTGTCTATGTGTGTGTATGTATCTATGTGTGTATGTGTATGCATGTATGTATGCATATGTGTGTGTATGCATTATGTATGCATATGTAATGCGTGTGTATGCATTATGTATGTGTATGTATGCATGTGCATTATGTATGCATATGTGTGTGTATGCATGTAAGTATGTATGCATGCATATGCATATGCATTATGTATGCATATGTATGCATGTATGTGTATGTGTGTGTATGTCTCTCTATGTGTGTGTGTATGCATATGTGTGTGTATGTGTGTGTATGTGTGTGTGTATGTGTGTATGCATGTGTATGTGTGTGTATGCATCATTATGTGTGTATGTGTATGTGTGTGTGTATATGTGTGTTTGTATGTGTGTGTGTGTCTATGTGTATGTGTATGTGTCTATGAATGTGTATGTGGTTATGTGTATGTGTCTATGTGTGTATGTGTATGCATGTATGTATGCATTGTTACCGTTAGTGTCCATGTGAAAGGCCAAATGGCCACCGGACACTTCTTTGTATATGTTCTTTAATAAAACATATAGTGGCCTGGTCAGTCACAGACTGTAAGTTCGACGGCATTTGTAAGACCTAAGAAGTCTGTCTTCATGCTCCCTGTGTACTGTGTTTTTCTGCATATTCTATAGCCTCTGTGTGGAGTACTGTGTGCGGCCTCAGGAGCTCGGTTTTCTACTCCGAGCATATCGTCGTGGAGCTCTCGAGAAGGAGAGTGCACTGTGGTGCATCGCCATCGAAATACTTCACTAGTATCTTCGTGCTCCCTGTGTACTGTGTTTTTCTGCGTATTCTACAGCCGCTGTGCGGAGTACTGTGTGCGGCCTCAGGAGCTCGGTTTTCTACTCTGAGCATATCTTCGTGGAGCTCTCGAGAAGGAGAGTGCACTGTGGTGCATCGCCATCGAAATACTTCACTAGTATCAGAGCAGTTCGAGGCAAGAGCTTTGTTCCTTTTGTGCGAGCGAAGCGAGCATCCCCCCTTCCAAGGCTTTCTCCAAGGCGGCGACCAAGGCATGGCGCCTTGTCATCCGAGTCACCAAAGTCACCGTTGGCGCCGTTGGCTACGTGCGAGGGAGGACCTCAATGATCAAGGAATATAGAGGTTCCCGGTACTTCTCGGGAGGTCACCCATCCCAGTACTGTTCCCCCCAGAGCTCGCTTAACCGTGGCAATCTCTTGCCACTAAGCTACACTCTTGTGGTGTTTGAAGAAGGGGAAAGACTAATGTTGACATTACCTTGAACAAGTTTTGGTCCCGCAAAGCTTCATTTTTGCTTTTAAAGCCTATTTCTGAAGCAATTTTGGGGTGTTTTTGGAGCCATTTTGGAGTACTTTCGCACATAGTTCTCTTCACACAAGTCCAAGAACATCAAGAAGAGTGTTCCTTCTACTTTTCAGACAATAAATATCAACCTTTGGGGCTGTATTTTCAGCCACACTCATAAAACTACAGGTTTCTCAAGGGGTTTTCAGTTTTGGTGGGAGGAGTCGCTGCAAATTTATGCAGGTTTTTAAAGCCTAAAACATCAGAGTTGACAGACACTTGCAGGTGTTATTAGATAGTTTTTGGGCTGTGTATTCAGCCTTTTAGTGTCATTTTACTGCATATATTGAGCACATACACACCATACGCTTCTATGGATACTGCTTATGTACGTCCATGTGTTCATTGATATAGCGGTTACGTCCTTTGCATAAAGCCTTTTACGTTTGATAAAGAGGGTCGTGGTGAGGTTTTCTTAATTGGGAGACACCCAGATGTCGGGGTCTCTTCGGTGATGCAGGTGGAAGACTTACTCAGCCTCGCCATAGGAGATGTATGATAGTTGTTCATAGGTGCTCGATAAGCCTAGTTGGCTTCTATTGGGTAACTGATTATATGCAGTGGAGTCAGTGATTCACTATGCAGGTAGACATGTCAGTACTTGCAGTTTTATGATACTTTGACACTGGTCATATGCTAATTTTGCAGAGGATATTCTGGCAAAATTTTTCGAGATTTCTGGTTTAGTCAACTATACAGTGGTCGATTTACTCCTTGATACACTTATTTGTTGGTGTTTGGACTCTTCTAGCTCCATTATTATTCTATTCAGTTCTCTACGATCATGGTATCAGAGGTCTCAGGCACATCCGGTCGATCAGGGTCTAGTGTTAGTGTTCCAAGGAGGAGCTATAACTTGCAGGGAAAAGACCATTTTGAGATTCGAAAATTTGATGGCACAAACTTTTTTCTATGGAAGAATCAGATTAAAGATGTGCTGATTCAAAAGAGGCAATGGAAGCCAGTAAATGGGATTTCAAAGAAGCTTGCTGACATGGATGAAGATGATTGGGATGAGTTAGGTGAAATGGCTAGGTCTACCATTCACTTGCACCTGGCAGATAATGTTTACTTTACAGTATTAGACTGTGAAAGTGCAGAGGAGCTTTGGAAGAAGTTATGCAATACATATGAAAAAGAGACGACATCAAATAAAGTGTATCTGATGAGAAAATTATATGACCTTCGTATTATGAAGGACACAAATAGTGTTGCTGCTCATCTAAATGAGTTTGATGCTATATTCTCCCAGTTACAGGCTCAGAAAATGGATATGGATAATGAAATGAAAGCAGTATTGTTGTTATGCACCCTGCCATCATCATGGGATACGTTTTGCACAGCTATTAGCAACAGTGCACCTGGTGGTAAACTTGTCTATGATGACATATGTGGAGCACTCTTGAGTGAGGAGATTCATAGAAAATCTATGGTTGGCACTCAGAGTGGAGATGCATATAATGTTCGTGATTCTTACCAAGGAAAGAATCAACAGTGTGGCAGGAGCAAGAACAAGGAAAAGAATGGTCAAGGAATAAGAGTAGAAGTAAATCAAGGAAGAGGGATATCGAATGCCATTATTGTCATAAGAAAGGACACATGAAGAAAGTCTGTTTTGCATTAAAGAATGCTAAAGGTAAAGGACAGAATGTTGATGGGCATGTTAAACAGTTACCTGCACCATCTACTTCGACTGTGAAGATTGAAGAAATTAATGCTATTTCTGATGATGTTGATGTGTTGACACTTGATAGTAATGTGCCATCTGAGGCACTTATGGCTGATTCTCTTTCCCACACCGGGCTGCTAGATTCTGGTGCTTCTTTCCATGTGACACCACATAGAGAATGGTTCTCTAATTATGCAGCAAATTCTCTTGGTACCGTGAGACTTGGTGACTCTTACCAGTGTGATGTTGTGGGGATTGGAGATATGGTTGTGCAGTTCATTGATGGTTCAAAATTTACTATGCATAATGTACGCCATGTACCTCAGTTATCACGCAGTTTGATGTCAGTTGGTCAACTTGGTTACAAGGTGGTCTTCTATGCTCAGTCTTTTCGTATATCAAAGGGCAATATGGTTATTGCAAAAGGAAGCAAAGTTGGCTCACTTTATCCTTTATTTGTATCACAGAAAGAACACTTGTTAGCTATTACTGAACAGCCTATGGCTTGTATTTGGCATGGTCATTTGGGCCATATATCTCGTAGTGGAATGGAAAATCTTTCTCGTTCTGGCTACTTACCTGTGTTATCTTTCTCTGATTTTTCATTTTGTGGGCATTGTCAATATGGAAAGCAAACCAGAAATGTGCATAGAACGCACATTGACTCTTCAATTCAGCCTTTAGATCTCGTTCATATAGATGTGTGTGGTCCTATGCCCACTAGATCCTTAGGTGGTTCTCTTTACTTTGTCACTTTCATAGATGATGCTACTAGAAAAGTCTAGGTATATCCTATCAAATCAAAGGATGATGTATTCCCTACTTTCAGAAAATGGCTTGCTTCAGTTGAGACTGAAAAAGGAACTAAGCTCAAGGCTTTACGTTCAGATAATGGGGGTGAGTATACCTCACATGAATTCAGCCTTTTCTGTCAGTCTAGAGGGATTCATAGAGAGTTTACAGCTCCTTATACCCTAGTACAGAATGGTGTAGAGAACTATTCAAGATAGAATAGTCTCTATGTTGCATCATGCAAACCTCTCACAAGGTTTCTGTGCAGAAGCAGTATTGACTGCAATTCATGTGATTAACCTTTCACCTAGTACTGCCAAAGGTCTGAAAGTGGCACAAGAGTTATGGATAGGGAAACCACCATATTATGATCATCTTCGAGTTTTTGGGTGTGAAGCATATGTTCATATACCCAAGAATCTTAGACAAAAGTTGGACCATAAGTCAAAGAAATGCATTTTCTTGGATATGGTTGAGAAGGACAATTTGGATATCGCTTATGGGATCCTGAAACACGGTCAGTGATCAGAAGTAGTGATGTCATTTTTAATGTGTCTAAGATGCATAAACAACCCATTAAGAAGGTTGAAGTGAGAAGAGTGGTGTTTGAGGATACTAGTCCTCTGGTTAGCATGCATAAAAATGCTGCACATAGGGATGTTCAAGAGAATGTCCATTCAGATCAGTCTGCACATGTTCCTGTTCAGCAACCATTGAGATCTTCTGCACGTGTCTCAATCCACCTGATAGATATGTTCCAGGTTTAGATTTTGTTATGCTAACAGATGCCGGTGAGCCTTCTTGCTACAAAGAGGCTATGCAGACAGAGGATCATGTCAAGTGGGAGCGTGCCATGAAGAGTGAGTTGGATTCTATTCACAAGAATGGTACTTGGGACTTAGTACCTTTGCCAAAGGGCAGGAAAGCTTTACCATGTAAATAGATGAAATTCACATCAGATAGTGCTTCTCCAAAATATAAAGCACGACTTGTTGCAAAGGATTTTAAGCAACAACATGGTGTTGATTTTGAGGAAATCTTCTCTTCAGTGGTCAAGATGACTACTTTGCGCATGTTGCTTGGATTCGTTGCAATGGAGGACTTAGAGCTAGTCCAAATGGATGTGAAAACAGCTTTCTTGCATGGAGATCTTGTTGGGGAAAGTCTATGACAAGCCTACGTATTGGCTTGAGTCCCACAAAGTCATAGAAGAAGCTTTAAATGAAGACTATGCAAAGTTCACTTGTGAATTACCTCTTGCAACTTTTGAAGACTAAAGGGAAAGAGGAGTCACGAATTCATGATTTGTGGTAGGTAGAGAACCAAATCAATCACTAATTGATTGGAGAGTGATTGAGGGAGGTTAGCCTCCCAAGCTCAACTATAAATAGATGGCAGTTTTAGTCCTGGTTAGAGAGACCTATGTGAAGACCTCCAAGAGCTGAGCTTTATGCCATATCAAGGTGTGATTACAAGGCACACATATGTATCAGTAAGTCCATTGTATTGTACAATCAATATACTTTCATTTTCATGATCATTTGAGTTCATATTTCCATGTTCTTGTGAAGTGTACTACTCACTGCCATATCTCTTAGTTTTCTCAGTCAGATTGCAGAGATGGTTTCTCTAAGCTTGGTGCATCATTTTCAGTGATTTAACTTGCTAAAGTTAGCTCTATAAGTCTACTATATGCTCACCAATTTTAATTTCATTTGGGTGTTTCAATCTTCAGTTATGTTCAGTTGAAGTCAACAGTGTCTGTTCATTTTCACTTCTCTCTCAGGTACCTGACTTTTTTACTCATCTTGTCAGAGCTGTTTCTCAGTGCATACTTACCCAAATTCAATGATTTAAAGCTTTTTGGATTCAGCATACTGTCTAGTATAAGCATACAAATTTTCATAATAATTGCATTCTTAAATCGGGAGTTATGTTCATTTTTCTGCTCACTGGTCTCATTACTGTAGCAGCCCGTGAAAATCGAGATGATGTCATCACTTGCTAAACATCATTCTCAGTGTGTGGTTCATTAATTTTTATGAAATTACTCTTGAAAGTTAGCTCTTTAAGTTAACTACACTTCTTCAAGAGGAATTAAGTTATTTGCTGCTGTGCTCAGAGAATTATGCAAAACACTCGATAGGTGTATGAACCAAAATAGCAAGTTCTTCACCTCTGAGCTAACTCCAACTTATCTGTTTTGATCTATCTTTTTGAGAGTGATCTTCCAAGGTACATAGGGTGTCTAATACATCCATTGGCAAGCTAAAAGGGCCCACCATATACTCTTGGAATTCATTTGGCTAGTGTAGATCAAGGATTTTGCAACACCTCTTCATCTTCAAGCACATACCTATCCATCTCTTCATAGATCTTACAGATGAGATCTATATGGAACAACCAGAGGGTTATGTAGTTCTTGGCAAGGAAAGTCTAGTTTCTAAGCTCAAGAAGAGCTTGTATGGACTTAAACAGTCTCCTAGACAATGGTACCAAAAGTTTGATGCTTTTATGAAGTCCCAAGGCTATTCTCAGAGCAATGAGGATCATTGTCTCTACACAAAGAGATGTTCTGATGGCAGCTTGATATGCTTGATACTTTATATCAATGATATGTTGATTGCTGGGAAGTCCTCTTATGATTTGTCAATTCTCAAAAAGAAGTTGAGTCAGACATTTGATATGAAGGATTTGGGGGATGCCAAACATATTCTCGGCATGCACATTACTCGTGATAGGAGTAAAAGATGCATATACTTGTCTCAAAGTGAGTACATATTCAAAGTACTTCATCGATTCAATATGCAGGGTGGAAAGGCATTGAGTACACCTTTACCCACATATGTGAAATTGAGCAAGGATGACTGCCCCAAATCAGATGAGGAAAAGGAATTCATGACCAAAATTCCCTATCAATCTGCTGTTGGTAGTCTCATGTATGCTATGGTAGCTACGAGACCAGACATTGCATTTGCAGTGGGAGTTGTGAGCAAATATATGTCTAATCCTGGCAAGAAACATTGGGAAGCGGTCAAAATGATTTTGAGATATCTGAGTGGCACTAAGGACAAGTGTCTATGCTTAGGTAGAGGGAAAGCATCCATTATTGGTTACACAGATTCTGACTATGCTGGTTGTGTAGACAATCCTAAGTCTACATCAGAGTACATTTTTCATTTTGTTGGAGGTGCTATCTCTTGGAGATCTCGTCTTCAAGAATGTACATCTGTTTTCTACACAGAAGCAGAGTATGTTGCAGCAAGTGAGGCATGTAAGGAAGCATTGTGGCTTTCTCGTCTTGCTTGTGATATGGGTTTACCTCAGCATGTACCTCACTTGCTCAGTGATAGTCAGAGTGCCATTGCTTTGACTAAGAATCCGGTCTATCATGCAAAGACCAAGCACATTGAGGTGAGGTATCACTTCATTAGAGATTGCTTAGCCCCTAAGAGCATTATTCTTGAGAAGGTTCACACTCGAGATAATGCTGCAAATGCTTTGACTAAAGCTCTACCACAGGATAGCTTTCGACACTATTGTCACTTGATGGGGGTTAGTTGATTCTTGATCTTACGCAGTCACTTGTATACTGTGTAACATGCCCATCAGGTGGGAGGTATAGTTTGTATACTTACACTCAGGTGTTCTTTATCATTCTTTGTTTTTTCTCCCATTGTTACTCTGGCCATATTGGCCTTTAGTGGGAGATTGTTATCGTTAGTGTCCATATGAAAGGCCAAATGGCCACCGGACACTTCTTTGTATATGTTCTTTAATAAAACATATAGTGGCCTGGTCAGTCACAGAATGTAACTTCGACCGCATTTGTAAAACCTAAGAAGTCTGTCTTCGTGCTCCCTGTGTACTGTGTTTTTGTGCGTATTCTATAGCCTCTGTGCGGAGTACTGTGTGCGGCCTCAGGAGCTCGGTTTTCTACTCTGAGCATATCGTCGTGGACCTCTCGAGAAGGAGAGTGCACTGTGGTGCATCGCCATCGAAATACTTCATGCATATGTGTGTGTATGTGTATGTATGCATTATGTATGCATATGTGTGTGTATGCATTATGTATTTGTATGTATGCATGTGTATTATGTATGCATATGTGTGTGTATGCATTATCTATGTGTATGTATGCATGTGCATTATGTATGCATATGTGTGTGTATGCATATAAGTATGTATGTATGCATATGCATATGCATTATGTATGCATGTATTGTATGTGTGTGCATGTCTCTCTATGTGCGTGTATGTGTGTGTATGTGTGTATGCATCATTATGTGTGTGTATGCATCGTGTGTATGTGTGTGTATATGTGTGTGTGTATGTGTGTGTGTGTCTATGTGTATGTGTGTGTGTCTATGAGTGTGTATGTGTTTATGTGTGTGTATGTGTCTGTGTGTGTGTATGTGTCTATGTCTGTATGTGTATGCATGTATATATGCATATGTGTGTGTATGTGTGTGTATGCATTATGTATGCATATGTGTGTGTATGCATTATGTATGTGTATGTATGCATGTGCATTATGTATGCACTATGTATGTATGTGTGTGTATGCATATGTGTGTGTGCATGTATGCGTGTACGTGTATGCATGCATATGTGTGTGTATATGTGTGTGTATGTGTGTGTATGTGTGTGTATGTGTGTGTGTCTATGTGTATATGTATGTGTGTATGCATATATATAGGTGTGTATGTGTGTGTGTGTGCGTGCATACCTAGCTTCAATGATAAATCCCTGCTCTCTCTCTCTCTCTCGCTCTCTCTCTCTCTCTCTCTCTCTCTCTCTCTCTCTCTCTCTCTCTCGCTCTCCCACTCTCTCATGTCCAAATCCCAATACAAATGTGATGGGAGAAATCGAAAATTTTTTTAAAATTCCAGAGCATGGCTTATGCGACGCTCTGGAACAGAGGACGTCACTTATGCGACGCTAAAACATCACAGCCAATTTGCCAACGTCGCAAATAACATCGCTACTTAGCAATGCTATTTGTGATGTAGACTTTTAGCATCGCATAAGCGACGCTCCTATCGCTTATGCGATGAAGGCTCGTAAACAAAACCCCCAAAAATAGGACCGTCGCTTATGCGACGCTAGCATCGCATAAGCGACGAATCCCATTTTTTTTTTTAATTTGGGGGCGTCGCTATGCCCCCTATTTCTTGTAGTTTCAAATGGGAAACTTGCATTAGCTCGAAAGACTGAGGGGGCTTGGGTATTTTGGATATCATTGGGTTGGCTGATAAGCTGGCGATAAAGTAGCTTATCAAGGCTTGGAGCAATGGTGAGTCCTCTTGGGATAAATTGATCTTCAGAAACATGGAAGACCTTACCTTAGTTGGCCACTCTGGTTGGAAGGACATAGGGATTCTCACGCTTTTGTTCTCCCCCCACCCGGTGTCTCCTAAAGGCTCTAACCTTGTGTGTTCTTTATGAAAGAGTTGGAACAAGGCCAAACAATTCATCAGAATCAGTGATGAGTGGAAATGGGCGGTTGGGATAAGACAAAAGGACTCTATCTGGTTCCCGATCAACGGCATAAGGGGGTGGAGCCTTGGAACCTCCAAACTGCAAAGCGGTTATGGAATAAGGGGTTCAAACAGTGGAAACAACTCTAGAATCAAGAGGCCAACCAGTGGATTAGGTTAGAAAACTTAGACCCGAGACATAGAGTTACCCCCGAGGAATGGACTCTTCTTCAAGGCAGTGTTTAGCATGGGACCACTCAACTACTCGCCTTCTCTGCGAACAAAATCTTCCTTGCTTGGAGGGCCTCAAATGGAGTAATGGTAAGGAAATATCCAGAATCCCCAACTTCGAAGAGAACTTAGATGTTCATCACACCCTTAACAAGAGGTGGTGTCTTTCTTGGACCAAACTTCGAAGGAAACTAAAGTTCGTGTCTATTTGGCACCCCCTAATTGAGATCAAAAAGTTCGTTCTCATGTGGTAGATCTTGCATAAAGGAATGTGGTCCAATGCAAGGGCTAACAAAATATGTGGTGTGCCGCCATGATGCAAGCGTTTCCATCGATGCATCAAAGATTTAGCTCACCTGTTCTTCGATTGCCCCAAGTCCTGTATTATTTGGCATCACGTGACGCACGTATTGAGACTCACGAAGCAAATCAATTGGCAATAGGCGTTGTTGGGTGAGGCAATCGACTACTCATCCAAGGCTGTGGAATGCCATCAGGGGTGAGACTCTTTGGAAGATTTGGAGGGAGCGGTGTACTATCAATTTTGGCCAAAATCCTAAGGAATGGTCAATCGAGAAATCCTTGTTTCTTCTAGGTAAAAGAATCTCCCTAGATAAGAGATCTCCACCGTTTAGACATCACTGTATTTATCTCCTCAAAAACAATAAGTTGAAACCCAAATGGGTCCCACATGAGGGAGATGATAGATTTATTAGCCTCATTTGCAATGCCCTGTAACTTGCCATACTGCTCAAGACAACAATGGCGATCTGACCCACTCGACCAAGGAAGGGAAAGGCAAGGGCCTCCTGAAGCCACAAGCTGATGCTGATGGCTTTACTGAAGTTAGAAGAAGAAGGAAAAGAAGCCCTAGGGCCAACGGTGAGAGAAACAACCTGCCACATACCCCCTATAGCAACTTGTATTGCAATCTAGAAAAGGAGATCAATGAGTTTGACTACCCAGGTGGGAAGCTACCTGAGGCAGACATCTACGACAAAGCCCTAGAGATCTCCGACAATAAAGAAACCCCCCAGGAGGGCTACACTACAAGCAAAGAAGATGGTTTCACCACTAGTAACGAAGACAACATGGATAGTGAAAGTTCCATCATTGGATCGACGATCCCGGAAACGGTACCGACCACGGGGCCCAAGTCTCCCCAGCAAGGGGCGTCCCGCAAAGGGAAACAGCCCATGGAGTTACCCTGGAAAAGCCCCCACAAGAACAGATTTCTAAGTTGGGACCAGATCCCAGCAAAAAAGAAAGATGAAGCCAAGAGAAGAAAGGACAAAGCTCCCTCCCGCAAAGAGGGATCAATACAAAAATGATTGTCATCTCGCTAAATGCTAGAGGGCTAACCGACCCCTCAAGAGCGACCATCATTGGTCAATGGCTTCGCGACATTAGCTTAAACCCAGATTTTATATGCATTCAAGAGATTAAAATTGACGGAGAAGACCTCCAGAAACGGCTCAGGCAGGTCTCCTCGGCCCATGTGTGGATCCGAACGAAACACCCGAGGGGGTCTGGAGGAACGGCTATCGGTGTTAAACAACTCTGGTTTGAAAAGCTTGAGAACTTCATTGAAGATGTAAGTCACCGTTGGATCGCTGTTTCTTTTGGAGCTCCTCTTTGTGCTACTATGGTTTCTTTATACGCCCCTAACGGGGATTTGGAGAGACGGAACACTTGGGCCTCCTTAGACTCGCTTCCCCACAACGTGCTCATATGTGGTGATTTCAACATGGTGGAGGACCCTATGGACAGATGGATGGGCAAGGGCAGGGTCATCGACAGTCGGGAGAAAGAAACGTGGGACATGACCAAACTTCACTTGGATTTGGTTGAATTCAAAGACTCGAATGGCTTTTCTTGGTCGAATCTCCAAGCGGGCGAGGACCTGAGGAAAGCTAGACTCGACAGATGCTACATTTCTCAGAGCTTTACCCATCAGTGGGGCCATCCTACCATCACGCAACGCACTGACCTCACTATCTCTGATCACTACCCGATCGTTATCACTTTTCAACCTTCCAACAAGATCCGCAAGGCTCCGTGGTTCCATGCCAACGCATCCACCTTCTCTCTCCCCTCCGTCCATCAAGAAATTGCCGATGTGTGGAAGGTGGCGTTCGCCTCTGGCCTGGCCCCAGCCAAGTGCTGGAGAAATGCGGTCGACAAGTCTCGTAAGATCATGATCAGAACTAAGAAGATGCTCGAGACTGTGCGGCGGGCTCGCAGGGTAGCTCTCTACCACAGACTCTGGTGGCTCGAGGAGGAAGTGAACAAAGGAAAACACCAAGCCCAGAAAGGTCTCAGAAAAATCAGAGCAGTGTTGAGATACAAGGAAGAAATTCAAAGAAAAAACTTGCAAATCTTCTTCAAGGAGTGGTGGGCTGGCAAAGCCGACAAACCCACCAAAGAGATGTGCCGTATCCTTAAAAGGAAACACAACAGAGATTCGATCCCCCTACTGCTAGATCCTCTTGGCAATGTATGCAATTCGGAAGAAGATAATTTTGGCATCATCGAAGGGCACTTCACGAGACTCCTGGGAACCTCAAACCCCCTCTCCCACCATAGAAGGTACTGTATGGCTGCCATTTCTAGGGTTTCCCCCCGGAGGATTCCACCCAACCTCCACTCCCTGCTCCATGCTCCTATCTCTGAATCAGAAATCATTGAGGTCATTGATGCCCTCCCTCTCGGTAAAAGCCCGGGACCCGACGGACTCACTAACGAGTTCTTTAAATCCTTCAAGCTGGTGGTTGCCACCCCTCTTCGGATGGTTTGGCAAGAAGCGCTAAAGTTTGGTGCTCTTCCTTCTTGTCTAAATAATGGAATTATCAAGTTGGTACACAAGAAGGGGGAAAAGAACAGAATCGAGAACTGGCGGCCTATTACGATGCTCCAAACAGGATACAAGATCATCGCCAAAGTCATCGCCAACAGACTCTCGTGCCACCTGAGATCTTGGCTTAGTGAGGACCAAAAAGGTTTCATCAAAGGCAGGTCTATCCTGGAAACCATTATGGATATTTGGGAAGGTATTCAATTTGCAAATGATTCTAATCAAGATGTGGTCTTCCTCAAGATCGATTTTGACAAAGCCTACGACAGGCTAGAATGGGACTATATTCTGCAGTCGCTCCAAGATCTCGGATGTAGTCAGAAATTCACCAAGATGATCGCGACCCTTCTCGGAAACGCAACGACCCAAATTAACGTTAACGGCAAACTTTCGAAGGCGATCCATCTTAAAAGGTCCATTAGACAAGGGTGCCCTCTGGCCCCCCTTCTTTTTGCCGTCGCCACTGAGGGGCTGAGCAGACTTGTGGCACATCATGTTGAGGCTGGCAATATCAAAGGCCTCCGGCTGCCTTAAGACCACAGTCAAATCATCATGAGACTGTTTGCTGATGATATGAACGCGTTCGTTCACAATGATAATACTAGCCTGGAGACTTTCTGGAGGTGTCTTGCTACCTTCGGTGATGCCTCTGGATCCAAAATCAACCACTCTAAGACCGCCTTCAGGGCTATTGTGGGACATCATCCTGGCCTTCTCATTGATCATGGCTGTCAAATCATTCCGCAGGGCCAAATCTTTCGACTTCTTGGAATCCCCTTGGGGTTTGGCGTCTCTATGGAGCAGCGATGGAACTGGGTGCTTGCCAAACTTGAAAACAAGCTTAACTATTGGAGAGGTATGCAAATCAATCTCGCTGGACGTGCGATGGTTATCAACACGTTCCTCCTCTCTTCTACCATCTATTTCCTTTCTTGCTGGAGACCGAACGAGCAAGGCCTGTCCAAACTGAATAGTATTTGCAGAAACTTTCTTTGGACGGGCGATCATAACAGAAGGGGGGTGCCTAAAATCAAATGGGCCATCTGCACTAGCCCTAGAGAAAGCGGGGGGCTGGGTATCCTGGACATTGGGTGTATGGCCAACAAACTGGCAGCCAAATGGATGATTTAAGGCGTGGTGCAATAGGGAAGCCTCGTGGGCCAAGCTGATCTTCAAAAACAAGCATGAGTTGGCCCTCATGGGGTGCCCGAACTGGAAGAATCTCGACATCATGACCCTGCTATTCTCCCCGATCCCCGTCTTCCCGAAAGGCTCCAATCTCGTGTGCTCCCTTTGGAAGGGCTGGAATAAAGTCAAAAGCTTCACAAGAATTAGTGAAGACTGGAAGTGGGCGGCCGGAATCAGACAAAACGACTCTATCTGGTTTCCGATACATGGCATCCGGAGTGTGGAGTCGTGGAACATTCAAAATGCCAAGAAGTTATGGAACAAAGGATTCAAAAAATGGAAACACCTCTGGAAACATGACACCAACAGCTGGATCAACTTCGAGGATATTGACCCTCGCATAAACATCTCCTACGAAGAGTGGAACACTTTGCAAAGCAGATGCCTCGCTTGGGATCGTCACAAGACTCGCCTTCTCATGGGACACGACACACCGAACGCGCGTGGTCTCAAATGGCACAATGGAAATAGCCTACTCAAAATCCCGAACATCAAAGAAAGGACTGACCTCCAGATCAGCCTCAACTTGAAGTGGTGCCTGTCTTGGACGCGGCTTCGGTGGGACATGAAATTCATGGGTATCTGGCACCCACTTATAGAGATTAAGAAGTCTGTCCTCTTATGGCAAATTCTTCATCGAGGAATTTGGACCAACCATAAGGCAAGCAAACTTTGTGGGTTCCCTCCTTGGTGCAAACGCTGCCACCGTGCAATCGAAGATGTCCCACACATCTTCCTTACTTGCCCCAACTCCTACAAAATCTGGCAGACGGTTGGAATGAAAATCTGACTTCAGAAACA
Source organism: Ceratopteris richardii (assembly GCA_020310875.1). Taxonomy (NCBI): domain Eukaryota; kingdom Viridiplantae; phylum Streptophyta; class Polypodiopsida; order Polypodiales; family Pteridaceae; genus Ceratopteris; species Ceratopteris richardii. The sequence goes on along the minus strand of CM035407.1, from coordinate 48,754,535 downwards.
GCTTAGTTGGAAACAAGTCCTTTTGGGAGAAGCGATCGGCTGCTCTGCGGCACTCTGGAACGCAATCAGAGGGGAAGTCCTGTGGAAAATTTGGCGGGAGCGGTGTGCTCTCAACTTCGGCGATCCCCCCAGGGAGTGGTCGATTGAGAAATCACTATTCCTCCTTGGTAAAAGGATTGTCAACAGTAAGAAATCCCCCCCCTTCAGGCACCATCAAGTCCTCCTGTTGATCAACAACAAGCCCAAACCCAAGTGGGCCCCGCATGAGGGCGACGAGAGGGTGATCAACCTTCTTTGTAATGCAACCTAGGATTCAATCAAGCTTCCCCTGCTTTGTGGGATTTGGGGGGTCCCGTGGGCACTAGTCCCCTTCTATTGTACCTTTGTTTCTTAATTTAATTCAAGTCCGGGAGAGTAGGCTATTGCCGAACTTCCTTTATATTAAAAAAAAAAACTTGCCATACTCCTCCCCTGCATTGTGGGATTTGGGGGGTCCCATGGGCACTAGTCCCATTCACTTGTAACTTTTCTTGGGATTTGGGGGGTCCAATGGGCACTAGTCCCATTCACTTGTAACTTTTCTTCTTTATTTTAATTAAAGTCCGAGAGAATAGGCTAAGGCCGAACTTCCTTTAAAAAAAAAAACACATAATTAACACACATGACCGCTTCCATCCAAAACTTATGAGGAAGGTAAGTAACGCAGTCGCAAGAAAGAATTAAAATCTCTCTCTCTATCACACACACACGCACATCTTGGATATCATTCCCCTTCGAGTACAGTGGGTGATCCTGAGAAAAATCTGAAGCTATGTCAATTACCTTCTCTCTTATCTATTTGCATCGTCCAGGATGACGTACAAAGCATATGATTGACCTCTCAGTAACGCACCGGCAAGAAAAAAATCAGGAACTATAATATCTCTCTCTCTCTCCTGTTTTCTTTCCCAAGCTGCAAGATGTATATGTGTTCTTCTCAATGCTTTTGGAAAAACAAAACGGCAAAGATGAAGAATATACCGACCTTCAAGACAATGCGTACAAAAGTCTGCACGCGCATATCAGAATCCTAAGCTAATGCGACGAGAAAGGTCATTAGCAGAGACAAGTTGGAGTTCCATTTCTGGTGACCAAGAAACTCCGTACAACGCAACGACTCCTCATGATGACCAACCATCGGATGACAAAGCTCTTTGCAGAAATATGTTGGCGTTCCTTTTGTGGGGACTATGGCAATCCGTACTGCGCAATTAGCTTAAAAACCATGACGGACCTGCAATGCCTCAAGCAGAAAAGCCTCTTGTGAGAGGACCAATCTATGATCGTCAACGAAGAATAAAGAACTCCGGTCTTGCTACGCTCTTCTCTGCAACGGCGCACATGATTTTGAGACTTGAGCCTCAAATACATCTTCTACGACGCTGTTACTTTCATCATTCCTGTCGCACGACCATCTTGCTTCTGTATGCCAAGAGATGTCAGCCTTAGCCAGGCGATGGCGAATCCCTCAGACACAGGCAATTCTGCATACCATGATGACAAACAACGACTAGTTTTTCTTTTGTCAGCCGCGCTTGCCTTGAGTCTCTTTAGAAAGTGTTCAATATTCGTTTCTCCTTGATCTTCCAACCCTGCATTATCTTATTATATGACAGGTTTTTCCCAAAAATTTATTGCTAAGTGACAGGCAATTTGTAGAGAAGACACTATTCATAGTACCATCGATGACAAGTTGACAACACAGAAATTTAATCTCTCTCTCTCTCTCTCTCTCTCACACACACACACACAACTCATTTCATCTTTCAAGACATTAAGTATATTTCCAATTCGTTAATGAAAAATCTAGATATGATTCATCATCACACACACAACTCATTTCATCTTTCAAAACATTAAGTATATTTTCAATTCCTTGATGAAAAATCTAGATCTACCTGCAGGATCCATCATCTGGTAAATCAGTTTGTTAGCATATTTTGGCCTCCATTTGCACTATTGCGACCATTATTTTGGTGATATGTGCCTTTCTATTGATTTTTATTTGTGTCTCTATTCACTAGTATAAGTGCTGCTTTTGTTCATTAATTTGTTTTTATTTTCTCAATAATATGGCTCAAATGTTCATGTGATTACTTTATTTGTTTTGTTGTAGCACATGGAATGGTTCCACATCAAATGCTTTATGTTTTCTTTTCACATGCGATTCATTCTATGCTTGCAAAGGGATAAAAATGTGCGTTGTTTGTATTCATAATTAGACTCTCCAATCATTTGTCTGTATAATTTTTATAAAATCATTCGTCTTAATAATTTTTCTTTAACATTCTCTTTAATTTTTCTAACTTGGCGATGAACATATCTGCTTCATTTCGGTTTCTGATAAGCTTTTTCCTGCTCATCAATATTGCGATATTTACTCATACTTGGATTGAACGTAGAACTAATTCATGCTCTTTTTTGGAAAAAGTGATAATTTTGATGTTGAAATATAAAAAGGAAAAAAAGATGTAACTCTAGACAGAGATTAAACTAATTTTTTTAAAAATCAACATAACCCATAAGCCGGAACTGACAAAATAAATAAACAAAACGACATAAACGAACGAAAGAGAAACAACTTTTCAAAACGCCCTAGAGAAATAGAGAGACGCATAGACAAGGAAAGATTCTGTGAGTGAGAGAGAGAGAGAGAGAGAGAAATAAAAACAAGAAGAGAGAGTAATAGAGTGATAGTGGGTTTAAGGAGAAAAATATAGTTTTAATAACTTTATTAACGATAACATAAATAAGGAGAGATAGAGAAAAAGAGAGAGATAAAGTAATAGAAAGACAAAACACAAGAAAAATGATTGCACAAGAAGAGAGGATAATAGACATAGTATAAATTGATAATTTTCTTATCAAGGAAAATCACAGCAATGAGAAAATTTCCAGCATGTACAATTTCAAAATGAGCTTCAATGGTGATCTATGCAACTCAAGATGGATGAATACCATGCAGAGTTGTGTTAGCTTAAGTCAATTTTCAAACTATTGCTGAATTCATCTATAAACAGTCTTTCCTTTTACAAATAGCTACCCATGTGCAAACATGTGTGTTTCGACCACTTGCATTGTGGACTAGCTAGTCCAAAATCTTTTTTTGTTTTAACTAAGAACATGAGGATCATAAATGTTTTGTCAAAGGAAGTTCTATTCTCAAAGCCATTGTTGACATGTGGAAACCTTCAATTTTGCTAAAGATTTTCCACAAAGCCTTCTTTTCTAAAGATGGCCTTTGATATCAACATGACTTCCACTCTTATCGAGAACAATTTAGCTCAGATAAACATCAATGGCCAGTTGGGTCACTTCTCCTTGTATCATTTGCATGTGGCTTTCTTACTCTTGGAGTCTTCACAGAGGGAAATCCAACTTCGTCATCAAGACTCCTTTCTGAACCGCTTGAATCTCCATCAATGTCTTCAAAACCTACAGATATTTTGCTACTAGTAGAAATCATTTCTTTACCTTTCTTGGATGTATTTGATGAATTTGATGGACTGAAATTTCCATGCAATCTTCCACTCCATGGATTTGAGTTGGAACTATTGCTTGGTGATGTATCCGGTCCACTCAAACCTTGAGATTTTGCACTTGATTTTTCAGCATTTTCTCTATCATTTGATTCAAGATTAAGTCCTTGTTTTGCATCTACATAGAAGCTTGACATTTCATCAAATATCACATCTCTACTTACCTTCACATGTCGTGTGAGTGGGTTATAACATTTATATCCCTTTTGCTAAAGGGAGTACCCAATGAAGATACATTTTTCTGCTTTTGGATCAAGCTTCATCCTCAACTCATCTGGAATATGTACATATGCAATACAGAAAAAAGGTTCACATGTGATAAGTTTGGCTTTTTACCTGTGAACTTCTCTTCATGTGTAACTTGATGTACATTAGCATTCGAAGTTCTGTTCATGATGTATACAGCAGTGTGCATAGTTTTTGCCCAATAACTATGAGGCATTTCTTCTCAGTCATCAAGGCTCTTGCTATTTCTGCAATATGTCTATTCTTGCATTCAGCAATGCCATTCTATTGTGTTGTGTACTTGCATGAAAACTAACGTCGAATTCCATGACTTTTAAGAAAGTTGTTGAACTCATTAGACATGTATTCACCTCCTCCATCAAATCTTAATGTCTGAATATACTTCCCTGTCTGCTTTTCCACCATAGCTTTAAAATTTTGGAAGTGAGTAAACACCTCACTCTTATGAAATATACCCATACTTTCTGTGTATGGTCATCAATGAAAGTAACAAAAAACCTACAACCACACTATTAGATGTGGTCTTTGTAGGACCCCAAACATCTGTATGTACTATTCCTATCGCATCCTCACTAACATGCTTGTCATGTGAAAATGATGCTCTTGACTGTTTACCAAATTGGCATGGTGTACATACCTTTTGCATCTCTACAACCTTGAAATTTGGTAGTCCAATGAAAATCTCTTTTGATTGCATCAATTTCAGCCTCTACAAGTTTGCAAGTCCAATTCATTTGTGCCAGACCTCTATATCCCCAATAACTCTTGCACCTTTTGCAAACATGGCTACATTCATTTTAGGATTTTTCACATTTAAGGTGAAAATCATACCCACTTTGTTTCCTTTGGCAATCAATCTTCCATTCCATTTGTACTCATATACATATAACCGATTAGCATTGAACCTAACTTGTAATCCTTGGTCAACCATTTGTCCAATAGAAACTAGATTCTTTGTTATATTTGGAACATGCATCACATCAGCAACATGTTTTCCATTCCCATCTTCCATAGAAAGTGCTATGTTTCTTGCATGCTCGATAGGGTGTGATGTGTCAGCACTTGTTTCAACATATCCAAGAACTACCAATTTTTGCAAACTACTAAACCATTCTGCATGATTGTTCATGTGATTTGAAGAACCCAGATCAACATACGAGACATTACCATTCGATTTTGAAACATCAGCAGACATCGTATTCATCATGTGATGTTGGATCATGAATAGCTTCTCAACATCATGTACACTTTTGGATGCATAGATTCTTCAACCTGCAATCACGTTCAAAGTGTCCAAGTTTACCACAATTTGAGCATCCTTTACTATCATTATTTGAATCATTTCTTTGAGAATTTGTGTGGCCTCCTTGGCTCCCCCTACCTTGAAATTGTCCTCTACCTCTTGCATGATTATGTTGTTGACCTTGGTCTTGGTTACTATGTCCTCTTCCACTTTCGAAGCCTCTACCTTTGCCTCTTCCTCTAACAGAGTAGAATACCTATTTTGAGTCCTCACCAATATTCTTTTCTTCAATAATCAGCATGGATACCAAATCAACAAAATACAAAACATTTTCCCTCTTTTGAATAGATGTTTTGAATTGCTTATATGTATCTCTTAAACCACGAAGGATCACTTCCACCTTATCACCATCATCTACATTCACACCAATAGATGCTAGTGACTCACATATGCTTTTTATTTTAAGGGTGTAGTCACTTACCGACATGCCCTTTTTCTCCAATGTATGTAGCTCATTCTTGAGTTGCAATTTACATGCCTTTGTATTGGTCTCATACAATGTGAACAAACTTTTCCAAGCCTCTTTTGGAGTCTTTGCATCCTGTATGTGCCCAATCATTACATCATGTATGCTAATAGATAACCAATACATTACCTTCCATGCTCCTTGATTCCATTCCTCATATGCTCTTACCTGGTCCGTAGTCCTATTCCTCTCTAGTAAGTGCAAAGCATTTTTGTTCTCTCCTTTGATGTACTTTCAGTAGCCTTTCCCCATCAAGAAATTCATCATTCTGAACTTCCAAGCATGGAAGTTGTTCTTGTCTAGCTTATCGCTCATAAGCAACTTGTTGCTCATAAGTTGACTCATTCCATCAACACTTTCCATCTCTATAGCAATTCACAACCCTACACAAACACTAGAACCAGTAAATGTAGTTGAATATTATAACACTACGATGTGATAATTTGATCTCAAAACAAACATATTTTTTGTGTTGTTGATACACTGAATTGCTTAAAATTGTCGATCTGGAATATCTGAGTGTTGTCGAATAGAATGCAAGTTAGAGTTTTGCAAACTGATATGATGTTTTTGTGGGGTCATTTGTAAATCGTGCTTTCTCCATGTCTTCTCACATACTCTTCATTGTTGACCTTCTCCACAAGCTCTCTTCAGCCACGATGGTTGTGATACCATGTCAAGAGGAAGGAGATAAGGAACAGAGCTCATAGACACACTCTCACAATCAAAGAGGAGCACACACACAGATTGAAGCAAGGAAGAATGGTCTTCTTCTTCTTCTATCACATAAAAGGAATGTATAAGAAAAGACCTAATAACAATACATCTAGTGCAATGTATAAAGAACGATACATAAGGAACATCCTAATGTCCACAAGTGAGTGAGCTAGCCAGAAACAAATGTGCCATCATTCTCAGTAGGTAAATCTAGTAAAGCTCAATGAAGTTTCCTTGACATATATCAGCATGGCCACCATACATGTTAGACAAATGAAAAAGTGATACGTGTCATCCTCAATCATCACATGTTGAGCTTGATATCTCAACAAGTTGATGAAATTTGATACGTAGATATTAGAGACTTCAAGCTAACTATACTTGGTTAAAATATAGCAAACAAATGCTTAGACACAGAGAAAATGACTAAACAAGTTCATTGCGCACATGAAATTATTGAGGTAGAATTGAGAGAAGTAGTTACTCAATGAATGGTATCAAAATGTCAATGCTATTGAGCATATGATACAAAAGGAGTGTAGGGGACTCCACTTAGATGGTGTGATTTCAATGTAGGCTTGAGTTTGTAGCTCAATCCCTCTCAGATTTGTTACTTTGCACGTGACTAAGAGATATGACTATTTATACTCATATTTGAATTTGAATTTTGAATCTCCTTCACCTAAAACTCATCCTAGACTTTAGGATGGATATGAATTTGATTCCTCCTACCAAATAAGTCGTGAATTTGGCTTCCTAACATCAAGAGATTGCATCTTCTATTTTTGCTTTTACATTTATCCAAGACAAATACAAGGAATATTGATAAGAATGAGTTCTTATGTGAGTCTCTCTATGTAGAGTGACTTATGTGTGTAGTCCTCAAGGCTTAGCAAAAATCTTAGGCTTGCTAAATGCATCAACAACTCCCCCTCAAGCCGAAGACGCTTGAGTCTTTAATCCTTCAAGATCTTCTACAATCCAATCATTGATTTAGACCTATTTAATTTACTTCCATCCAATGCTTTTGTCATCATATTTGTACACTTTTGATGAGTTGACACATATGAAAGTCGAATCTCTTTACTTGTAATGTTTCCCTGAAATAATGATAGTGAATTTCTATTGTTTAGTTCTGGCATGATAGACAGGGTCAACTACAAGGTGTAAGGAACCAATATTACATCCAAAAATGTGAGGAGTACAAGTCTTTAGCCCTAAATCAGCATATCGGATTTTAATCCACATTGCTTCTTGTGTAGCATTTGCCAGACCTCTGTAATCAACCTCAGTTGATGAAAGAGCAACTGTGGGTTGCTTCCTTGAAGACCATGAGATCAACTTCGTACCTACAAAAGTAAAATATCCAAAGGTGATTCTTCTATCATCTTTGGATCGTGCCCAATCTGTATCAGAGAAGAGTTTGATATCTATGTATCGATATTATATTCCTTCATTGGATTTTCCCTCCAAATACTTGAGGATTCTCTTGGTGTCTTCCATGTGCGGTTTCCTTGGAGTATGCATGAACTCACTCAACACACATACTCCATAGCAGATATCTACTTTAGTTACTATAGCATAATTTAAGCTTTGAACTAGACTTTAATAGCTAGTCAAATCTTTGATTAACTCACCTTCATGAGCGATGAGCTTCAAATTCTTCCAAACCTAGGAAGTATGTGAATAAACCATGATCAATGATCTTAAATTCTTCCTTCATTTGAGATTTGGTTTTTCCTGATTAATTATGCATCATTACCTATACTCATAATGTCATCAACATATATACATAGGTATATGACCTCTTATTGGTTCTTTTTTATAAAGATGAAAGGATCTTCCTTGCTTACATTAAAACCTTTATCCTGCAAGTAAGTAACAAGTCTATGATTCCAAGCTCCAGGAGCTTGCTTCAAGCCATACAAAGCTTTCCTCAACCTACACACATATTCAAGACATAATTGATCTTCAAAACCAAGATTTTGAGCCATGTATACCTCCTATGATATCCATCCATTCATTTGATAAATCTTCCAATTCTTAGAAGATGCAACACTCATGAGTATCCTAATGGTAGGCATCTTTGCAACAGGTGAAAATATCTCTTCATAATCAATACCTTGAGTTTATGTATATCCTTTGGCCTCTAGACTTGCTTTATACTTTTTGATTGAACCATCAACATTCTTTTTTACCTTATATATCCATATTGAACCTATGACTTTCATAGATGAAGCCTTGGGTACCAATTCACATGTTTGATTCTCTTGTAAAGCTTCAAGCTTCTCCTTCACTTCTTCATAAGTTGAAGGATCTTCATAGTTTAATTCTTGTGCTCGATATAATGAATGTTTAGTGTCCAATAATGTACCATATCCATACCCTTTTTTTCCATTTCTCTCTAGTTGACCCTCTTATGCTTTGTTGAGGAGATTTTGCTACATCTCTGAATTCTTGCACTTTGGATTTCCCTTTAAAGTTCCAAGAATTGATTTCCCTTCTTGGATTCTTTTGGACATCATTTGAATCACTTGATGCTTCAAGTGTATGGTCATTCTTCTTTGACAATGTTGGAATGTCTTCCTCTAGTTCATAGGGAAGTTTGATTTTCTTACAATCATTTTCAAACCAAGATTTGTTTTCATCAAACACAACATCTCTACTTACAATGAATCCTTTGTTGCTTGGATTGTATAGCCTATAGCCTTTTTTATTTAGTTCATAGCCAATGAGGATGCATTTCTCTACATTTGGATCTAATTTCCTACTAATTTGTGAAGGAATTTGTGCATATGTTATTGCATCCAAAATTTTTGCAATGAGCAAGGCTAAGTCTTCTTCCATTCCATGCTTCATATGGTGTCCTACCGTAAAAAGCCTTTGATGGGAGTCTATTCACCAAGTACCTGGTTCTAGATATTGCCTCTGCCCCCAAGTAGTTTGGTAGTTTCTTTTAATTAAGCCTTGACCTTGCAGCCTCCACAATTGTTTTATTTCTTCTATCTACTACTCCATTTTTCTTTGGAGTATATCTGGTAATGATTTCTCTTTTGATTCCTCTCTCTTGGAGATAGGAATCAAAGTCATGGGAGAAGTATTATCCCCCTCCATGTGACCTTAATCTCTTTCAATTTTTACCTGTTTGGTTATCAACAAGAGCTAAATACTTTCTGAAACATGAAAGCACTTCATCCTTCTACTTCATGAAGTATAATATGGTCCATCTACTAGAATCATCAATGAATGATACATAATACCTCGATCTAGAGATTGAAGGATCCTTGCTAGGTCCCCATACATTTGTATGGACTAGCTCCAATAAGTCTCCAAGTATGTAGCCTTTCTTTGTGAAGGATTGCCTGTGTGACTTACCAAATTGATAAGCACTACATTTATAAATCATGATTTGTTTGCATACATTTGGTAGACCAAGTACACTCTAATCCCTATTCATTTGCTTGAGAACTTTTTCACCTATATAAGCTAATATCTTGTGCTGAATTTCCAACTCTGATAGAGTTTGACTACCATAAATGAACAATGCAATGTTTCTAGTATCTGAGAGGTCAAATGTGAATAATCTACCTGCTTTTTCTTCTCTTGCTATCATCTTGAATCCTTTATGTGCTTCAATGAGTGCTCCATTCTTTGTAAATCTGACCTGCAATGCCTTCTCAATAATTTTTCCTACACATAAAATTCTTAGTGATAGTTGGCACATACGATAATTTGCTCAATAGGTTCAAATTACCATCTAAATTCTTCACATTACCTATCTTCTCAACTGGATGCCTTATGTCATCTCTTGTTTGGCTTCATGTCTATTCCTTGGATTATCCAAATCTGAGAGTAGAGATACATTCCGTGCTACATGATTTGAGCAACTTGAGTCTATATAAAATACATGGTCATCTGCTTTAACTTCCTTCATGTTCATATTCATCAGAAGGAGTGAGTCCTCTTGAGTTTGGTCATCTACATAGTTGTTGTAGTCTCTTCTTCCTTTGTATCCTCCTTGGTAGTTATTAATGTTATATGAATTGTTATTGTATCAATTGAAGTTGTTGAATCTTCCTCTTGAGCTTCCATAGCCACCTCTATTGTAACCTCTTCCTCTCTGGTTCCTAGGATTCCTGAAATAATTTTCAGTAATATGATTTCTTACACCACATATGGAAGATGGAGATAAGCCTTGAACTCTCGCCCTACCTTGTCTTCCTCCTTTGCCTCTTCCTCTTGAGCCTCTACCTCTACCTGCAAAGTTTTCTTGAGAGGTATTACCTCATCATCATATTTCTTACCCTAGCCTTTTTTGTCTTTGTTCTTATTCTTATATGTGTAGAGAGTAGAGGATTGATTACCTTTTGGGTTATCTCCATTTTTCGTAAGCTTTGCCTCATGCGTAAACAATTTTCCCATGAAGGTTTTGAAATCAGGAACTTGCATGTCCATGTAGAGGTCCATGGTTGTGGTGAAAGCTTCCCATTTTTCATCTACCTTTATTTGATTGATTACTTGCCTTACCATTTGCTCTTCATCAATGAATTCTCTAATGCTTCCAAGTTGGTTTGCTATTTCCTTTATCTTGGTGACAAATCAAAAACACTCTACTTGAGCATCTTCTTGAGTGTGGTGAATTCCATCCACAATTGGTTCTTCTTTTCCTTAGTACTTGATGAGAAGAATTCTTTAAGAGCATTCCATGTCTCTTGTGATGTCTTGCAACTCCTAATGTGTGGAAGAAAAAAAATGAGAGATAGAGTTAAGAATGTATAACCTTGCTAAATTATCCTTTGAGCATAATGTATTCAACCTCTCTTCCTCTTCTTGTGTTGGTTGGCCCTTGCTTCTAAGGATTGGCATCATTTCATCTCGAGATATGTAACCATAGAGGTTCCTCTGTTGGGGATAAGTTTTTATTCTGAGTGATGAAGCTAAATAATTTCATCGATCCAATTTCTCAATGGATGAGGGGAATCCATCACTCATCACTATAAGAAATAGGGGGGCATAGCGACGCCCCCGAATTGAAAAAAAAATGGGAACCATCACTTATGCGACGGTAGCGTCGCATAAGCGACGACCCTGTTTTTTTTTTAAAGGGCAGTCGTCGCATAAGCAATGTTAGCGTCGCTTATGCGACGCTAAAAGTAGGCGTTGCTAATTAACGATGCTCTTTGTGATGTGGGCAAACTGGTTGCGATGCTTTAGCGTCGCATAGGCAACATCCTATGTTCAAGAGCGTCGCATAAGTGACGCTCTGAAATGTAAAAACAAAAATTGTGAAATAGTTGTAAACAACTAACTATTAAAACCACCATGCGCCAGAGAGATGAATATCCTCCCAAAGTTATGCCTCTATATATTGTTCATATATTATGGTAGTGATGTGTTTGAACACACTAGGACCACCAGGGCACTTTTTTCCCTCTTTAGGAGGTTTTCTCCCTTGGTTTGTATATACCCCTATAGCCCTAACGAGTCATTGATCTTTGTACATTCTCTTGGTAATACATTTAGTATTGTGTGTTGTGTTCCAAGCTTCTTTTTCTTCCTTGTGTTGTTTTCGTGCTTTCACAGACCTCAAACTCCAACAATTGGTATGAGAGAACATCACTGCTTCATCTAGGGCATCATCAACACCCCTCCGGTCACTCTCTCAGAATCACATGAAAATTGGTGAGCATACTCAAGCCAATTAGGAGATCAAAATTGCTTCGCTATGTGGTGTCAAAATCATGATCTTAGCTCATTTCAACCTCCGAATGCACTATCATAGTGCTTGTGCAGGAAATTTCTTCATTTTGTGCCAAACATATATACAAGTTTTGGTTTGCCAATACAAGCACCTCAAAGTTTTCTACAGATCTAGCAAAGCTTGAAAGGCTAATTCTGTTCATTTTTTGAGATACAATAATTTTTTGAATTAGGGTATTTATTGAGTGGCCATCAAAGTCCCAAGTGTTTATGTGCTTCAAACAGTTTTTGGTTTTGGCTGAAAATCTGTCAACATGTAAAATTGGCACTCTCCATTCTGATCAAGGGGGGGGGGGGATATTTGTCTCTAATTTTAATGCATTTCTAGCTGAATGTGGGATAATACATCAATGTACAATTTCATATACACCTCAATATAATGGAATTGCTAAAAGGAATAACATGTCACTCATGGAGATGGCGAGGTGTATGGTGAAAAGTGAAGCTTTACTACATAGCTTCTAGATAGAGGCTATTATGTATGCAGCTTATGTACTTAACAGGTGTCCCACCAAAGCACTGTAGTATATCAGACCATATGAGGCTTGGCATGGTCGCAAGCCATCTATTGCTCATCTTCATGTTTTGGTTGTCTAGCATATCACTACAAGGAATATGGGTGCATAACAATGGTTAATGGTACACAATTTTGATGGTATACAATTGCATAAAGCATCACGACAAGCGTCGAGCGCACAACATGGGTTAAATGATGAAAATTTTGATCTTCTTATCGACATGTGGAGCAACAGACATTGTGATGGTTACATTGAGCGTTGCTAAAGTGACGACATAAAAAAGCATCGCATAAGCGATGGTAAACTACATCGCATAAATGATGCTAATTAGCATCACTTATGCAATGCTATCTAGAGGCAAATTTAGGACAATTTAGCATCGGTTACACGATAATTTTTTGATAAAAACTATTGTAAGTACAATTTCCATTCTTTACATATCATTTAAATTGTTATATTTTCATTTATTAGCATACTCACACTTATTGATATGCACATATACACTTATACAGGAAGATGCACATTCACACATATACACATATACACATGCACATACACACACATATATACACACACATACATGTGCACATACACTTACACATACACACACATACACATGCATATGCACAAACATTTCTATAAACACATAAAAAGACTTGCATGCATGCATTATCACATATATACAGACACATACACACATTAACACATATTTAAATACATGTATATGCACATCCACATGCATGCACTTTCACATGCATGCATATACACATGGATGCAAATGGAAATGCATCCACATGCACACACATGTTTCATACATATACACATGCATATATATACACTTGTATGTGTTTATACACATACACATACATATGCACATATGTACATATACACACACATACACACATACACACATACACATATATACACATATATATGCACATACATACACACATATGCGCATACACATACACACAAATGCACATACATACATATACACATATACATGCACATACACACATATACACATACACTTACACATATAAATGCACATACATACATATACACACACATACACATGCACATGCATGTACACATACATACACATATACACTTACACATGCACATGCACATGCATACATATACACACACATACACATGCACATGCACATACACATACACATACACATACATACATATATACACTTAGACATGGACATGCACATACATGCACATACATGCATATACACATATACCTACGTACATACATACATACATACATACATATACACACACATACACACACATACACACATATACATGCACATATGTACACACACATATGCACATACACACACATACACATGCACATACATACATATACACACATACACATGGACATATATACATATACACACATATACATGCACATACACACATATAGACATACACATACATATATACATGCACATACATACATATACACACATACACATGCACACGAACATACACATACATATGCACATATACTTACAAATGCACATGCAGATACATGCATATACACATATACATATGCACATACATATATACACATATATATACATAGATACATACATATACATGCATATAGACACACTTACACAAATATAGATATATACCTACATATGCATATATACATTTTATACACACACAAGCACATATAAATATGAATGAATTATATAATTAAAGTAATAAAACACATGCTAAATATAAACAATAATAAAAAAAATCAAAAGAACAAGATTTTTCATTACTTAATACCATGCACACATTTCAAAAGATAACTGAAATGATATATATATATATATATATGTGTGTGTGTGTGTTGATATATTTAGGTAGTGATGTGTGTGAACACTCTAGGATAGACGGGGCACTTTTTTCCCTCTTTAGGAGGTCCCCCCCCCGCTTGTATATATGCCTATTGCCCTAACGGACTACTTATCTTTGTACATTCTAGTGGTACTTCATTCAGTATTCTATGTTGTGCTCCAAGCTTCTTCTTCTTAGTTGTGTTGTTCATGTGCTTCCGCACACGTTTAACTCCAACAATTGGTATCAGAGAAAGTCACCCCTTCATCTAGGGTGTCATCGACACCTCTTAGAGCATGCTCGTTTTGGCCTCTGAATGCACTATCACAGCACTTGTGCATGCTATTTTGTCTTTTTGTGCCAAAGATATATACCTGTTTCGGTTCACTAGTATAAGCATCTCGAAGTCTGCTATAGGTCTAGTAGAACTCGTTTGGGTAATTCTATTCAATTTTTTCAGATACAATCATTTTTCTGCATCAAGGTATTTTAGTCAGTGGCCATGGATGAAAGCAGTGATGTATTCCATATGTTGGCTGTTGAGGATAAGTTGGACGGTACCAATTATCCATTGTGGGCTTATATGATGCATCATGTATTGGTTGCAAAAGGACTATGGAATATTGTGCAAGGTGTTGAAAGACGTCCTCTTACACCTGTGAATACAAGTACTGCAAATACATGTACTAAAGCTGATGTAGATGGTATTGAAGATGGTGATATTATGTAGATTCCTGTTTGTGCTACTATTTTTGTTTCACCTACTATAGACCAAATGTGTTGGGATGGCAGAGATGCTTAGGCACATGCATTAACAACTTTGTCTGTCAAACATGCCGTTTTTCCTCACATTCACTCTTGCAGAGCAGCTAAGGATGCTTGGGATACACTTACCACATTGTTCCAGGCTAGGAATTCGGCTCGTTACCTCCCAAAATAATTGGAGAGTGAGCACATGTATGAAGGTGATTCTATGGACAATTTTTTGACAAAGATCAAGGATTTGAAGGAACATTTGATTTTTGCAGATGAAGTCCTTCCTGACAGTTTGTGCAAACTGTTCTGAATGGTCTTCTCGACTCAGATCAAAGTTTTGCTTGTACTCTTCATTTGATGATGAAAGGCAATCCAAATGCCTTAACATTTGAAGAGTTAATTTTTGTTTTGTTGTAGGAAGACCGATCTAGGTAGAATAGGTCTATATCTGTGTTCCAGATCAAGCTAATTTCCTAGTTAGTTAGAAGGGTAAAGGTAAATGAAGCTCTTCTACTAGTAACCAGAAATCTGCAGATGCTACACATTCAAAGAAGGAAGAAAAAGACAACAGATGGCTTGCGACCATGCCAAGCCTCATATGGAGTGATAGACTACAGTGCACATTTGAAGAAGGAATGGTTGTTACAGAGGCCTCTACACCAAAAATAGAGATCCCTAATCTTGTGCATGATGAAGAATGGGTGTTTACTACTGTTTGCAGTTTTGACCCATCTTCTCATGAGCAATGCATGTCTGTGGTAGACTCAGATGTTTGGTAATTTGATAGTGGGGTGACCAAACATATTACCTTGCAGCTCAATTTCTTCTCTTCACTCGAGCTTGCCCCTACATGGAATATTGTTACATGCACCAACAACTCCTCTTATGTTGTTATAGGAGTTGGTAAAATAATTCTGACTACTACTGATGGTAGTTCCTTTACATTGTCAAATTCTTTATTTGTGCCAGGTACCAAGAAGAATATGTTCTCAGTTTCAGCCTTAGCTAGTTTGGTTGTGAAATTTGTTAGTGACAGATGTACAGTTAATGATCTCTCAAATGGCGATGCGATTATTGCTTCTGTCATTTTATCTCCTGGGCTATATAAGCTCATATATTATGAAAAATCTGTAAATGATTCATCATGTACAATACATGATTCCCAGGCTATGTTAGAAAATCTTTGGCATGCACACTTTGGTCATTTGAATTTTTCTAGTTTGCTACACCTGTAGAAATGTGAAATGGTGTGCTCTTTGCCCAAACTTGAGGCATGTGGAAAACATGCTTGTGGAGGCTGTATTTTGGGCAAAATGTAGCATTCCTCCTTTCCAAAAGATGGTTCAACTCGGGCTACTCAGAAATTGTAGCTTGGACATATCAATCGGTGGCTGTGAGAGAGTCAGTCTTGCTCGTGTGGTAGGGAGTTTCAACATTCTTCAATGAATATTGTTGCTTGTGGAACATGGCATAATTATGTATCCTTTAATTACACAGTTTTTAGAGGTGCAAGTGGCCTTTGAAGCTGTGAAGTTACGTCTAGAAGGTGTTGACGGTAGGCACTCTATGAGAGAATCAAAGCATGTAGAGGAAAAGATAGTGAGGGATTCTAAACCGGTAAGATGGATGAAGATCCAAATGTTCACATTTGCTTATTCAAAACACAGTAACAACTTTTAGAAAGTGGGTAGGATGATGCTAGGAAGTGTCAAGTCTTCCAAGCTACACTAGAAGGAAAAGCAATCAGCTGGTTAACAAAATTTGCTCAAAATCATTTTGCAACATACAATGACTTATGCATAGTCTCTTTGTGAAAATCTTGGAAGGACAAAACCAAAGAGAAACTTTTTGTTACATTATAATATACGGTTCAACAACTAGCACAGACTATCGTAGACTATGTGTCACTCTTTCAAAGCACTTTATGTCATATTTATAAACAAGAATGACCACCAAATAATGTATTTGGGGATGATTCTTGGATGGTCTTAATCCTATTCTTAATGAGATTTTTTTTTTTCTAGATCAGATTATTGATGTGACTGAGCAATTGGAAATGACTATGAAAGTGGCCAATACTTCTTTACAACATTCCTTGGAAGCTACAAATCCACAAACACTACCCCTCATAGGACCATTGGAGGCTTTCAACCAGATGTATTGTACTAAGTTGACAATGCTAGCCACATTTCTACAACGTTTGCCTTTAATTAATTCTATTATGCTATATGTAATGTTATGAATCATAATACAAAAAGTTGTATGTTTCACTCACATAATAAGCTGGTGGCCACTAATCAAGTTCAACCAAAATTAAAGCATGTTGGATCGTGTAATCCTACTACATATGTACATAAAATTCATCCAGGAGAGGTAGGTAGTGTTCAAAGTAATACAAAGAATGTAATATTATCTCACCCACATGTCAGTAATTCTACTTGTGAGGTAGTGGATAAGGTAGAATTTTTTTAAATTGCAATCGAAAGGATGGTAGTAACGTTTCACAAGGAAAGGTTCTATAGTGCTTTTTTCTTTTAATGGAATTTGGCCATGTCATGGCTAATTGCAGGGAAGCTCAAGACTATGACCAACAAAATCAAGAAGCCAACTTAAAAGCTCATATAACTAGTATGGTTTTGTTCAGTCTTGATGACCTAGTAGCTCATGTAGTTGCATGATCGGGTAAATAATTTTTCACACTAGAATCCTTCCTTCACCCTATAGTGCAAGAGAAAGACCAAGTATATACTTAAGCTTTGGAGTGTTCTAATTAGTTTTCAGCCCATTTTGTTCCAATCCTAGAAAAATCTTCCTTACAAGTGCTATCTTTGGATCAATCCCCTCCATCATCTCCCCAAGAGGCTTTGAAGGATTTGCTCTAACCAAAGGCACCCACACAAGATACTAAGGATAAGATGGACAACATGGTGTTTGGTAAATCAATGGCAGACCATCCTGATCCCTATAATTCTTTACCTATTACTCATAAGGAATCTTGGCAGCTCCTTTGTAAATCTACTATTTAATTACCATTGGGTGATTCATTAAATCTAGTACCTTCTTTTAACGCTACTCTATTTTTGGAAAATGTGTGGTAGTTCCACCTATACAATATATTTCGTAGTGGGTGCCAATCAGGTAGGTCAAAAGTATGGAAGATAGATAAGTCTTTATGTTCTCCCTTTTATCACAATTCGGTATTATCTAAACATATTTCTAGACTTCTAAATCATGGTGGTTTGAGGGTGAATATTGCCACCCTACCTATTTTTCTTCAAATGGGGTGGAATGAACTCCAACCCACCCCCTTCTATATTTGGATGGCAGATCAATTTTTTGTACAGCCTATTGGCCTCCCTCAGGACATTCTTATTTGTATTCAAGATGCTACTTTCCATAGTACTTTTGTGGTTATTGAATTATTGGGTTAGAAGGCAGATTATAATTGACTTTTGGGTCATCCTTGGTCAAAGCATGCAAAGGTCCTATGCAGACACCTTCTTTTGGAAACTATCTTTACTTTGTGACTTTCATTGATGATTTTTCCAGCCATGCATGGGTATATCCACTCAAGGCAAAGTCCGAAGTTTTTATGTGCTTCAAACAGTTTTTGGTTTTGGCTGAAAATCTATCAACATGTAAAATGGGCACCTTTCGTTGTGATCGAGGGGAGGAATATATGTCTTCTAACTTTAATGCGTTTCTAGCTGAACGTGGGATAAAACATCAGTGTACAATGTTGTATACACCTCAACAGAATGGAGTTGCTGAGCGGAAGAATAGGTCACTCATGGAGATGGTGAGGTGTATGGTCAAGAGTTAGGCTTTACCACATAGTTTCTTGCTTGAGGCTGTTATGTGTGTAGCATATGTAAAGCACTGTAGTCTATCACTTCATATGAGGCTTGGCATGTTCGCAAGCCAGCTATTGGTCATCTATGTGTTTTTGGTTGTTTGGCATACGCATTAGTGCCTGAACAACATTGTAGAAAATTGGATGATAAAGCATTGAAATGTATTTTTGTTGGATATAGTTCTGAAGGTAAAGGCTATTGTCTGTATCATCCACATACTAAACACATTTTGTTTAGCCATGATGTTGTTTTTTACTTTCATGTACTAAGGAGACATCTATTAGCTCCAAAGACATGTATGATACTTTGCTGCCTCTTTTTACAGGTGGACAGTCCATTTGCAACTTCTCAACCTTTGCAAGTTTCATGTGATGATGCAAATGAGTGCATTTCTGATGCAGATTTACATGATGCACTTGTTGATGAGAGAACTCATATTGAGCAGGCAAAAACTATGCCAAAATGGCCGATGCAGACTTTGCATGATAGCAAATTAAATGCGCCTCTATCATATCATACTCGATGAGGCTCTCATAGTGCCTGTTTTGCATCAAATTTCTATGCTATGGCTGCCTCTAGTCTCTATGATGAGGCTGAACTTGTTTCATTTGATGAAGCACAAAATTCTAAACATTGGGTGGTTGCAATGCAATCTTAATATGATGCTATCATGAAAAATGGTACCTAATCTTTATGTGACTTGCCTCCTAGCAACAATGCCATTGGCACTTACTTGGTATACAAGCTGAAGCATAAACCTGATGGAAGAGTTGACAGGTATAAGGGTAGGCTTGTTGCAAAGGGTTATGTAGGAAAGAGGCATTGATTTTGATGAAAACTTTGCTCCTACTTGCCGAATGACTACTGTTTGTAGCATTTGTGCACTTGCAGCTCATCATGGTTGGAATGTACATCAATTGGACATTAAAACAACATTTTTGAATGGTAACTTGCATGAAGAAGTGTATGTTTTTCAGCCCCCTGGCTTTATGCAAAAAGGGCATGAAAACCAGGTGTGCAGGTTAAAGAAGGCATTGTATGGTTTGAAGCAAGCACCACGTGCTTGGTATGAAAATATACATGCCTATCTGATTGCACATGGTTTTGAGAAAACTCCTACTAAAAGCGCATTATATGTTAAGCATGTTAATGATGTGCTTATGATCATTGTGGTGCATGTTGATGACATGCTGCTCACTGGTCCTCATCACATGCATATTGATGATTTTAAGGCTGATTTGAATGCCTCATTTGAGATATCTGATTTGGGGCATTTGCTTCATTGTTTGGGCATTTACTTTATGCAAGTTGATAGTGGAATGGCTTTGTGTCAAACAAAATATATTGATACATTGTTGGAGCATTTTGACCTTGAATACTGTAAGCCTGTTGCCACTCCTATCAAGACAGTTTTACGATTAAGTCTTCATGATGCTAGAGATGCATTTGATGTTGTTCTCTATCAGCAGGCTATTGGATGCTTGATTTACTTATGCATTACTCGGCCAAATATTCAGTTTGTTGTCTTATGGATGAGTAGGTTTATGCATTGCTCAAATGTCAAGCATTGGTAGGCGGTTAAGCGCATCTTTCAGTGCTTGAGTGGTACCCGACTACTTGGATTGTTTTATCCCAAGGGGGGATCACTATTGCTAGATTTGCATGCTTTTTCTGACAGTAATTAGGGTGGTTGCTATGACACTCGTGTGTCCACTAGTGGTTTTTGCTTCATGCTTGGTTGTTCATGTATATCTTGGTTGAGCAAGAAGCAACCTACTATGGCCACTTCCAGTTGTGAGTCTAAGCATAGGGCAGCTTTCACAACCACTATTGAGTGTGTGTGGCTCAGGCACTTTATGGCTGATTTGGATGTTGGTTAGTCTTTTGCCACCACCATCTTCACTGACAGTCACAATGCATTGGCAGTTGCGAGGTGCATTATATCATTGAGGTGCATTATCATTATATGAGGGAGAGGTTCTCTAATGGGGAGATCAACTTGGCATATGTGCCCACACAGGAGAACATTGCAGACCTTTTTACGAACGCTCTACCTAGGGAGAAGTTTGAAGCTTTCTGCAAAGCTTTGGGCTTACTTCTTTTTGTGGATAGATTCCACATAGCTTGGCACTTCCTTATACATGAGTGTGAGCTTCTTGTTCACCACATCACTCCTAGGGGGGATTTGTTGATATATTTAGGTAGTAATGTTCACACACTCTAGGATAGCCGAGGCACTTTTTTCCCTCTTTAAGAGGTTTTTTCCCCCTTGGCTTGTATATATGCCTATTGCCCTAATGGGCTAATTATCTTTGTACATTCTAGTGGTAATTCATTTAGTATTGTGTGTTGTGCTTCAAGGTTCTTCTTCTTCCTTGTGTTGTTCGAGTGCTTCCGTAGAAGTTTGACTCCAACTATACACACAGACACACACACACACACACATACATACATATATATATATATATATATATATATATATATATATATATATATATATATATATATATATATATATATATATATATATATATATATATATATATATATATATATATATATATATATATATATGTATGTATGTATGTGTGTGTGTGTGTGTAAGTACATATCCAATGTCATAATAAAAAATCCTAATCATCATCATCATCATCATCATCATCCTCATCCTCATCATCATGATCATTTGCATGATGTGATGTATCTGTAGTGGCATCATGGGTAGTGGTGCGAGCACTCTATGATGATCGACATCATCCATCATGTGTCTATCTCTCCACCTCATCCATATGTGCCTCTCCATAATGCTCCTAAATTACATATAACAAACATAAATAAGTAAAACATACAAAACATCCATAAAGGTAAAATAATTATATGAAATTTAATAATACTCACAAACACATCTGAATGATCTCACATATACTCGCTCAAATGTCGATATCCAAAATGTGTAGCATACTTGATCTTATATTTTGTAGGATATCGACCATGTCCTTTCGTTGCATTGAAACATATAAAAAGATTAGTCTCTTGCATTTTAACTAAAATAAAAAATATACTTACAATAACACATATAATTACAAATGTAGCTACAAAACCATGATGGCCCATTTGGCCTAAATAAGATGTGTTGCTTGAGTCAATTCTCTTCTTTGCAGCAGCCTGTTTATTTAAATAGAAAAGCAATGCATAAATTAAATGTAAAAACTAATGAAACATATGAGAATTATAAATATAAACTATTAATTTGTATACCTTTTGCTGAGGTAATGACTCTTGAAGAGGTAGCTGTCTACAAAAAAATGGCATGTCTCAAGTGGTATGTTAAGTATCCTCTTATTTTTCTCCACCATACAATGTCTCTTGTTATTTTAATCTCAAATAGAAAAAAAGAATCAGAATACATACACATACATACACACATATAGCATGCGCATACACATATACATACACTTACACATACATACATACATACATACACATATA
This sequence comes from Ceratopteris richardii, assembly GCA_020310875.1. NCBI lineage: Eukaryota > Viridiplantae > Streptophyta > Polypodiopsida > Polypodiales > Pteridaceae > Ceratopteris > Ceratopteris richardii. The sequence goes on along the minus strand of CM035407.1, from coordinate 48,732,000 downwards.
CATACATACATACATACTAAATACATGCACACATCCACATACTCACACACACACACACATATATATATATATAATATATATAATAAATAAATAAATATATATATATTGTGTATATATATATATATATATATATATATATATATATATATATATATATATATATATATATATATAATAGTATATATTGATTTATATTTATATTTATATGAATATTTACTATATATATATGTACATATATTCATATTGATATTTATTGTATATAAATTTATATTTACATTTATATATATTATATATTTACTGTATATATATATATATATATATATATATATATATATATATATATATATATATATATATATATATATATATATATATATATATATATATATATATATATATATATATATATATATATGCAGACATAAACATACATACACTTATACATACATACACACGCATACACATATCCACAGACACACACACACACACACACACACACACACATATATATATATATATATATATATATATATATATATATATATATATATATATATATATATATATATATATATATATATATATATATATATATATATATATATATATATATATATATATATATATATATATATATATATATATAGACACACACACATACACATGCATGCATATACACACGTTCATACAAAATACATGAACTTATCCCACAAGAATGTGTAGTTGTGTATATGTGAATATGTGTGTATGTGTAAATGTGTATATGTGAATGTTTATGTACGTAAATAATCAGATTATTAATATCTAGTACCACTATTTTTAGATTCTGATCAATCAGACAGAACTCCACCACCGTCTCCTAATGGTGCAAAGACTATATATCATAAGTATATCAGACATTTAATTTTAAATATATTTGATAGATACATAACTGATATATGCTTTTTTCTTGTTATAATCAGATTCTGATCAACGAGAGGGCACTCCACCACGTGCTACCCATCCAATGACTTCACATGTCTCCTCCGATAGGAATTATGATGAATTTTACTATCAAGAGCATATTATACATTGGTGTAAGTCTTGCTATGGCATGTATCGAAGACCACAATTGGAATTTATTGAACATGAGGCAGAGTATAGTACTTTTGAGCATGCACCACCACCTGGTCAACGTGATAATGCTTGGGTATGTATTGTTTCTATAAATTAATGTCTTTATTTTATTTTAAAACCATATACAAAATCAAATGATTGTTGATATACATGATTATTTGCTCAATGATGATGATGATGATAATAATTCTCATACTCATAATGCTAATATACCTCGTACACATCATGGACTTTCTACTCATCAATTACAAGCAAAGGTTTCTAGAAATCCTCTACCTCCTAGTTTAGAGACTGAAACGGTTGGAGATTATCCATTGATAGCTTGTGATCATTCTCTAGTACAAACATATGATAGAAGAAGATATGGAGGATGGAATAGAGGACCACTTCCTTTAGATGGAGAGGTTTTTAACTTTTGGGGTAATTGTTATATGATTGCTCCATCCACTACTACTAGTGCTGGTCATGGTCTCTTTATTGTAGAGGATTTGTATGTGCCTGTGGACTCTGAAGTCACTCTTATGTCATTTTGTGGTCCTATATATGGATGGGGAGATTGGCATCGACTTGCACATTGTGTTCAAAGAATGAGTACTTATGGAATATGCTTGAATGCAACATCCCTTACTAGTAGAGGGATTTCACATGCAGAAAATGAAAGTTTATATATGATGGAAGAACTTACATGCATGGAAATATAACAGGTTTAATAAATAGTAGTCGAGGGTTACATAATAGTTCAAGGACTAATTGCACATTTGAGGAGCATGAAGATAGTCATGAATCACCATACATGAGTAGAGATGTAGCAAGATACATAGTTGTCAATGCTATTACTTCATTACATGCTGGTGATGAATTATTAGTGAATTATGGATGGCATATACCTCCCAAAACACCTTTTATCTAGAGAGATAATGAAACCTTTCTATCCATATTTAATAACTTACATATTTAATTTTATGTTTAAAGTTTACTTTTCATTCATTTATGGAATACTAATGGTTTTTATTCATGTGTGTAGATTCCAACATATGATGTTGATGATATTCCACCACACCATTCACATTTGCTAGTAAGACCTCATTTATCAGAAGCTTCTATGAGGAGGCTACACAAAAGTGATCCTGTGGGATATGCAAGGTTGAAAAACCTATATTCAAAATAAAATAAAGTATAAGATTTGTGCGACAATGATGAAGATGATGGCATGTCATATTTTATTGAGGATTGGTACAAAATGACAGTGAGAGCATTGATATTTCTAAAAATGAGAAATATCTTCGAGAGGAATGTCTAAAGCATGTATATGAAGGAAGCCATTTCACACGGCTAAGTGAAATCTTACTTATTCTCAATCTTCAAAATCGTTTTGGATGGATGTATTTGTTTCAACACTATTAAGGTATGATTTTTTATTTTCTATATATTAAGGTATGACAGTGAGAGCATTGATATTTCTAAAAATGAGAAATATCTTCGAGAGGAATGTCTAAAGCATGTATATGAAGGAAGCCATTTCACACGGCTAAGTGAAATCTTACTTATTCTCAATCTTCAAAATCGTTTTGGATGGAGTAATGTATTTGTTTCAACAGTATTAAGGTATGATTTTTTATTTTCTATATATTTATATATATATACATGCATACATATATACATATAAATACATACATACATAGACATACACATATATATGCATGAATGCATACACACACATATACACACATACACATGTTATGAGAGTAAGCTCAAAGTATACATATCTATATCGAATGAAGATATTTTGTCCATCTAGCCTTTGGAATTGTTCACCCAGCCTTTAGAATCTTCCTGACACATCTGCTTCTCCTATTCCAGTCGACCTAATACCTGTGCTGCTAACTCTTTTATGAGCTTTGCATAAAAATATTAGGTATCAGTTAGCTATGGAGGTATTAGATCATTTGGAAAATGGGAGAAGCAAATCCATCTAGAAGATTTTGAAGGATGGAAGAATAATTTTAAAGGATGGGCGGAAAGAAGGAATCCATTCAATGCAGGTTCTTGTTCTTACCTTAGCTAAGGTAAGAACAAGAACCTGCTTTGAATGGACACCTTTTGTTCACACATCCTTTAAAACTATGTATCCATCTTTCAAAATCTTCCAAATAGATTTGCTTCTCCTATTTTCCAAACTACCTAATACCTCCATAGCTAACTGATACTTTATATTTGTAAACAAATATGTAAGTCTTAGTTAACAAGGCAGGTAATTGATTGAGTATAAAATGGGAGACACTCAAACGATTCAGTGGTCTAGATATCTAGATGAAAGTTTGCAAACCATAATAAACAAAAAGAGAATTAAAAACAAAATCAAATATCCACAATTACACATGCATACATACACATACATACATACACATTCATACGTACATACACATGCATACATACATACACATACATACATACATACATACACATATATGTGTACATACACATGCATACATACATACACATATATGTGTACATACACATGCATACATACATACACATGAATACATACATATGTGAGGATGGATTTGCACTTGATGAAGATGAAGTGTTGTTGCAAAATCTTTGCACAAGACCAATCAAATGAACTCCAGAGATATGTAGTGGGCCCTTTTAGCTTCCCAAGGGATTTATTGGACACCCTTTGTACCTTGGAAGATCACTCTCAAAACGATGAATCAAAACAAACAAGTTTGACTAAGAGTCCACATGAAGAAACTTTCTATTTTGGTCATGTATGCTTCAGTATTTCACTCAGTGCTCATTCTCTGATTACAATTGAAGAGAGAGCTTTTACAGTGATCTAATTAGGAAGCAAAGCAACCTATTGGGAGTTATTTCATAAAAAATGATTGAACATATTGAGAGAAATAAGTTTATCAATTCACCTATGTAATCCCAACTTTTCAAGAAGTAGAATATGCAGAGATATAGGTGACTTATAATGAATATATCTCATGATTGAGAAATGCAAATGCAAAGAAACTTTAGGATTATATAGTAGACTTAATAACTTTAGCAAGTTAAATTACTAAAAATGGTGGATCATGCTCAGAGAAATCATCTGGAATCTAACTAAAAGCTGAGATGTATGACAATGAACAATACACTCACATAGACATGAAGATATGGTCACAAATGATCATGAATTCAAATGTATATTGAATGTAAATTACAATGGACTTATTGGTTCATGTGTGCGACTTGAGATCACACTTTGATATGGCAAGAAGCTCAGCTAATGTGTGTGTAAACCCCTTGACTAAATCATGTGTATATATACTGATGATTGGAGCCAAGATTTGAATTTGAGTATTGCTCACCTAAACCATATTTCCTAATTTTTACTGATTGATTCTCAACTAACTCAATCACGACTTTGTAGCTTTCCTTTTCCTTCTCATCAAGTGGATTCAACCACTTTTGATTCCTTCACTTTTACATCAAGTAAATATTCAAAGAGTTACAAGGGTGAGCTCATAAGTGAACTCTTCAAATCTTTGGTATTTGCTTCAAGTATAGCATAAGGTTTTATGACATTTGAGGACTCAAACCTTTGCTTAGACTTGCCATAAACTTGTTCCAACAGCTCCCCCTCAAGTCAAGTAAGCTTGTGTTCTTCAATCTTCGAAGATTACCTACAAACCAATCATACCTTTGATTTACTGAGTTTTGTGCCATCTAATGCTTTGATTAAAATGTCTACACATTGTTGATGAGTTGACACATATGATAGCTGAATTTCCTTGCTCACAATCTTCTCTTTTACATAGTGGTAATGTACTTCAATATGTTTAGTTCTTGCATGAAAGCATGAAAAGACTTCATCTTTGTGTTTCATAAAGTATAGTATAGTCTATCTACTACAATCATCAATGAATTAGACAGAATACCTTGATCTAGATATTGAAGCATCCTTGCTAGGTCCCCATACATCTGTATGAACCAAGTCCAAGAGACCTCCATGCATTTATCCTTTCTTCATGAATGGTAACCTGTGAGACTTTCCAAAATGGCATGCACTACACTTATAAATCATGTGTTGCTTTGACAGATTAGGGAGTCCAAGTACACTTTGTTCCTTGCAAATTTTCTTTAATGATCTTTCACCAATATGTGCTAACCTTTTGTGCCATACTTCCAATTCTGTGAGTGTCTGACTACCATAATTAAAGAGAGCAATGTTCCTAGTGTCATGTAACTCAAATGTGAATAATCTACCTGTCTTTTCACCCTTTGCAATCCTCATGAATCGTTGACTTGGATCTTCAACAAATGCTCCTCCTTTTGTGAACCTAACTTGTAGGCCTTTCTCCACAATCTTTCCTACACTTATCAAATTCTTTGTGATGGTAGGGACATAGAGTACCTTGCTAAGTAGGTTGATGTTTCCATCAAGTGCTTTTACACTTCCTATCTTGTCCACCAGATGCCTTTTATCATCACCTATTTGCACTTCATGCCTGTTCCTTGGATCTTCTAAATTTGATAGGAGGGCCACATTTCCTGCCACATGATTTGAGCAACCTGAATTTATGTAGAAAACATGTTCATCAGATTTACCTTGTGACATTCTCATATTCATGAGAAGTAGAGAGTCTCCTTGATTTGAGTCTTCTATGTAATTATTGTAATCTATTCTCCCTTTGTATCCTCCTTGCTAGGTTGAATTGTTGTAGTTGTTGTGGATGCCATGGAAATTGTTGAACCTTCCTCTTGAGTAGCCATAACCTCCTCCGTTGTAGCCTTTGCCTCTTTGATTCTTGACATTCCTAAAGCAATTCTCAGTTGTATGACTAGTTAATCCACAAATAGAACATGCACTAGAGCCTTGCGGTCTCCCCCTGCCTTGTCTTCCTCCTCTAGCTCTACCTCTACCATGTCTTCATCTACCTGCTGTTTCTTCTCTTAACCCATGGAAAAGTGCATGCACTCAATGATGTTTTACCCAACTCTCCTGAAACTAGGTCAATTTTGGTTTCCCCTAAGTCCACAAGTTCACTCCAAAGTTTTGATGGACGAGGCGAGAAAACGCGCGCGATTGGATATCCACCTCCAGTGGTCACTTCCTGTAACCTCCCTTTCTTCACTCAACCCCCTCCTTTCACTTCGGGTTCACTCTTGTGGTCCGGTTCTTGCGCACTTCGGGGTGCACATGGGGTGCCTTCAGAAAGTTAGACCTTCAATTGAGCTCAAGGTGTAGATATGAACATAGTTAACTAGTTTAACTATCACCTCAATTTATCCTCAGACTTTTAACACCCTTCTCGGATGGAAGAGGGTTCATGGAAAAGAGGGACAAGACATTGGTCAATCAAATGACACTCGCGGGGTGTTTCCAACAAACACAAGTAGTGGATGCACAATGTGTTAGACCGAGTCTTACCAAAATCACTGCATTGTCAAGGTCTTTGGAAAATCACAATACTCATTAAGTTAGCCAAAGGACTACGTTTTCTCTCCACATGGAAACAAAACATATTTAGAGCAAAAGCAAATGATCTTTTGATGATAAGAGTTCTTATTCATGTATAATGTTAGGACCTTTTCATAAGTGATTCTCAAGATATGCATTACATGCCCTTATTGATTCATACTCATGCATATGCATTACATGCCCTTATTGATTCATACTCATGCATGTAACATGCGTTAACTTTTCTTTTTCCTATCTCAACAGTACGTTAGAAACAAATAGAATGCAAAATCTGAGGATAAAAGTATTCGTTGCGCAAAGGAATAAGGAATTTGAACATCGATTTCTTTTTAGTAATACAATCATTCAAAGCGCACAAAACCAGAAAGCCATAGATCCTTGTATTAGAACAACGGTAGCGTGGTACTCAAGCAAATTCAGTTTCTTAAGGTGGTAGAATCTTCAAATCTCATCAATCTGAAAGAATGAGCTCCGACAGTACAAGATTGTTGTCAGCAAGTTTCAAATCACACACAACAACACCATACCTTCCACACTTCTGGCAACACAAGCACTTCATTATATATATATGCTTTGGCGGAAAAAAGAAAAAAATATCAGGAAATAAATCATCCTTCCATATCTACAAGCTTCGATTCATTAACTAATTTCCCATGAAAATCTGAATTGTACTCAGACTGTACCAATATCTTCTTTTGAACACTTTTTGTTAATGAAGCGATGATACCTCTATAATGTCTTCAGTCACTAGTTACAGCCATAAAAATATCACATGCATTGATAGCGAAAAATGAAAGTTTAGCATGATGATAATTCCTTCTAACAACATTAAAAAATGAAAACCAGACTCCATCAGTAAACTGTCCAATACTTTACCACTTCCTCAGTTCTAGGAGCAAGATGAAAACACAAATTCATAGTCCTTTTTAGTTTTGCTTCTACATTGAAAGCACATCAGAGCAGTTCCGCATCAAAAAGTTGAGTTTGTGTCCATGAAACAGGAAATCACTTACCGATTGGAAAAACCGAGGTCATCGCTAAATAGATTTATGCCTGCTATTGACTGTAGATTTCCATCCTTCAGAGCTGTTTGTCTTCAAATTTGAACATTGTACATCATTCTCATTAGCCTGTGAGTCTCTTTGCGCAGCTATCTTGTCCCATGAGCTGATAGATGAGTGATCTTCCTCTTTGCACACCTTCTTATGACAAACGAGTGAAGTGAGCGCTCTTGGATGTATCCGAATTCTGCTCCTTCGACAAAGCTACATCCTTCCATCAACTAGCAGCTCTCCCATCAGATGAGAAAGCCTCCTCTTTCAAAAAAAAAACAGAATCATGCTGGTTTTCCTGGTCCGAGAACTCCCTGTCGCCCTCTTCTAGGCTACAATTTTCCCTTTCAGACCTCCGCGAGAGAGCTTTTGGATAAAGAAATTGCTCTACTATTGATGGTTGCTCCGGAATTTTCCCTTTTTGATGCTCTTCTTCTCTATCACAAAAAGACAGTAGCATAGTAGCCTCGCCTCCGAAGAACTGTCAAACCCCTCTTCTATGCCCTCAAATGATAAGAAAAGAAAAGCGACTGTTGTCTCCAGGTCTACAGAGACACCCCAACCGACGAAAATGCCCTCCTCTATGATATTGGCCAAAACCACTACAATTGAAAATGCCCAGAATGTGAAGTCCCCCCCCCAAAAGAGCTGCTGCCTTCCTGAAGATAATCCCTTGATCTCGGACTCAAAAAAACTGCCGGCTTCCCCCCTTCGTTCCTCTATAAGAACACCAATCCTATTGTCATGGATATAACTTCCAACACGGCCTTCCTCAGTGATGCGTGTTGCCTTCTTCTCAGCACTAGCGAGCCCCTTTTGTTGTCCTGCATACTCCCAAAAAAAAACAAAGAGAAAAAAAACTGTTTTTGTCCCAACCCTACGGGTACAAACAACTTTGTTACTCGATCCCTTGTTTCAGAGCTGACGAGAAACAAAATGCAACGGAATTTTGGGTATATTACATTCTGCTTTGAACATATCAACCAAGAGTCACCCACGAGGAGGAGAAAGCTATTTTTCTTGACATTCTTCGCCCATGAGGTAGCCCATCTGGTCGACCAACAAGTTGTCGTGTTACCTCCAAATACTTCTCATCAATCGTCACTTCCACTCTTCAAGTACCTGAAATCAAACATATTTTCCTGGCCAAATAGAACCGCATTAGTGCATAAAAACCAACCATTTTCTGAGCTAACACCTGCATAGTTATCTTGGTGTGTACCTACTTCATCATCCACTTTCTTTCCTTTCCCTTTGTTGTCTTTGGCTTTATTTTTATCCGTATACAAAGCAGAAGATTGATTACCTTTGGAAACTTCTCCATTCTTCATGAGTTTGGCCTCTTGAGTAAGTAGTTGTCCCATTAGTGTATTGAAATCTGGCACATGCATATCCATGTATAGATCCATTGTTGTTGTAAAGGCTTCCCACTTGTCATCTGCCTTCAAGACATTGATAACTTGCCTTACAATTTTTTCTTCGTCTATAACTTCTCCAATGCTTGCTAGAGGATCAGCAATATCTTTGATCTTTGTGACAAAATCAATCACATTTTGCTTGGAGGATTTCTTGATGGTTGTGAAGTCCAACCATACTTTCATAAAAAATGATTGACCATATTGAGAGAAATAAGTTTAGCAATTCACGTACGTAATCTCAACTTTTTTGGAACTAAAATATGCAAAGATATAGATGAATTCTAATGAATATATCTCACGATTGAGAAATCCAAGTGCAACAAAACTTTTTGAGTATATGGTAGACTTAAAGAGCTAACTTTACCAAGTTAAGTCACTGAAAATGATGCACCATGCTTAGAGAAATCATCTCTACAATCTGACTAAAAAGCTGAGATGTATGACAGTGAACAATACACTCACATAGACATGAAGATATGGTCACAAATGATCATGAATTCAAATGTATATTGAATGTAAATTATAACGCAATTACTTTTACATGTGTGTACCTTGAGATCACACTCTGATATGGCGAGAAGCTCAGCTAATGAGTGTGTAAACCCCATGAATAAATCATGTGTATATATAGTGATGATTGGAGCCAATATTTGAATTTGAATCTTGCTCACCTAAACGACTTTTCCTAATTCTTAGTGATTGATTCTCAACTAGCTCAGTCAGGACTTTGGAGCTTTCCTTTTCTTTCTCATCAAGTGGGTTCAACCACTTTTGATTCCTTCACTTTTACATCAAGTAAATATTTAAAGAGTTACAAGGGTGAGTTCACAAGTGAACTCTTCAAATCTTTAGTATTTGCTTCAAGTATAGCATAAGGTCTTATTACATTTGAAGACTCAAGCCTTTGCTTAGACTTGCCATGAACTTGTTCCAACAACATACACATACATACATATATGCATACACATACACATATGTATACATACATACATATACACATATAAAACACATACATACATATACACATACGCATACATATATGCATGCACATGCATATACACATCCACATACACATGAACATACACATACACATATACATACACATATGCATATATATACATATATATATATGCATATTTATATATTTATTTTATATTAATATGCCTTTTTTTCATGAACTAACAGGTTATTATCTGAAAAGTTTTTAGCAAGTTAGAATATTCTTGCTATCTCACATGATGAAATGAAGAAGATAATAAAAAATCTTGGTATAGATTATCAATGTATACATGCACGTCCTAATGATTGTATTTTATATAGAGCTGAATATGCAGACTCTTTGACATGTCCAAAACGTTAATGTCCTCGATATAAGGATGAAAAAGGTAAAATCCCAAAAAAGGTATTAAGACATTTTCCATTGGCTCCACCAATTAGACATATGTTTCAGAGCCCCCAATTATCAATGCTCCTTTTGACATGGGGACATGACCATGTACTGATGGAATAATCAGAATTCCAACAAATAGTGTTGCTTTTTAGCATATTGACTCTACATAGCGATGTTGCACAAAATCCACAGAATATAAAGTTACGAGTTGCATTAGATGGGGTTAGTCCGTTCTCCATGAAATCCAGTAAATGATCAAAATGGCCAGTGGTAGTCATAAACAACAATCTTCCGTGGCTATGAACAAAAGAAATTTTATTTTAATAAGATTTTTTTTTCATATATGTATGTTAGTTTCTCTTTACTAATTTAATTTCTTTTGGAGGCTTGAATGTTCACTAATATGTGGGGTTTTGGACAGCATATTAGAATCAAAGATATTGATTCTTTACGTAAAATAGAGGATTCTAGCATTGTTGCTTCTTTCAAGCAACTATCACTTGCTAGCTCAAAAATATGCGAATGTTTTAGATGGCGAACTTCGTTATGTGGGAGCTATTGTTGGTATCTACGAAATATTGTTTCGTACATTCAAACTTGTAGAAAAAAGTTTATATTACCAAAATGATGGCAATAATGAAAACATATGAGTACATTAGATAGTAAATCCTACTCTAGTATCGATCAATAAATTGAACCATTTGAATGGATATCAGATAATAGATTCTTCTTTATTTAACTAGAATATCAATGAATCCCACTAGAGAGATGAAATCATGTTCTTTTAAGTGTATGCTTAAAATTTTATATATAGCATTATTTTTTAGGAGACAATTTTTGTCATGTATGTATGCATATGTGTGTGTATTCATGTGCAAGTGTGTTTATAATTCTGTATGCATGTATAAGTATACATGTGTGCATGTAGGCATGTATATGTGATGTGAATATATATGTATATATGTGTGCATATAGGCATGTATGTGTGATGCATATGTATCTACTCCATCATTTTATATGTATGTATGTGTATTCTATATGATGTGTATATATCTTTACATAAATTATGATCCTTGTTGATTCGAGTAGCTATATATAGAGGCATAAGGTTGGGAGGAGAGACATCTCTCTAGTAGGTGGTCGGAGGAATAGATGTAATGTGTACATATACTTCAACCATATGGCTAAAATGCTGAATTACGGTTTCTAAATATATATATATATATATATATATATATATATATATATATATATATATATATATATATATATATATATATATATATATATATATATATATATATATATATATATATATATATATATATATATATATATATACACACACACACACACTGTGTATGTGTGTATGCATGTGTATATATGTATGTATATATGATTATGTGAGTCTATGTGTGTGTACATATGATTATGTATGTGTATGTTTCTATGTGTGTATTCATTATATGTGTGTATCTGTGTTGGCATTATATGGGAAGAAGCAAGTATGGGTAGACATGCAGATCTAGCACTGAGGCATCCCATCATTTTTTTCTAGCCCGAACATCATTTTAAAAGTGATTCTCATCACTAACAACCATTGTATATACTGTTTCATCTTTTTTTAGCTCCATTTTGTGCAAGCCGAGGAGTCCTCGAGCTTGGGGAGCCTTAGAAGTAGTTGCCTGCCAACTTTCATATTTTTTAGATCTCGTTTGAGCCCTCAAATAAGCCCTCGAACCTAATTTTTAACTAGGCCGGACACTAGGTCTGGACAGGGCCAAAGCTAGTCAAAAACTATAAATAGAGCTAGAGAGCTCATTTTTGGGCTAGCTTCTTTTAGTTTTGAGCTTGTATGAGAACTTGTTGGTAATAGAAGTGATTCCATTGTCTTACTCTCTTTGTTCTTACCGTGTGTGCGTGTGTGTGTATGTGTGTGCATGTTGGTGTGCTTCTCACTCACACATTTGTGCCTTCACTTGCTCGAGGTCTTCATACCCGATTGACATTAAAGGAGGTGCTACTCATCACTGAGCTACACCAAATTTTGGCGCCGTTGCCGGGGATTCGAGCTTTGAGGACGAGTGTGTGATGGTAAGACGTAGAGGGGATGTGTTGGAATGGTAAGTAGTAGGTAATTGTCTCATTTTTTCTCCATCTCCTTCTTCACTTCATATTCCCTCTTCCTTGTCATTCTCCTCATTTGCTCAGTGTGAGTTTGAGAGAGAGCGAGTGTGTAGTGTTGTTTTTGTGTGTTTTTGCATGTTTCTTGTAGGTTTCTGCAGCATCACCATCTCCAGCAAGCTCAGCAGGTACGAAATCTTTCTGCGCAAGCCCCGAGGTGTCGAGCTCGAGCTATCGCGACACACCGAAAAGTTGACCCAATCACGATTCTGAGTGCACCATGACACAGTGCAGCCTGAGAGCTCCTAGGATCACTAGCCTGATCAGCAAAATTCAACCATATTCTGACCTATCGCGACACTCCCAAGTATCGCAACACACGGACCTATCGCGACACTCCCAAGTATCGCGACACACCGACCTATCGCGACACTTCCACCTATCGTGACACTTCCACCTATCGTGACACTCCCAAGTATCACGACACTCCCAAGTATCGCGACACTCCCAAGTATCACCACACTGACCTATCGTGACACTTCCGCCTATCGCGACAGTTCCACCTATCGCGACACTCCCAAGTATCACCACACTCCCAAGTATCGCGACACTCCCAAGTATCGCGACACTCCCAAGTATCGCGACACTCCCAAGTATCGTGACACTCCCAAGTATCGCGACACACTGACCTATCGCGACACTCCGACCTATCGCGACACTTCCACCTATCGTGACACACCGACCCGACCTATCGTGATACACCGGCTTAACACATGAAATTTTAGGGTGAATTAATTGATTGAATTGAGGTACTTTTGGGCTTAATTTTGGACACATTGGGATGATATTAGAGCCTTAGACGTGGGCAAAATACCTAAAAACCAGGGAGGAATTTCTTGAACCTTGAGAGCCTGTTTTGACCCCTAAATGCATAAAGGGTCATAACTTCACCATATGAACTCCGATCGATGAGATTTTGGTCTCGTTGGAAAGCTTGTTGAGAATCCTACGTGGAGTTGTTGAGAACATGTATTTTTAAGTTGGCCTTTAGGTGGGACTAGGTGGTCATAAGGTTTTGAGAGTACAGTGAGTTACTTCAAGGGGGGCCTGTAATTGTTGATGTGTGTCTTTCAATCCATTATGGTAAAGGAGCTATATTAACTTGTGAACTGTTGCAGGAACATTACGTGCACTACAGGCATTCCAAGGCAAGCTAGCAAGGGTGAGTACCAAGCTTGGGAGAAGGCCTCCTGGGCTGGTGTAGCAGTCTGAGCAACCAGAGGATTGAGGTTGGAAGTTCTCTCAACCCTCCTTTGTCAATTCTAGCTTAGGCTAGCACGACTTAAGTGTGGTGATTGATTAGAGCAACGCTAGGCACGAATCAAGTCCAAGAGAACTAATCAACTAAGTACAAGCATTAAGTAGAGCTTAAGTGCAAAAATTCTAAGGAACAAAAGTGAACTTGAATTGAGAAAATATCAAGTGTGAAAGTCACTTAAGTACTCCTGATGATGTGATTTCAAACAAGAGCTTAACACAGTATTCAACTAAAAAGAACAAAGTGATTAGTGCAAAGTAACCTGCAACGAGAGTGTACTTGGGACCAAGGGGGTAGAGAAACCAGGCATATGAACCTTAGGTCAGGCAGACACTTAGGCCGAGACCGACAAAGCCTCAGATCTTCTGAAGCTAGTGTCAATCACACTACTAGGTCTTGGGCCGAGCAGTTGAGTGATTACCCATACACTCCCCGATCAGAAACAAGTGATTCTGAGATGTCCTATAACATGGAGAGACTAGTAGGTAGTTCAGGGGTGGCATATCTAGAAAAGCCAGAAGGACCTTACAAGACTCAATTGGAATACATCAGGACTAATCGTCTAGGTGCTTGCATTTACGAAGACGGCCTGAGAAGATTTGTGGTCCAGATTAAGAACCCCGATCAACCCCATGGACTAGAACACCCGGTAGTCAAGTTCGAGAATGGAGCATACCTAGATAAAGAAGGGACTATTTATGTAGTCACCACTCTTCCAGATAGAATAGAGGAGTTTGGGAATGTGATCGCAGAAACCGACATGGGTGATATAGAGCAAGGGAAGTTAGAGAGAGAGCCTAGGACTCCACGTGGTAAATCAATCTTGACCAGGATCATGACTCCAGAGCGGATTCCCCAGGATAACAAAAGCATAGATTTGCTTTTGAACCGAGAAACCGATGAGGCTTTTTGGAGATATAAGCCTTCCCCGCCTCACAAAGTAGGTGCTCTCACAATCTATGAGTTTAAAGACCCTGATAGCCCAGGCAAAGTAACCTACCTAGACAATACATCAGAAAGGATCTTTGTGGTCACTGAGCACGGCAGACAGGCCTACACATGGAAAGGTGAGTTTGTTTTTCCCCAACCTCGGTCGAATGTGTCCTACAGCCATAAAGGAGCTTGGACCTCCCAAGCTCATGGAGCTCAAAGGGGTAGAAGTAGAGATAGACCTGAGGTAATCTTTGCCAACCCAATAGGAAGAGAACGAACGCGAGCAGAGACGGATAAAGAAGAAACAGAGAGAACTAGGGTTCCAAGGAACCTAAGAAATGCTGATGATATTCCTTTGCCAAGGCCTAGGGAACACACCAAGACTTTGAGACCTACACAGCTAGTTAAGTCAATGAAGAATTACTTTGATGGCACTGGAGATCCATACGATCATGTGGCCGAATTTAGACAAGTCTTGAGAGCTGAACAAGTGGAGGACCTATTCACGCAATACAATGCCTTTGGCCTAACCCTTAGGAACACAGCCTTTATGTGGTTTCGACCCCTGAACGAGAGGCAGTTTAGGAGTAAAGACCAATTTTTAGAGGCTTTCGTCACTGAATTCTCTAAGAGTGGCATACGGCATAATACCTCCTCCCTGATTCATAGCTTTAAGCAAACACCTCAAGAGACGGTCTGACTAGCAGGAAGACGGTTTAGGCAATACCTAGAGAGGTGCCCAATGCCTCAGTTACCCACACCAGCCAAGCAAGTGGCTTTGTTCTTAGATGGATTGTTGAGCACCAAGCTCAGGTCATATGTGTATGTGAAGGACCCCAGAACTATAGAAGAGTGCGTGCGCATGTGCATAGACATTGAGGACAATCTAGGCGAGGAGTTGGAGCTATCAAAAATCTACAAGGATATGGATAGCTCTAGTAGCATCATGTCTGGTCAATCCACGTCCATTGAGGAACTTGCAGAGAAGGTAGCTCAAAAACTAGGTGTCACTAACAAACAAATTCCAAGATTTGCCCCAGTTAAGTGGTGCTATACTTGTGGAGGTGACCATATGGAAAGTGTATGCCCCATTATGGCTCAACCCCAAGTGAATCCTAGTAGCCAGTACTGCACCATAGAACAAAGATACACAAATCACACAGCACAAGATTGCCCATACAATAAGCAAGCGGTTAGGCAAACCTACTGTTGCTCTAGCACAATGGTGAGAACCACGTTAAGAAGCTTCACCTCCTTAATGTCAATCCGCGGAAGAGATAGGAGTGATATGAAGATCGTGAATGTGAGATGAAGTGAGAGTGAAGGTGAGAAGCATAGAAATGCACACACACATGCACACACACTACGAAGAGACAAGCAAGACACAATGGAAGGTGGGAAATTAGCTCTATTACTCAAGAACACTATTACAAGCTCAAAAGAACTCTAACCTCAAACAAGCTAACCTCAAAAATGAGCTCTCTAGCTCTTTTTATAGTTTCTAGACTAGTTTGACCGGTTTCACATCTAGTGACCGGCATAGTTAAAAATTAGGTCCTAGATGCTATTTGGAAGGGTAAACGGTGTCTAAAAATAACGAAAATTGGTACGCGCATTCTACCTAAGCTCCTCAAGCTCGAGGACTCCTCGGCTTGCACAAAATGGAGCTATGGATTACAAAATGGGGTTTTCTATGTTACATATGTTACAATAGTGATAAAAATCACTGTTGGAGGTTTTTGGAAAGTATTTGAAAACATAATTATTTGAAAAACGATTCGACTGGCTCCCTGCTCTGTCGTTACATGCTTCCGTGTCGTCTATGCCTCTGGCTGCTTCCAACACCCCCCTCCCTCTCGCTTCTGTCGTCCCTGACAGAACCTTGCTGTGAGGTCTGCCGGATATAGTTCTGTAGGAGGTCTTGAGCGAGGGTGTGCTCAGAGATACGAATGCCTCGGGCCAGGTCTGCCTCGAGTTTCTCCCAGTCGATTGGTTGCGGTTCTTCCGGTGGCGGGAGCTGATAGTGTGTGGAATAGACCATTCGTTCACAGGCAAATAATTGTAATAAATGTGTAGGCCTGCTTATGAATACCTCTGAATGGTATTCCCAGAAGCCGGTTGTGAACATCTCTTCGAATGTCTGCTTGTAGCACGCCGGTAGGTACTTTATTCTGCAGTGCCAGGCATAACACACTTGTAGCGATGGCGTTGTACTCATATCATATACTAGATCAAAATTGCCATGCTCAAAGCTCGGGGTGTTGACATGTGGTGCCTTGACGCGTCGAAAGACTTTAAAAATCATTTGCATCATGTCAAAGATTTTGATAGTCATATGCGCCGCTATATCATCCATATGCTTTAATCTAGGGAGCTAGTGGCGAATTGTAGCCATCATGTAGCCAACAGTTGGTAACTCAATGGGTGGCTTAAAATAGGGGTAATTCAACCAGTCTTGGCACTGCTTATTGTTTTGTACCTTAATAGCAAAGGCAGTCTAGGAGCGGCGTCGTGGCACTGGTCCCCAACACGGATTGTACTTCAAATGCAAAGGTGCCTTCACCCATGTACTCATCATTTCTGGATACTTCTGTAGTAAATCTTTGCGCCACTCTGGTTGATAGATCTCTCCTTGCTGCACATCAAGTGGTAGATCGTCCTCCTCGAATTGAGTTGCATGCGATGGTTTCTTACCTGTCTCTTTCTCAATGGCTAAATGGTATTCGGCCATTAACATGAAATACGGTTTATACTGTAGCTCGTGCCCAGATATGTATCGTCCCGGGGCCAAATGAGCAAAGAATGGAGACTGTAATATTCTTTCTTCTATCATCGCCATGGCATGTAATTGTGCCTCTACTCTAGCTGAGTGTGTTGTTCCAAGTTCCTCAATAGTCTTCATCCACGTGGGGGTCGGAAGTTCGTACGTCATCTGACCTTCGGCCGTGACGTGTCCGCCTGGGATGGGTTGTGGCTCGTACGCTTCTTCAAACATTTCCTCCACCGAGATGGTGACCGTTTCTTCCTCAGCTGGTAGCTCAGGTGGGGAATCTGGCCTTGGTGGCGCTTCATATACTGCAATCCTTGATTCAAGGGTCGATACCTGGGCCCGTAATGAGTTGAGTTCCTCTAGGAGGTCAGGAGAGGGGTCCACAGGTGCTGGTCTGTCGTGGTGTGCCGGTTCTCGTAACTGGAGTAATTTGTGATCTTCTTTGAGTTTCTGTAACTCCTCGTTCATGCGGTCATATTCATCTAGCAATCTCACATGATCGTCTAGCAGCATCCTCATCGAGTCTGAAGGAATGGCTTTGAACCTACTAGGACTGGGTGGTTGTTCTGGGTGGTCGAGTGCTACTTCTAAGTTTTCTCGGTTCTGATCCTGTAAGCGTTGGTTTTCTTCCTTGGTGGCTGCTAGGTGTCTTCGTAGTAAGCCCATGTTTTGTGTTAGCGTTGCATTGCGGACTGTCTGGGCTCTTAATAAATTATCCAGGTCAGCAGTGGCTTCCTTGGTCTTTTCTTCGCTTTCTAGTTCCAATTTGTGATATGCCTCGCGTAATTCCTGGTAGCGGGTGTTCAGAGAGGCATTCTCAATAGACAATAAATTAAGCTGCGACTGTAAGTCATTGGTTGTCCTCTGCAGCTGCTGATAATTATCACCAAGAGATGTGAACTCATCTCTTACTTGCGTCATACACATGAACATCTGTCGGAATGCATCATCTACAGTGGGTGATAGTATTAATGGGGTGCTAAATGAAGATGCAGTTGGTGTAGATGCAACGGGAACGGGGAATGGGGATGGGAAGGTGGATGATGTAGTGATTGTTGAAAATTGTGATGTGCCTAAAAATGTTTGTGCCGTGAGTGAAGTGAGTGATGGTGCAGTGGGTGGTGAGATGTCCATGTCAGTGGACGTATCTAGTGCGGTGACCGTGAATATGGGTGTGATCGTGGGTGCTCGTGCTGGTGTAAATACGGGATTTACAAAGGTTGAGGGGTAATTTACAGGGGGGCTGGCTGGAGCAGCTTGGTGGAAAGGGGAAAGAGGGGTTACAGTGGATCGGGGAGGTGAGACGGGGGAGAAGGTTAACGGTGGTGGGAATGGAAATAGGGGTCTTGGAGTTGTGGGGAAAGATGGAAAAGATGGATGGAGGAATGGGTTGGAGAGAAAGGTGGGTGTGGGATGGGGTAGACTAGGGCTAATGGGTACGGGAATTGTGGGGTGAGTGGTCGTAAAGACAATTTCTGCAACACCACCGGCGAATGAAGATGTGGGTCTGGGGGAAGGAGGGTGAAGAGGGGAGGCTGGATGGACGGGTGGTGAGAGAGGAGCGGTTGGGTTGGTCGGTACTGCAGTGACTACTGAGGTTTGTAAAGCTGTAGCACGGGGTGGGGAATCTACAAAGATGGTTTCTACAGCCAACGAACTTTCGGGGACGAGGCGTGCCGCCCTGGCTTGTTCTGAAGATTGTGCTCCGGTTGGTACACGAATGTATTCGCCGGGCTTTGAAAGTAGTCGTACTCTGCGGGGGTCAAACTGTGGTAGTGGCTTTCTTTGCAAGTACCTGAGTGCCTCGTTGGAGCCTACTGATTGGACTAATTCTTTGAATCCTTTGATGTATGCGTCTTCGAATCCGCCTGTGACAAGTTCTTGTTCTATTATTTTTTGGCTCTCTTCCTCTGTCAGCTTCTTGCGTGCCCAAACTTTTTCCATAGTTCTATACAGCTTCTTGATAGCTAGTGTGTAAGCTGCTGCCTCGTAAGTTTCATCTTCATGGGTACTTGTATCGCCATGTGTGTCTGTTTGTTGGCCTTGGCCATCTGTCTGTTCCTGCTCTTGGGATTCATGTGTTCCCTGGCTAGCTTCGTCGTCACCTTCGTTGTCATCGGTTGCTGTTCTTTCGTCATCAGAGCTAGACACAATCTATCCTTGTGGCTGATCCCTGGGTGTGGTAGGGTAGCTAGGCCTTTCAAATTCTTGAGAAAACATTTGTCCTTCTGAAAACTGGAACTCGTTGGAGAATGCATTGGGCATCTCAAATTCAAACGTTTGGTCCAGTGGCTCTGCTTGTCCTGGTTCTAAATGCGGTATTGGAAAAGAGAAAGCTTCCGCACCAATAGTGGTGGGAAGTTCAGCTGCTGTGGTGATAGGTTCTGTGGTTGTGGCTGCTTGGGGTGCGACAGTACTGGTGGTGCCCTCTGTTACCACTGGTCTAGATAACCTTATGCGAATAGGTTGTACTGTGGGAGTGGCTGCTGTTGGTGACTGCTCTGGAGATGGTTGTGGCGAGGGTGATTCTGGGACTTGTAGGCACGGGATAGTGCCTCTCATCCGCTTTCCGGCTCTGCCTTTGCTAGACTTTCTAGCCTTCCTAGTGGTGCCTTTAAATGCTTTCAGTTCCTCACTGGTCATGGCACGCTCTACGGGTAAATCATATGCCAAGCACATATATATGATCCTGGTGAGGGCGCAGCACCCATTGATTACCTTCTTTCGCTCCCATCTATGTTGTGCCAAATAGAGCTGATCAATGATCCAGCTGGCTAGATCAACTGTTTGTGGTCCAGTACATGCTAAGTATAATCCAAACCAGATTCTCTTGTGGGGCATGGTAAAATGATCCTGAGCTGGGAAAGCAAAGTGCTGCATGCATATCCGTAATGGCTTAGAGAGCTCAGGGGTTATAGCTGAAATATCCTCCCACTTAGTTACGTCACCACGCTTCATCTGCTCTGGGACTAGCCGTTCTTTCTCCGTTGGAGTGTGTGTTCCATGAATCTTGATGGCCGCTCTGATTAAATCCTTCGAAAGATAAAATCTTTTGTAAGGTGGATCATCCACTAAAGAAGGCAAAATAAAGGTTCCTGGGATGTCCTTATTCTCTGAGGCCAGCAAAGTGGTGATTAAGTAATAACACCTATAAAAGTCAGCTTTGGGCAGAGGATCACTAAAATACTCCGTGAAGCCGGCTCTAGCCCAAACATGAGTTAAGTCCTGGGTGTTCTGTAGGCCTTCGAATTCTCTTGAGAAGAATTGATACTTGCCCCATGTGCGGTCATCAAATGTCATATTTGCTTCAAAAATGAAGTCAGCATCAGCTAATGGTCCTGCTAGGCCTTGGAACCAGTGAGAGTTACGGTGTATCTTCTCTGTGTATCCCATAGGTGGGTTATCGATTGGCATGGGTCCCGGAAATCCTTGGAACTCTGGCGGTGGAGCGGTCGGGTGGGATTCTGCTCGTAAAACATTGAGGGGCACCGCAGCTACGCTAGGGCCTGCTTCCTATGGTCCTGCTTCGGTTTGCATGATGACTGATGAGCTAATGGAAAAGATCTGCTACAAAAGATTAACACATTAGTATGGAAATTAATTATGATCCCATTAAGGTGAGACCGCAATCCCTTTCCATAACCGATGTGTAACCCGTGTAGCCAAGTGCCGTGAAGTGATTGATGTAATGATTATTTGCAAAATTAATGCAGGCCTCTAGACACCTACATGGTTCAGATTATGCATACATTTCTTGATGAGCTTTTATTATGCAAAATGTGGGGTTTGGGTGTATGAATTTATACAAGGTTTGGTTGAGGGTGAATTAGTACAAGGGTGGAGTTTAAACGGGGTGGGAGAATTGTTAGATACGCTGGTACAAGAAGACGTCCGGATACGTTTCGGTATCCATTTCCTAAGAGTCTTTGAGTGGGTGGTGTGTTTCTGCTGAGGGACAAAAAGCGGTATCGGGTTTGGTGGTATTGAGGGATGGACAGATTTTTGAGGGGTATATGTTACATGGCTTGAGGGTTGGGCTATAATACATTGTTTGGGTACCCAAATCTGCATGGGTGTGGGTCGATTGATAAGATACTTCTTGGCGATCCAAATCTGCCGAGTATTTGTACTTGGGGAAGAAGATCGAGGGGACTTTGGATGCTGGCTCTGCTTCTGTTGAAACTTTGTCCTGTTCTCGTCTGCAGTGTTGCCAATAACCTGTGGTTGTTGTCCTTTTGGCACCCATATTTGTCTCGTGCCACTTGTTCCGTGATGTTGATACTTCTGCTTTCTTTGCCTTGTCTGATGATGTTGTCGGTCTGGGTTCCTCTGTTGTGGTTGACTCGTTCGTGGTTGGGTTTGAGAGGTCCATTGGATGCTCTGCTTTGGAAAAGAAGGGAGATCCAACACTTGCGTGACCTGCCCATTAGGAAGTGATTCGTTCTTTATCTTTAATCTAGGCCAGTCCGCAGCAAGTTTGGAAGGATGAGCACCGCAGGGTGTTGTGCTCTTTTGGCCGCTGATGCAACCCACCTGACCGCTGATTGTGTTCATCTGCCCTAGCGGTTGGGTAGCTGCCCCTTCTAGTTTGCAGGAAGCCCCAGGGAAGATCTCCTGTCGTTCTTCTGATTGACAATTGTCCCTAGCCAAGCCCGAGTGGGTTGGAGAAGACGTAACGTGACTGGTCTGACCCAAGATCTTCCGGTCTTCCGTTGCATGCGTTTCATAGGGTCTAGGGTTACAAACCTCAATCGGAATGCCGTTAGGGAAGTCAAGCGGTATCACTCGCTTCTGTTCTAAGGTTCCAATCTGTAAGGAGCCTTGTCTAAGATTTAGGTCCACTGAGTGATCGTATAGCCAATCTTGGCCAAGGATTAGGGGTTCTATCAGGTCGTCATCATTGCACACTAGTAGCTTCACTGTCATGGTCACATCCTTAATGAGGATAGGAAGGTCCACCTCACCCATGCAAGGGGTTTCCATGCCTCCTAGGCCTATGAGGTATGCCTCAATTGGCCGCATTTCTATTCCTGAATCCTTATAGTGGGACCATCTAATCGCACTAGTCGCAGCACCTGAGTCAATTAAAGCCCTGAGCTCTTGGCAAGGGTTGTCGTGCTCTAGCCTGACTGTAATGAATGGTCTCCTGTCCACTATGCTAGGATGAGTGGTTGACTTTACTTGACACATGGCCATGGGATGTCTGGGTGTAGTTTCCAGATGGTTATAATGTTCTCTCCCTAGTCCTTGTCTTCTTAACTTCATGCGTTTAATGCGTTCTATTGCTTCTGCCTGAGCTTCCGCTCGTATTCTATTTTCTTCCTCCTTACGCTTCTTTGCCAATGTGAGTCGTCTAAGCATATCCTCAGTAAGAGGTTCCTGATATAGCTTGACTCTACAACCACTAATGTAATTAGGCATTATATCTCCTTCTAAAGTGGCTAATTGTACTGCTCCACTTGTTGAGAGTCTGTTAATGATCATACGCCCATAACCTCGCTTTTCTAACTTACGTGCGTGTTGTTTCAACGTATATACTAGAACTAAATCTCCTTCTTTTAGGCCTTTATCTTTCACATGTGCATCAAAATATGCTTTCTGTCGCTTCTTGGCTGCATATATGCCTGCTGCTGCCTTTAGCCTGGTTTCTCCTAATCGTTCCAAGTCCATTATCCTTGTTGATAATTCATGGCTGGTCCACTGATGTTCTTGTGCAACCTTAAGGGTCGGTATCAAGAAGTCCAAAGGAAGCACAGCATTCTGACCAAAAACCATCTGAAAGGGAGTCGCATTGAGTACGGTCTTGTAGGCCACTCGATATGCCCAAACAGCGTGGTGTAACTGTTTGTCCCAATCTGAACGTTTGTTGTTCACGAGTTTCGTCAGTACGTTACAAAGGATCTTATTAGTGCTTTCAGCCTGACCATTGGCCTGAGGATGATATGGTGCGGATTTCTTGTGAATCACCATAAAATCCTGTAACAAATATTCAATGACTTGGTTTAGAAAGTGAGTTCCGCGATCGCTCACTAACTCTATAGGCAGTCCATATCTTGTAAAGACATTTTCAAATAAGAATTTTGCAGTTGTGTGTGCATCATTCTTTTTCGTGGCTTTTGCCTCTACCCATTTCGTAAGATAATCTGTGGCAACAATAATGTATTCAGCATGTGTACCTTTTGCAGGGGGGTTAATGGGTCCTACAAAGTCTATACCCCACTTTGAAAATGCACGTCCGCCCATCATGGGTTTCAATGGCATTTCATATCTGCGAGTAGGAAACTGAGTTCTTTGGCACACATCACATCTCTTAACATAGGTATGAGCATCCATGTGAAGAGTGGGCCACCATAATCCTGCAAAGAGGATGGCTTTGATTATCCTATCGGGTCCAAAATGACCTCCTGCAACACCTTGGTGTGCAGTCTCTAGTATGCTCAGATAATCGCTCTCATGTACGCATTGTCTTAGATATCCATCTCGTCCTCTTTTGTATAGGTTATTGCCAATAAGTGAATAGTCGTGAGCTTCCTGCTCTAGACTACGTTGTCGAGCTAAGGTCATTCCTTGAGGGAATGTGTTCGTCCTCAAGTATGTCACTAATTGTTCACTCCAGTCGGGTGTGAGAGACACATGATATAATGTAGCATGTTCTACTGGTGGTCTTTCACAACAAACATTGCATTCCTTACACAACCTGTAGACATCTGCTTCCAACGTAGGCCAATATACTCCTAATCTATGCAGAGTCTGTAATGTTCGATGTTTTGAATGATGTTGCTTTAGTGCACCTATGTGTGCTAATTGCAACCAATTCGCATGTTCTAATTCATCTACACAACAAGCAAGAATCTTTTGATTATCCTGTTTATATATGCTCCCTGCCATTATTTGGTATCTCTGAGACTTGGCAATCTCTCCCTCTTTGATCTTTATCCTAGGATTCTTGGGTCCATATGTGAGAATAGGGACTAAAGGCTTAGCCCATTCTGGTGCTATCTCAAGATTAAACAAGTATGCATCTGGTAGATCATCCGCTACTCCTTGAGGAGCTTCTCCTGAGGTTAATCTTGAAAGGTGCTCAGCTCTAAGATGTGTCTTTCCTTTCCTGACTACGACTTCAAAATCATATTCCATGAGTAATAGAAACCAACGTATCAATCGTCCTGTGTTACATGGCTTGTTGACTAAGTACAATAGGGCTTGATGATCTGTAAAGAACTTGAATTTGTTGGCCAATACGTAGTGCCTAAACTTCTTTACTGCGTAGATCATCCCTAATCCTTCTCGTTCCGTCGTGGTGTAATTTCTTTCTGCTGCGTTCAATTGTCTGCTCGAGTAAGCTATGGGGAGATCTATGTTACCTTCATTCGTGGGTTGTGCTAACACACATCCTATGGCGTAATTGGATGCATCCACATGTACATGGAATGGCTTACTCCAATCTGGTGTAGTCAATATAGGTGCTAAGCACAAGCGTCGTTTAAGTTCATTGAATGAATTTTCACATTCATCTGTCCATTCAAAATTGGTTAAAAGAGAGTACAAAGGCTTGGCTATGATTGCATACATGTGTATGAATCTCCTATAATAACCGCAATGGCCCATAAATGCCTGTACCTCTTTCACATTAGTTGGTCTAGGTAATTCTGCAATTACCTTCACCTTTTCTTCATCCGTAGAGATTCCATTTTTTGACACAATGTGTCCTAGAATTTTGCCTTGTCTGACCATGAAAACGCACTTTTCTGGGTTCAAACAAACCTGATATTCTCGACATTTGTCAAATATTTGCCTTAACTCTGGTATATGCGTCTGTCTTACATTTGAATGAGCACATAAGTCATCGACATAAACTTCCAAGCTCTTGCGGATAAGAATTCCTTAAAAACATGACACATGAGTCGCTGGAAAGTGGCGGGTGCATTTGTTAAGCCAAATGGCATTACCCGAAATGCAAATATGCCCCATTCAGTGGCAAATGCCGTCTTGTGTTGATCTTCTGGAGCAATGGCTACTTGATTATAGCTTGAAAATCCATCAAGAAAGCTGTAAACTTCCTTGCCCGCAACTCTTTCCAATAGATGTTCTGTGATAGGAAGAGGATAACTATCTCTAATCGTGGCGGCATTAACTTTTTTAAGGTTAATACACACACGCAATTTTCCATTCTTCTTGGGCACAACCACAATGGGGGATACCCATTCGGTATGCTCAATTTCGTAAATGAATCCTGCTTCTATCAAGCGATCTATCTCCTCTTTAATCTTCGCAGCGTAGTTATCATTGTACGTGTAAGGTTTCTGTTTTGTCGGTTTTGCATCTGGAGTCATAGGGATTCTATGAGAACATATATCTGGATCTACTCCTTTCAAATCTTTATAACTCCAAGCAAAAACATCTCTATATTCGCGCAATAAGGCAACTAATTCTTCTTCTTCTTCCTTCGTCAAATCATGCCCTATGTATGTACATTTTTCTTCTTCTCCTTCTATGGCAACTATTATTTTCTTGGTTTTCTCTCGGTTTTTTATCATATACTTGTCCGTCATTCGCCTTTCTATTAGGCATTCGTACCATGATTCTTCTATCTTCGATTTCATATTTCTTGAAATTCTCGGGTACCTCAAATAAAGATTCTTCTTTTTCTGACATGGTTTCTTTCTTCTTTCTTTTCTTGCCTTCACTCTTGGTAGTCACTTGAGTGGCTAACCTCACGTCATTCATAATTTCCTCGTGTCTCTGAGTGTGAGTCTCTACCTCGAAAAAATATTCTTCCTCTGATGCAAAGGGTGGGTCCATGATAATTGATTCTAAATCAAAATCGCTTGCATCTTCAAATGCATCAGTGTTAGGTTCACACTCTTCTAAAATTGCATCGCACATGATTGGCTCTATCGTGAAAACTGAAATGTCATAGCCCTCCTCGTCACAGTGGGGTGTCCATTGTTCTTCATTGATGGCTACATCCATGGTTGCTAGGATTTCTGCCCAACCATGGGGTTCAAACTCTTCGTCTGGGAATACTACAGGTGCGTAGGCTGGATCTTGAAGGGTTCGTGGGTGTTGTTCTGCACCTAAGGTCTTGGCTTCTAACCTTTCTTCCTCTTGTTTGGCTACTTTACACATCCATAAATGAGTATCCTCATGTAACCAAGAAGGATCTGATTCTAATGAGTGCACGGATTCCGTCTCTACTGGTGTCTTATGGATGGTATTCCATTGTATTGGGGGTACATCTCTATGTGAATAGTCCTTAAGATTGACTTTGGTAGTCACTCCTAAATGTTGCAAGTACAAAGAATTAGTTCCCCAATCTTGTACAATTTGCAACTGACGCATGAATGGTCGTCCCAATATCATCTCATAAGCATGGTTTTTTGCAAAGTCACAAATGGCAAAAGTATGCTCAAATTCTACACCACAAGTGGTGAGAGATATGCCTTCTAGTAAGCCTAATGGTTTTCTATGTGTCCATCAGCCATTTGTAGCTTCATTCTGGTGGGCCTTAATGCTGGCTTACCCCAACGTTTCCATAAAGCGGTGGTAGCGATGGCTACTCCGGCTCCTGAATCTAAGATGGCTTTCGTGGTGTAGCCCTGATGGGTTATCGGAAGATAAGTTTTACCTTCCTCTCCTTCGCTTACATCTCCAATCTTTTCTACGGGTATCTCTGGTACCTTATCTTGTGATCCTATTTGTGAGGGAGTAGTAGCAAGCTCGGGGAATTGATTTGCTACATGTTTCCACAATTCTGGTTTTATCTTCAACAGCTCCTCTAGAGTAAGATTACATTGCACTTTAGTGTTCTTGATCACTTCCGTGTTTCTAGGGATTACTGATTCTTCATTCCTCACTATTATCGTGGGTGATCTCATACTAATAGACTTTGCTTCCCAAGGTCCTGTGAACTGAGGTAATTCTTGTAAAGAATTAGATTCAAATCTTGTGTGTTCACTCAGTTGTTCTTCCTCTACATCATCGTATATAGAGGGGATGTCTTGGGGAAATTGTTCCTGCAAATCATCTATTTCTTGAATAGGAGGATGGGTTCCTTGTTCCTTTCTCCATTTCTCTTCTTGGATTTCTCTCAAAAAGTCATGTGAGTACCTATGTATGGAAGACAAATTGTCTTGACTTTCTGAGTTGGGTACTTGAGACAGGGATGGTGCATTCCTTTCCTGTGTCTCTGGGACAATAGGGTGCCTAGGCTGATCCTTTTTCTCTTTGCTCTCTATCAAATATTCTAGCCTCTCCATTAGTCCTTGAAAGTGTAATTCCGGTTTTGCCATGTTATTCCAATTAAGGTATCTAGAGGCTTCGAACAAAGCTTGTGCTAATTCTACCATCTTCATGCACAGTTTAGTTCTCTCAATTTCTAGATCAGCTCGAGGGTAGTTTTTGCTCATTTCAGCTACCTGAGGTCCTTCTTTTAATCTAGCCTGATATGCACGAAACATCATGTCTAGATTCTCTGGTATGGGTTCCGCTAAAACTGATCCTGATTTTTGAGCTGGATTCTCTTGATTCAATTCCTATGAACTCAATTCTTGGATTTTGGCTCTAGATTCCTTTAAACTTCCTTCCAACTCCGTTATCTTTTTACTCCATTTTCTCTTAATTCTTTCTCTAGAATCTTTCCAAGATTTTGTCTTTTTACTGCTAGATTCTGCAACTTCACTACTTCCGACTACTTTCTCCTGATTAAGCTTTTGGTTTTGTAAGAGTGCCTGGGCTCTTGTTATAGCTTGGATAGGCACGTATGTAGGGTTGGATCCATCTGCGTTATTTACAATACCTATCACGTTGATCGGTGTCACATTCGAAGCATTAACTGGATTCTTGGGGCAATCTTTGATTATGTGCTCTTTGCCACAATCAGCACAAAAGCCTTGGATGTTATAGTACTGTGATTGTCCTGCTATCGGGGGATGTGGACAATCCTTTATGAAGTGATCTCCTTGGCACCTAAAGCATGGTCCTCTAGGGCCCTGTGGTCTTTGTTGTCTCAATTGGGGCCGTGGATTTGGGTTTGTGTACATCACATTAGCATAGTCGGGCTCCCAACTAGGTTCCACTGGTGGACTATCGTAATGATATGTCTCTACGTGTTCTGGTGACTCTGTGTAATAAGCGGGTGGACTATCTACATGTGTAGAGTCAAAACTGTTTGAGTGTGGGTCACTCTCTGTGATCAAAGGTGAAGAAGGCACTAAGGCCCTACTTAGGTTCTCTTTTGCAGCAGCGTATTTGACTGAGATGACATTCGCTGGTGGGGGTGGCTGTTGAGCTAAGACAGGTTGAGGTCTCTGTTGAGCCTGGTATGGGTAATTCTGAGGAGGCCTATAGTAATAAGGCTGAGCATTGTATTGGCATTGATACCTACCTGGCTGTGGGTATGCTTGCGGATAGTTTTGTCTCACGGTTTGTTTGTTGTATGGGCAGTCCTGAGCCGTATGATTCGTGTATCTTCTCTCAATTGTACAATATTGGCCACTAGGGTTGGCTTGAGGTTGTGGTGCATTGGGACACACATTTGCCATATGATCACCACCACAGGTGTAACAACGCTTGTTTGTTAGCACCCTAGGTTTGCTAGAAACTCCTAGTTTCTGGGCCACTTTTTCTGCTAGGTCTTCTATCGAGCTAGTCAATTTTGTGGATGCTAGAGATGAACAGTCTGAGTCCTTATAGACCTTTGAGAGTTCCAACTCATCTCCTAAGTTGTCCTCAATGTCTATACAAATTCTTACACATTGCTCTAGCGTTCTGGGTTCTTTTAGGTACACGTAGGAGCGTAGTTTAGAGCTCAACAAGCCATCTATAAACAATGACACTTGCTTGGCTTGTGAGGGTAGCTCTTGCATTGGGCATCGTTCAACATATTGTCTAAACCTACGTCTTGCCAGTCTGACTGTTTCCTGAGGGGTCTGTTTAAAGCTATGAATCAACGAAGACGTGTCATGTCTAATCCCACTTTTAGAGAATTCAGTGATGAATGACTCTAAGAAGTGATGGATGTCTCTAAATTGCCTTTGTTGCAGAGGTTGGAACCAAGTTAAAGCGGTGTTCTTTAACATTAGTCCAAATGCGTTGTATTGCGTGAACATGTCTTCAACTTGTTCGGCTCTTAGTACTTGCTTGAATTCTGCGACATGGTCATAGGGATCTCCTGTCCCATCAAAATAATTCTTCATTGATTTTACTAACTGAGTGGGTCTCAATATTCTTGCGTGTTCACGTGGTCTGGGTAGAGGAAAATCATCTCTACCACCTAGTACTCCATGATCTCTTTGTCTATCCGCTCTATTAGTGTCCGTGGTTGTTCTATCTCTCCCTATGGGATGAGTGAAGCTTACTTCCGGTCTCTCTTTATTTCCCTCTCTTTGATTTCCATGGGCTGAGGATGTTCCTGCCCCTTGTTGACTTGTATTCATGTTTGTTCTAGATGGAGGGAATACCAATTCACCTCTCCATGTGTATGTGTTTTTAGCACGGTCAGGCACCACAAAGACTCTTTCTGAAGTCTCATCCAGGTATACAACCTTTCCAGGTGTATCCGGGTCTTTGAACTCGTATATAGTGATGATTCCTACCTCACTAAGTATTTCGGCCTTGTATCTCCAAAAGGCTTCATCAGTTTCTTTATTTACAAACAACTCTATGCTTCTGTTGTCCTGAGGGATCCAATCCGGGATTAGTACTCGTGTCAGTACAGATTTCCCTCTAGGTGTTCTAGGCTCTTCTAATGGTTCTTTTCCTTGAGATTTTGCCTCCGTCTCTGGTTGAATCACGCCAAACTCGTTGGTATTGTTTGGCTGCGTACTTAATATGTACATCGTTCCTTCCTTGTCTATGTATGCGTCTCTCTCGAATTTCACCACTGGACGTTCCAATCCAATGGGTTGATCGGGGTTGTGCATTTGCACCACTTGCCTTCGCAAACCATCCTCATAGATGCGAGCACCTAATCGGTTGGTTCGGAGAAACTCTAGTTGAGTCCTATAGGGTCCTTCTGGTTTTTCTAAATAGGCTACATTAGACCCTCCTTCTGGTCTTTCTGTGCTAAATGCCATTTCTGATTCGCTAGTATCTGAGCTCTCGTAGGGATAACTAGTGTTCAACTGTTGAGCCCACGATCGTGCAGTAGTTCTTACACTTGCCTCTGATGATCTAAGGCTTTGCCGGTCTGACTTACCTATATGTTTGCCCGATCTAAGGTTCATTAATTTTGTTCCTTGCACACTTAGTACACGCTTAGATCATCAATGATTCTTTGTTATTACTGTCTTGATTCCTTTTAAATTTCTTTAGATTCTTGTCTTAATGTATGCGTCAGGAGTTCAACTTTCCGTGATAATTTTGAGTTCTCGTTCCGTCAGACTTAGGTTCTTTCCTTTAGGTTTTCGTGTCACACACCTTTACTTGTAGTCTTAGACTTGAAAGAATTAAATATCTTGAACTTGAGGCGTTCCTATCGTCGTTAATCCACAACACTACCGTTTAGCCTAAGCTAAGAATTGACTGAGGGGGTTGAGTAATCTTCCAACCTCGAGTCAGCTTTTCTGGTTGCTCTGATGCCCAAGAAGACGCGCTTCCCAAGCTTTATGCCCTTCACTGCCTTGCCTTGGTTGTCTTTGATTGCCCTTGCTAGACCTGGAAAAATTCAATATTAGACCAATTCACAGTTGGATGATCAAGCACTTGAGTATATACACCTTTTAAGTCCCTTCCCTTTTGCCCAACTTTTCAATGTTTGCCCCCTGGCTTTCTAGTCCCAACTAGGTCAACCTCAAAATAGCTTATCTAAAAATAGACGTACTCGTCAAGAGCTTTCTAATGAGCTATTAAGCTCAAAAAACGGACTTCGGATGAAAAAGTTATGACCGTTCAGGCCCTGGGGGGTAAAAACTGACAAACAGGTTTTTCTCCAAATATGAGCTAAGGGGTCTCCTATGAGTCTAATCACCCAAAAATTTCCCAAAAATAGCCCCAAAATTGGCCAAAAAATGAAACCCTAAAATTTGCGATGGGGGTGCACAATCGCGATGGTCTGAGATGATCGCGATGGTCTGGGACCGTCGCGATGGCGTGAAAGTGCACCGTCGCGATGGTCTGAATTTGCACAATCGCGATGGCGTGAAAGTGCACCGTCGCGATGGTGTCAGTCAACGGTCAACGTGCACAATCGCGATGGTCTAAAATGAACCGTCGCGATGGTCTGAATTTGCACAATCGCGATGGCGTGAAAGTGCACCGTCGCGATGGTCTCAATTTGCACAATCGTGATGGCGTGAAAGTGCACCGTCGCGATGGCGTCAGTCAACGGTCAACGTGGACAATCGCGATGGTCCAAAGTGAACCGTCGCGATGGTCTGAGTGCGATGGCGTGAGCCAATCGCGATGGTCTGGATTTTTGAAATGTCGCGATGGTCTGAAGTGCACCGTCGTGATGGTCTAGATTGCCACGTGGCACCGTCGGCGCGATGGCGTGAGCCAATCGCGATGGCGTGACACAATCGCGATGGTCAGAGACCGTCGCGATGGTCCGGCCAAGCCGTCGCGATGGCGTGAGCCAATCGCGATGGTGTGACACAATCGCGATGGTCTGAGACTGTCGCGATGGTCCACCAAACTATGAATTTTTGAGATGCAGCTGTGGATTCTTGTAGGCGCAAGTGTGCTCTTCACGCTGGTGTGGTCGCCTTCTCCGAATTCCGAACTTTGCAGACCATCGCGATGGTCTGACACAGACGGAAATTTCTGACAGAAACTGAAGTTTTTACCTTTTTGCAGCCTTCCTGATGCACTGGAGCTCTGTACCTGCAAGAAAACTCAAGAAAACAAAAGTACACACAAGCACAAAAGCTCTCTCTCACTCTCTCGCATGCACAAATGAGGGAAAACGAGGAGAATGGGTGGATATAGTGAATTTTCTGATTTTTTTTTTTTTTTTGGAGATGAAGATGATGATGCGGTGATGAAGATGGAGTGTGGGGGAGGTGAAAAGCACTAAAAACTAAGTAAAAACAACAACAAAAACTGAAATTTTTACCTTCCAACGCCACTTCTTGCTATACTCTTACCATCACACATTCGTCCTAGACTCGATCCCCGGCAACGGCGCCAAATTTGGTGTTGCTCTAGCACAATGGTGAGAACCACGTTAAGAAGCTTCACCTCCTTAATGTCAATCCGCGGAAGAGATAGGAGTGATATGAAGATCGTGAATGTGAGATGAAATGAGAGTGAAGGTGAGAAGCATAGAAATGCACACACACATGCACACACACTACGAAGAGACAAGCAAGACACAATGGAAGGTGGGAAATTAGCTCTATTACTCAAGAACACTATTACAAGCTCAAAAGAACTCTAACCTCAAACAAGCTAACCTCAAAAATGAGCTCTCTAGCTCTTTTTATAGTTTCTAGACTAGTTTTGACCGGTTTCACATCTAGTGACCGGCATAGTTAAAGATTAGGTCCTAGATGCTATTTGGAAGGGTAAACGGTGTCTAAAAATAACGAAAATTGGTACGCGCATTCTACCTAAGCTCCTCAAGCTCGAGGACTCCTCGCCTTGCACAAAATGGAGCTATGGATTACAAAATGGGGTTTTCTATGTTACATATGTTACAATAGTGATAAAATCAATGTTGGAGGTTTTTGGAAAGTATTTGAAAACATAATTATTTGAAAAACGATTCGACTGGCTCCCTGCTCTGTCGTTACATGCTTCCGTGTCGTCTATGCCTCTGGCTGCTTCCAACACCTACCGTCAGCCCTATCCACAACAGGGAAGATATTAGAACCAGTACCCACCACAGCAATACGGAAGACCACAACAACCTTATCAGCCACCTTATCAAGGGCAGCAAAGACCTCAACCAGTCCTAACACAGCAACCCCCTGCTCCAACCAATGTGATCCCAGTGAAATATGCATCTACTGAAGAAAATCTGAATAGAGCCATAGTCCCAGTCACACCGTTGCTATCTGACAGTGATCCAAGTGACCATAGTTTTGACTCCACACATATTGACAGCCCACAGGCTTACTACATGCAGTCACCCGAGCATAACGAGTCATACTATTATGAGGACCCAAGTGAAAATAGTGGGGAGCCTGAGTATGCTAATGTCATGTACACAAACCCCAACTCTAGAACTCAACCTAGGCAGGTACGACCGCCATTTCCTAGAGGACCATGCTTTAGATGTCAGAGAGATCACCTTATACGTGATTGTCCACTGCCTGCCCCTACACAACCCCAACCAGTGACAATTCAGGGCTTCTTTCAAGATTGCGGAAAGGAGCATCTCTTACGAGATTGCCCGAGGAATCCCAATAACCTGCCAAGAATCACTCCTATCAACATCATTGGACTAGTAGTAGACTCTACAAGAAGTGTAAATTCCACTGCCCCAGTGCATGTGGTCACTAGAGCTCAAGCCTTGCAGCAAACTTAAGGAGTAGGGCAAGAGAAGAGTTCTGAGGTTAGTGAGACAGAGAGCATAACCAAGAAAAGGACAAGATCTTGGAGAGATAGCCGAGAGAGAATGAAAAGACAATGGTCACAGAAAATGAGAAAACTTGAAGAAAGCTTGAGAGAAACCAAAGCAAGGATAAGTGAACTCGCGTCTCAAAACCACTCTCACACTACCCCTCCACCACCGTTTCCATCTCCCGCCAATCCATCACTTTCCATTCCCCAACCTTCTAATACACCACCCTTAACCCACCCACCACCCAGAGTAGGATCAGTCCTAGCCGATCCCACTCCTGAGGATCTAGACATGATGCTTAAAGCATATCGGGCCAGAATCCAGGAAGGGCCAAACCTGACAAATCATGACAAATGTTACCTAGAGCTGATCTAGAGATAGAGCGAACAAAGCTTTGTGCTAAGATGGTCGAATTGGCGCAAGCCATGTTTGAAGCCAGTCGCTTGTTCAATGGCTCTAGCTCCACTAGAACACCATTGCATTTTGATGGTCTATTAGATAGACTAGAAGGGTTACTGGCAAAGTCTTGGAACGGAGCCACCTACCAGGGTGAGGAGAGTGCAAGAGATAGAATAAGCATTCCTCCCCAGGAAGCTTATGTGCCTAACTCCACTGAACCAGACACCTCTTCTTCTATGAATAGGTATTCACCAGAGTTCTTGAGAGAGATTCAAGAAGAGAAATGGGCAAAGGAAAGTGAAGTCCCTCCTCCCATTGAACTTGTGGATGACGCACATGATCAATTCCCACAAGACATCCCTTCTATTTATGAAAATCAAGAGAGCGCCCAATCTCAAGAGAGATTAGACTTCGAGTCTAATTCCTTACAGGAACTACCCCATTTCACAGGCCCATGGGAAACCAAGTCAACTTGCATGAGAGCACCCACAGTCATGATAAGACACGAAGATTCGTTCATACCCAGGAATACGGAGGTAGTAAAGAACACTAAAGTGCAGTGCAATCTCACTTTAGAAGAGCTACTCAAAGTTAAACCAGAAGTGTGGAAACACGTAGCCAAACAAGTGCCAGACATAGCGAAATCGCGTTCCCAGGTAGGATCACATAGAACAGTGCCAGAAATACCATTGAATAAGATAGGAGATATGAGTGAAGGAGAAGAAGGAAATACCTATCTCCCAGTTACCCATCAGGAATACACAACCAAAGCAATTTTGGACTCAGGTGCAGGAGTTGCAATTGCTACCACTTCCCTATGGAAGCGTTGGGGCAAGCCAGCACTCAGGCTGACGAGAATGAAATTGCAGATGGCATATGGTCATATTGAGAGGCCCTTAGGATTGCTAGAAGGAATAACTCTCACATGTGGTTTTGAGTTCGAGCACACTTTTGCTATATGCGACTTTAGCAAAAACCAAGCCTACGAGATGATTTTGGGAAGGCCATTTATGCGGCAATTGCAAGTGGTACAGGATTGGGGAACCAATTCCTTGTATTTGCAACATCTAGGTGTTACAACCGAAGTCAATCTCAAGGATTACTCGCATAGAGATGTACCGCCTATTCAATGGAATCCCATCCATAGAGCCAAGGATGACACAGAGTGAGTGCAGTCCATAGGATCAGGATCCTCATGGATGCATGAAGACACCCACTTATGGATGTGCAAGGTAGCAATAGAAGAAGAGAAGAGAGAAAAAGCCCAAGAGGTAGGTGCAAAAGAAACCCATAGATCAATTCAAGACCCAGCCTATGCACCTGTAGTTTTCCCTGACGAAGAATTTGAACCTCATGGTTGGGCTGAAATTTTAGGAACAATGGATGTAGCCATCAATGAAGAACAATGGACACCCCACTGTGACGAGGATGGCTATGACATTTCAGTGTTCTCCATAGAGCCAATCATGGGAGACTCAATTTTAGAAGAATGCGAACCTAGCCCTGATGCATTTGAGGATGCAAGTGACTCTGATCTAGAATCAATCATTATGGACCCACAATTTGCATCACATGAAGAATACTTCTATGAAGTAGAAGTTCATCCTCAGAGACACGAAGAGCTTACCAATGATGTGAGATTAACCACACAAGTGGCCACCAAGAGTGAAGGCAAGAAGAGGAAAAAGAAAGAAGTCACACTTGAAGAGGAAGAATCCTTGTTTGAGGTCCCTGAAAACTTTAAAAAATATGAGATAGACGATAGGAGAGTCAGGATAAGAATGCCTAAACGTGAAGCACAATCAGGAGAGGCCTATGATAGCAAGGAAACTACCAAGAAAATAGTTGTAGCCATAGAAGAGGGAGAAGAAAGATGCACCTACATAGGGCATGACCTGACGGGAGAAGAAGAGCAAGAGTTGATAACCCTGCTAAGAGAATAGAGAGATGTATTCGCTTGGAGTTATAAGGACTTGAAAGGGGTCGACCCAGACATATGCTCACACACGATTCCCATGACCACGGATGTGAGACCCTCTAAACAAAAGCCATACACATACAATGACAACTATGCTGCCAAGATCAAAGAGGAGATAGATCGCTTGGTTGAAGCTGGATTTATCTATGAAATTGAGCACACTGAATGGGTATCCCCCATTGTAGTGGTGCCCAAAAAGAATGGCAAATTACGTGTATGCATTAACTTGAAGAAGGTTAACGCAACCACTATCAGGGATAGTTATCCGCTTCCTATCACTGAGCATCTATTAGAAAGGGTAGCATGCAAGGAAGTGTACAGCTTCTTAGATGGGTTCTCTAGCTACAATCAAGTAGCCATTGCACCAGAAGATCAGCATAAGACGGCTTTTGCCACAGAGTGGGGCATATTTGCTTTTCGGGTAATGCCATTCAAGCTTACCAATGCACCTGCAACCTTCCAGAGGCTGATGTGCCACGTGTTTAAAGAGTTCCTGAGGAAAAATTTGGAAGTCTATGTTGATGATCTTTGCGCTCATTCCAACATTAGACAGACCCATATACCTAAACTCAGACAAATCTTTGACAAATGTAGAGAATATCAAGTCTGCCTGAACCCAGAAAAGTGTGTTTTCATGGTCAGGCAAGGCAAGATCCTAGGGCACATAGTGTCAAAGAATGGCATATCAACGGATGAGGAGAAAGTGAGAGCCATTGCAGAACTACCTAGGCCAAGGAATGTCAAGGAGGTACAAGCCTTCATGGGGCATCGTGGTTACTACTGCCGGTTCATTCACATGTATGCCGTCATTGCAAAGCCTCTGTATGCTCTTCTAACTAACTTTGAGTGGACTGATGAATGTGAGAATTCCTTCAATGAGCTTAAACAAAGATTATGTTCAGCACCAATCTTGACCACACCAGATTGGAACAAGCCATTCCATGTTCATGTGGATGCCTCCAATTATGGTATTGGATGTGTACTTGCACAACCTACTGGTGAAGGTAATATGGATCTTCCAATTTCCTATGCTAGTAGACAATTGAATGCAGCTGAACGAAACTATACGACCACTGAGCGAGAAGGATTAGGCATGGTATACACTGTTTAAAAGTTTAGACACTATTTGCTTGCAAATAAGTTTAAATTTTTTTATGGATCACCAAGCTCTACTGTACCTAGTAAACAAGCCATGCAATACAGGAAGATTAGTAAGATGGTTCCTCTTTCTAATGGAATACGACTTTGAGATAGGCAAGACTCATTTGAGAGTAGATCATCTCTCAAGGCTCACATCAGGAGAGGCCCCACAATGAGTGTCAGATGACCTACCTGATGCTTACTTGTTTAATTTGGAAGTTGTACCGCAGTGGGCTAAGCCATTAGTGCCAGTATTGACATACGGTCCTAATCACCCGGTAATGCACACAGAAGATAGAGAGATAGTAAAAGCTCAAAAGTATCATATCTTGGCAGGAAGTATGTACAAACATATGGAGCAAGGAGTATTAGCCTGTTGTGTGGAAGAGGACGAGTACGCTAAATGGTTGCAA
Organism: Ceratopteris richardii; assembly: GCA_020310875.1. NCBI lineage: Eukaryota > Viridiplantae > Streptophyta > Polypodiopsida > Polypodiales > Pteridaceae > Ceratopteris > Ceratopteris richardii. The sequence continues at coordinate 48,693,969 of CM035407.1, read as the reverse complement.
TTAGCACATGTAGGTGCATTAGAGCAACACTACTCAAAACAACGAACCTTACAGGCACTGAGGAGACTAGGAGTGCATTGGCCAACCATGGAAGTTGATGTCCATAGAATTGTGCAAAGAATGCCCAATCTGTCGCACTAACCCACCAGTGGAACATGCTACTCTTTATCGAATATCTTATTAGTACCAGATTGGAGTGAACCATTAGTAGCCTTTTTGAGGACGAAAACATTCCCTCAAGATATGACTTTGGCTAGACAAAGGAGTTTGGAACAAGAAGCCTTAGATTAAACGTGGTAAAGATGGTTACCTAAGACTATGTGTCCATGAGAGCAAATACCTCAAGATATTAGAGACTGCTCACCAAGGTGTAGCAGGAGGACACTTTGGACCAGATCGGGTGATCAAGGCAATACTATTTGCAGGATTTTGGTGCCCCACCCTTCACATGGATGCACACACCTACGTGAAGAGGTGTGAGGTTTGTCAGCAGACTCAGTATCCCATACACAAGGATGAGATGCCATTGAAGCCTATGATGGGCGGACGTGCATTCTCTAAGTTGGGAATAGACTTTGTTGGTCCTATTAATCCCCTAGCTAAGGGTTCACATGCTGAGTATATCATTGTGGCCACAGACTATCGAACCAAGTGGGTAGAAGTGAAAGCCACTACGAAGAACGATGCTCAAACGACAACAAAGTTCTTATTTGAGAACGGATTGCCAATAGAGTTAGTAAGTGATAGAGGGACTCACTTCTTAAATGAATTCATTGAAAATCTTCATTAGGAGTTCTTGGTGATACACAAGAAGTCTGCTCCCTATCACCCACAAGCTAATGGACAAGCTGAAAGCACAAATAAGATTTTGTGCAATGTGCTCACCAAATTAGTGAATAATAAACGCTCTGATTGGGACAAACAACTACACCATGCTATTTGGGCATACCGAGTTGCCTATAAAACGGTACTCCAAGCCACACCCTTTCAGATGGTGTTTGGCTAGAATGTGGTCCTACCATTGGACTTTTTGATACCTACATTGAAAGTAGCACAGGAGCATGACTAGACAGGCCATCAACTCTCCTCTAGAATCTTTGATCTTGAACGTTTAGGTGAGACACAATTGAGGGCTGGAGCAGGAATCTATGCAGCCAAGAAGAGGCAAAAGGCTTATTTTGATACACATGTGAAGGATAAAGGCTTGAAAGCAGGAGACCTAGTCCTAGTCTACACACTCAAGCAACATACGAGAAAGTTAGAGAAGCGTGGCTATGGACCTATGATCATAAATAGGATTTCAACTAGTGGAGCAGTACAACTAGCCACTTTAGAAGGCGATGTTCTCCCTAGCTACATAAGCAGATGCAGAGTCAAGCTATATCAAGAACCCCTGACTGAAGAGATGCTAAATCGACTCAACACTGCCAAGAAACGCAAGGAAGAAGAAAAGCGAATTCGAGAGGAAGCACAGGCCGAAGCTTTAGAACGCATCCGACGAATGATATTGAGAAGACAATGTAGAGATCAGTCCTTGAATGACTCTCAAGAAGTTTTAGGTTATCACATGGCCTTGTGCGAGGTCTCAGGTGAACAGACCCATAGGATAGTTAATCACCGACCCTTTGTGACCCTTGAAGTAGGACAAGGAGAGAATGCAAGGACCGTGAGAGGTTTAATTGATTCAGGAGCAGCCACTAGTGCAGTTCGGCTCTCTTACTGCCAAAAATTGGAATTGAAGGTCAAACCTATTGAGGCATATCTCATAGGGCTAGGAGGAGTTGAAACCCCTTGCATGGGAGAGGTGGAACTTCCCCTCTACATTCAAGAGGTCCTCATGCCAGCAAAAGTGCTAGTATGTGAAGGCGAGGATCTTACCGAATCTCTCGTTTTGGGCCAAGACTGGATCTATGATCACGCAGTCAACCTCAACCTAGGAAGTGGACTTCTTGAGGCTTGGGCAGGCCAAAGACGTCTTACGATTGAATTAGAAAATCAAGTACTCAAACCCTTAGGAAAGGCACCAACTCCTGGTCCCTCTAGGAATCCACATGAAGATAACAATGTTGTTCTTGTCAAGAGTTCTATGGTGCAGAGGAGTGTCACTCTCGCCGAAGGTACAAAAGTCAATGAGGGATTTCTGTTCGCTCCAAAGAAGATTCTATCAACAACACATGACACTGAGGAGACCGATGATCAAGAAGCATGAGCACCAACCTGGGCATTATGAAGTACCTCGTGGCATGAAGCAGATCTGGATACACAAGGGGGAAAACCACGGCTCCAGAGACAGGTTCTCAAAAAAGCATCAAGCGAGCCACACCATCAAGGACCAAAATGAAGGAGTTCCCTAGGCAACACCCTAGCTATACCATTTCTATTTGGGTCCCTAAGCAGTCAATGAAGGCTAGCCCTAATGCTAGACGGATTTGGGTGCCCAAGGCCTGCTTACAAGCCCAAATAACTTCACCTCCAATCACTAGCGTAAATCAACACTCTCAATTACCCTTGGCAAATAACTCAAGGAAAATACCTACACCTCACACTGCTACACCTTCAGTCGAACCTAGACATGTCTGGAAATGGGTGCCCAAAAGGTCCCAAATCCAACACAATCTAGATCATAAATCTTTACCTGTTATTAGCTCTAAGAGCTACGAATCCTCTATCAAAGCTTGGAGACATAAACCGTGTATCAAACCCCCTGACCCAATTTTGTAAATCCATCCACTCTGAGGTAGGTGCATTCTGAGAACATTGCATATCCCAAGTATGCATCTAGGATGACATAAACCACTAATCACCACTCAAATCTATCACAAACACTTCACCTCTAACCACTAACCATCTCGATTGTCATGTTAGTATTGTGGAGGGAACACCAATGCATCATGTTTCCTATGCAACACTAATGTGTCTTTCTTATTCTAGCAGATAAGCATCAGAAGTCTCATGGCAACAGCAGCAGGAACAAGCTCCTAGGCGAGCACTAGTACTCAAAGCAATTGGGATACCATGCCTGTGGAGGCTCCACTGACAGCGAGGCCTGAAGAGTTCTTGAATGTGCGAAGAATTCCCATCTCGGATCCACCGAGTGGCCTAACAGAAAGAGTGAAAGGACATTCCCATTAGTTCAATGAGATGCCAGGATATTTGGGAGATGCTGATCATATTTGGGAATCCAAGTTGGAATTTGGAGGAGTGTGGTGGACCTTTCAGTTCTTCTCATGAGAATTTGAAGCATTACAAAATGTAGCTTCTCTTCAAGATATCTGGCAGAAGGCGTGGTTATAGGATTATTTTAGTGCATCTCTGCCTAAACCTAATTTCCTTAGGTGCTATTACTTGATTGCCACTTTGAAGGCGACACGAGACAAAGAGCATTCAGGCACATTCCTGGTGCCCTCTTTATCAAACCAGGAAGAAATGAAAAAGTTTGAGTTGAACATAACCTTAATCAGGGAGGCCCTTCAGATGTATGGCACCCATGTACCCTCCGATCAAGATCCTTTGATACCGGAGAACAATAAACTCAAGAAGTTGAAAGAAATGTGTGCTTTCACCCCAAACATTGCTATACCATTGCGAATGTGTCTTCAACATTTTGCATTTCCAGCGCAAGACCGATTCACACAGCCTCATAAGAAGATCTGGTATGGGTTATACCTAGCGGAGACTGGGAGCTTACCTATCAAAATGCTAGTGTGGATCCTTGACCAATTATATGAAGCAGGCAAACAAGGCGTGAGAAAGCCTACTTTGAATGGTTGCTGTGCGATTACAAGAATTATCTACCGATGCCTCGCCTATGATGTGCCGATCGCACGGGCCCTTAAGCACTCACAGTTGGAATTCTTGTAGGGGCAAAAATCAAGGGTTCAACCCACTAAAAGAAAGTGTGGATCACTTTCACAGGTTCTAATTCCTCGCGAGGTCACCACAGAAGCCTCCTGTAGAGAAGAAGAACAAGTAGCCCCTTTCACGATCCACCTCCAAGGACCAAAATTTAGGGGCATGGTACAACCCACTCCATCAACCCCTCCACTACCCTCGGATGCTGAGCTGGCATGCATGGCTACATTGGGAGAGGATACATCCTTCGACTTTGAGAGATTTTTGCAAACAACACACTTATCTGAGAGTGAATTCTTTTCTGACAATGACGGTCCAGGATCATCATCCCAGAGAGAACGACCACATAGCGCTGCATGAAGAGTACATTGGGAAGATGAGGCACAACATACTCATGCTGGAGGCACACATGATCAAGAAGAGGCACAGGGAAATAACTCAGAGGAGAGTGAGGAGGAAGCCCCTGCCTACACTGCACAACTCAAACGACTCTACAAAAGGATCAAGCAAGTGCAAAAAAGGCATAAGTTATCAGAAGAAGCAAATAGAGCACTGGTGAATCAGATGCTGCAAGCGGAGAATGTAGACCCTCATTTTGTAGAATCATTGAATCTTTTGGCAGATACCTGTGGAATCGTGGAAGCCATGAGGATCATGGTATATCGTAATACCCCTCAATATGACCAATGAAGGATCAATACGCGACCGCGAAGGGGAAAGATGATCCAAATGGAAGTCTCTACCTCACTCCCTACCACCACTCAAGAAGATGTTCATATGGCCAACCCAACTAACAGTGATGAACCAGATGTAAATATATAGATACCATCTCCACCATCACCTCCCATCCAACCCTCAGAACCCCTCACCACTAGCCTTACTGAACAACCCACAGATATCCTTACGGGACCTATGCCGCACACCACCATTTTGCCCTCCTCACCTATCCCTACCTCTATCATTGCTTGCCCAATTTCCGAACGTCATATGGGTCATCCCGCCACCCATCAAACCATATTAGGCCACCCATCTTATCAACCAGCTCTTGGACAGCCACATCTCCCTACCCAAACATTAACACACCCATTTCCCTTCACCACTACATTTCCTCTTTCCCAACCCCAAACCATTGAACCCCTCTTAACCTCCCCAGAACCAACTCAAGCCACCCTACCTCCATTTTTGGCAAACCTTGTAAATATGATGCAACAACTTGATGATTATAATAGAAATCCCCTTTCCCATCACACCTCACCCACATTCACGCCCACCACTAACACACCACCCACCATTCATGTATTCATGATTCACACTTCACACACAATCACGTCCGATCCCATGGACATTTCACCATCCACAGGACCACCCACCCCCACGTTTGTTCCAACATCATCACATTTCACTTCACTCACGTCACCATTTCCAATCACTGTAGGCACAATATCCACTTTCCCTTCCCCATTTCCCGACCCCTTGCATCTTCCACCTCTACCCTTGCATCCACCTCATTTAGTCAGGCAGTAGACACTATGTTCGAAGTGGCCGCCCAACTTAAACAAGAATACAGATTATTGGAAGAAAACAATAAGGAGCTATGTACTCTGTCATCCCATCTCCAGGCACGTGTCAATGCCTTGGAATTGAGTAATGCACGATTACAGCAAGAAGTTACTGCCCTCCAACAATTGAATGCAGAGCTTGAAGCCAAGTATACAGAGACGGGTAAGGCTATGGAAGAACAACTCAGAGACCAGCTCGCTCGCAATGCTAGACTACAAAGAAACATGGCCTTACTTCGCCGCCACTTAGCATCTGCTCAAGAAGAGAACAGAAGACTACAACAACAAAACCAGGAGAACTTAGAAGCAGCCATTGAAAACACCCCAGGAGCACCTATAGGCCCTGCCAAATTCCAAGCCATTCCATCAGAGCACATTCAGTAGGTATTAGAAGATTATGTGACCCTCTTGGAAGCACACGACCTGCTAGCAGACCAGGTCAAAGAACTACAAAGATCCCAAGTGCTCCCATCACACCCAATAGAACCTAAAGAAATGGTCAATGCTGCTACTTCACCAGAACCCGAATCTTCAACGGTCAATGAGGTGCTTGAGCTACGACAACAAATTGAAAAATTAAAGATTAAGTTGCTACAATATGAACAATCCCCCTCTCCACCCACTCAACCAACAGAAGAGGAGGCCATTGTCATTCCAGTGGAAGATACATTTGAAGATAATTATGAGCCTCAACCTTTTCTAGGAGGCACAACCACTGACGAGGGACAAGACACATACGAGGAACCCCCTCCGGCATGGATGAAACAGGTAGAAGAGATGCGGGTGACTCATGAGGAGCGTATCTCAACTCAGATGGTGGCCATGAAAACTATCGAGGAGACCATACTTCAATCGGATATTTCAAGCACTTGGCTCCTAGGCGATTGATAACCAGTTCAGAGTTACAATATAAGCCATACTTTGTACTGTTGGCAGACTACAACGCTGATCAAATGCAAAACCAACAAGTACCCCACTTTTGCTACCCAATTTGAACCCGAGGACATTCTAGAGGACACCCACAAAGGGAACATATACCAACCCACTTGGAGGCAAAAGTTACTGGAGACCTATTCGGAGATGCTACGAACATGCGATCACGCGCCCATGCACTTGAAGTATAACAATTGCTATGGGCCAGTGCAAGGCAGAAGATCATGGAAGGCATTTGCCATAAAAGTTAAGAACAATGCCAATTGCAAAGAATGGCTCAACTACCCCACCATTGCACCCCCAACTGGCACGCCTACTGTAGCTTACATGATGGCTACCATCAGACATTGGATGCCACGCCTCCACCCCATGCCTGATGTTGCTGCGCAGATGATGCTCAAGATACTGGACATGATGCAAGTAGTGTTAAAAACTTTCCGCAATGTACGTCACATCCAGCCGCCAATTTCGGGCTTCATAAATGGTAATTATGACTTACTTTATGATATGAGCACGACCTCGAGTATTCGAGCTGATTATGCATGGCACGCAAGAATCAGATATCTCCCTGCTTGCTATAAGCAAACCTTTGATGATATGTTCATCACGGGGTTCTGGGAGTCACACTCAGAAGTGTTCGCGCCACGCCCAACTCATCTGCTACAATTATTTGCGTGTGAACAAACAATGCATTCAAAGCTCTACACCACGCCACAACCTGACATGCCTGGCATAGTTAATTGGGATGCTTTGCAAAGAGACCTGGTCAAGGGACTACGGATCAGAGAACAAGAGGTGGCAACCGACATACTACAGCACTACATTGATCAAACTGCCGAGCAAAGATCTGTCAGAGACGACAGACGCTAGGGGGGGAGAGTGTTGGCATTATACGGGAAGAAGCAAGTACGGGTAGACATGCAGATCTAGCACTGAGGCATCCCATCATTTTTTTCCAGTCCGGACATCATTTTAAAAGTGATTCTCATCACTAACAACCATTGTAAATACCCTTTCATCTTTTTGTAGCTCCATTTTGTGCAAGCCAAGGAGTCCTCAAGCTTGGGGAGCCTTAGAAGTAGTTGCCTGCCAACTTTCATGTTTTTTAGATCTCGTTTGAGCCCTCAAATAAGCCCTGGAACCTAATTTTTAAGTAGGCCGGACACTAGGTCTGGACAGGGCCAAAGCTAGTCAAAAACTATAAATAGAGCTAGAGAGCTCATTTTTGGGCTAGCTTCTTTGAGTTTTGAGCTTGTACGAGAACTTGTTGGTAATAGAAGTGATTCCATTGTCTTACTCTCTTTGTTCTTACCGTGTGTGCGCGTGTGTGTGTATGTGTGTGCATGTTGGTGTGCTTCTCACTCACACATTTGTGCCTTCACTTGCTCGAGGTCTTCATACCATCCTCATGTCTTCCTGGATTGACATTAATGGAGGTGCTACTCATCACTGAGCTACAATTTGCATGCATGTGTATGTGTGTGTGTGTGTAAATGTGCATGTATGTGTGTGTATGTGTGTGTATGTGTAAATGTGCATGTATTTGTGTGTGTGTGTGTAAATGTGCATGTATGTGTATGTATGGAAGTTTATATGTGTATGTGGGTGTATGCATGTATGTGTACCTCTAGACGCACTCCTTTCTCTCTCTCTCTATCTCATATACATACATACATAAACACACATACGCATATCCACATATATATACATACACACATACACATGTATGCATGTGACCTGATGTGCGTGTACATTTGTGTATATATGTGTATGTATATAAACATGTGTATAAATATATATGTAAATATATGTGTGTGTGTGTGTCTATATATATATATATATATATATATATATATATATATATATATATATATATATATATATATATATATATATATATATATATATATATATATATATATATATATATATATATATATATATATATATATATATATATATATGTGTGTGTGTGTGTGTTATGTATATATATATATATATATATATATATATATATATATATATATATATTATATGTATATATATGTATACATATCGAGGGAATACCGATGGTCCGCATACCGACAGTCACGCGTCGACGATGGTATGACCCTCGGAAAATTTGGGAAAGCCACTTAGCCTTGGAAAAACTGCATCAGTATAGGCGTCGGTAATTCACTGGAAGTTACCGACACGCATACCGATGCTCATACCGATGGTCGGTTTTAACCGGGCTCGAAACCAAAAATTCCTCATTTCGAGCGTTTTGAACTTAGATCTTCTACTATCGGCTTTGCGCATGCGAACAGTAGATCTCTGTCACTCTTTCTTTCTGTCTCTCTCTCTCCCCTCCCTCTCTCTCTCTAAGCACACCTCTATCTTTCTAGATATGAAGTTTTGGTAAGTAGATCGCACATATTGTAGCACTCTTTTTTCTTTTTTTATGTTTTTGCTTTTCTAATATCTTCTCTCTTTAGTTTTGCAAGAGATTTTGGGATCAAATCTTTGGAAATTCAACGAAGGACAACTTCAAGTGGATTTTGATGACTTTGATTCAAACAATTACATCGATGTAAGTGATTGTTTTGTTTTTGATTGGCATAGAGAGAGAGAAAGATACATATACATACACACTCACATATGTATAAACACACACATGCATACGCATACACACATGCATATGCATACACATACACATACACATGCATATGCATACAAACATGCATATGCATACACACAATCAAATGCATACAAACATGCATATGCATACACACACAAACATCATACACATACACACATGCATATGCATACACACATACATATGCATACACACATACATATGCATACACAAATGCATATGCATATACACATGCATATGCATACACACATACACACATACACACATACACACATACACACATACACACATACACACATACACACATACACACATACACACATACACACATACACACATACACACATACACAATGCATATGCATATGCATACACATATGCATATGCGTACACATATGCATATGCGTACACATATGCATATGCGTACACATATGCATATGCATACACAAATGCATATGCATACACACAAATGCATATGCATACACACAATCATATGCATACACACAATCATATGCATACACACAATCATATGCATACACACATGCATATGCATACACAATGCGTATGCATACACAATGCATATGCATACACAATGCATATGCATACACAATGCATATGGATACACACATGCATATGCATACACAATGCAAATGCATATACACATACACACATACACACATACACAATGCATATGCATATGTATACACATATGCATATGCATACAAATATGCATATGCATACACAAATGCATATGCATACACACAAATGCATATGCATACACACATGCATACACAAACATATGCATACAAACATGCATATGCATACACACATGCATGCATATGCATACACACATGCATGCATGCATATGCATACACACATGCATGCATATGCATACACACATGCATGCATATGCATACACACATGCATACACACAAATGCATATGCATACACACAATCATATGCATACAAACATACATATGCATACACACATGAATATGCATACACACATACATATGCATACACACAGACATATGCATACACAAATGCATATGCATACACAAATGCATATGCATACACACATGCATATGCATACACAATGCATATTCATACACACATACACAATGCATATGCATATGCATACACATATGCATATGCATACACAAATGCATATGCATACACACAAATGCATATGCATACACACAATCATATGCATACACACAATCATATGTATACACACATGCATATGCATACACAATGCATATGCATACACACATACACAATGCATATGCATATGCATACACAAATGCATATGCATACACACATGCATATGCATACACATGCATATACATACACAAATGCATATGCATACACAAATGCATATGCATACACACAAATGCATATGCATACACAAATGCATATGCATACAAACATATGCATATGCATACACACATATGCATATGCATACACACATATGCATATGCATACACACATATGCATATGCATACACATTATGCATACACAAATGCATAGCATACACACATATGCATATGCATACACACATATGCATATGCATACACACATATGCATATGCATACACACATATGCATATGCATACACATTATGCATACACAAATGCATATGCATACACACATTGGATCAGATGGGATCTTCACATTGGATCAGATGGGATCTCCACGTACACCTTGGGGAGTGCATGACCATGAGGACTCCAAAATATATCACATATGTGATGGAGCTCCAGTCATGGATGCAGCCGGGAAGTCAATGCCTCAGCACATTCGACAACTTTGCTCCATAGAATTTGAACATTCTGTAATGCTAAAATGGAGCGAACAAGATAGGGATTCTAAAAACAATATCACACAATCGATATATGAAGAGTACCGGCAAGCACCTGGGAATCCTATTGTGAGTTCGGAGTGGATTCAACATAGGACACGCGAGGTGATGTCTCATCGACGGTCGGAAGCTCGCAATGCTTTTAGAGCAGGCTTACCGAAGCCTATGTGGTTAGATTTTGAAGAGTGGGAATCGATTCAGGATGAGCAGCAACATACTCCTGATCGATATCATCAACAGAGAGATACGGCGGCCACACGTTTGGATACGGTTGGAACGTCACATTTAGGTAGCGGCAGATATGATAGTATGTGCTACCAATTTGTAAGTATCATGTTAATTATTGAATGTTTGTGTTCAGCACATCATGTATGTTCATCTAACATTTTGCATATTTATTATAGGAGTTGGCAGTGGGTCATCCTCCGACGTGAACTGAAGAATCTTTTGGATATCGTCATGGATTGGCTGCACTGCTCCAAGATTTAGAGGGACAAGGTGCAATCATTTCATGGGAGAATATTCTATGATTATGTAAACTTATAGCTTGGTTTCATATTTTTAGTTGTTGTTTATAAATGTCATGTCAATTAGTCTCATTTTACACATGCTTTGTTGCAGGATTGCAGGTGTAAATGTTTTGATCCCCTTACGTATATGCTTTGCCACAATTTTGTATTACACTCCTATGTGGCAACGATGTACTATAATTTTGTATTTGATTCCTATATGGAAGTGCTTTTTCACATTGCAGAATTTTGTATTACACTCCTATGTGGCAATGATGTACCATAATTTTGTATTCGATTCCTATATGGAAGTGCTTTGTCACACTCTTGTACATCTTTCATTTATGAAATATACAACTTTTTGTACATGATTCATGGTTCATTTTTGCTCATATAAAATCATGTTTTGGTTGTCATTAGAGTACATAACACATGTACTCGGTTTAGAGTTGGGCAGAGTGTATTGTCTTTTACTAAAAAACATCATGTTGTAGCAACAGACAACACACTCTACCCAAAAAAAATTGTGCAGATATGGTCGTCGGTATAGGTGTTGGTACACCCAGTAGAGTTGTCGGTATGGGCGTTGGTATGCCCAGTACAGTCGTTAGTATGAGCTTCGGTATTACCGATATTTATACCGACACGCATGTTGATGTTTATATCGACACGCATACCGACGTTGTCTTTTCGACATCCATACTGACCCCAACACCGACGTCGCAAGAAAATTACGCCCGTTCAATTTCCTCCGTAGCAGCCTCAGTATACCCTCGATGTGTTGTAGTGTCTCAGTTGTATGACTAGTTAATCCACAAATAGAACAAGGATTAGAGTCTTGGGGTCTCCCCCTGCCTTGTCTTCCTCCTCTAGCTCTACCTCTACCATGTCTTCCTCTACCTGCATAGTTATCTTGGTGTGTACCTACTTCGTCATCCACTTTCTTTCCTTTCCCTTTGTTGTCTTTGGCTTTATTTTTATCCATATACAAAGCAGAAGATTGATTACCTTTGGAACCTTCTCCATTCTTCATGAGTTTGGCCTCTTGAGTAAGTAGTTGTCCCATTAGTGTATTGAAATCTGGCACATGCATATCCATGTATAGATCCATTGTTGTTGTAAAGGCTTCCCACTTGTCATCTGCCTTCAAGCCATTGATAACTTGCCTTACAATTTGTTCTTTGTCTATAACTTCTCCAATGCTTGCTAGAGGATCAGCAATATCTTTGATCTTTGTGACAAAATCAATCACATTTTGCTTGGAGGATTTCTTGATGGTTGTGAAGTCCAACCATAGTTGGTTCTTTCTGGCCTTTGTGCTTAAAGAGAAGAAGGCCTCAAGTGCATTCGATGTTTTACAACTTCTAATGTGAGGCAAAAAAAATCTGAGATAGAGTTGAGGAGATAAGACCTTGCAAGTGCATCCTTGGAGCACCTTGTGCTCAATCTTTCTTGCTCTTCTTGTGTAGGTTGACCTTTATTCCTGAAACTTGACATAACTTCATCTCCAACTATATAACCATATAGATTCTTGCCTTGAAGATAATCTTCCATCCTTAATGAACAGATTGAGTAATTAGCTCTATCCAATTTGTTAATTGATGAAGTAAATCCATCTGACATGTTCTCCAACCTTTCTCTGATACCACTGTGAGGATGGATTTGCACTTGATGAAGATGAAGTGGTGTTGCAAAATCTTTGCATACACTAGCCCAATGAACTCCATAGATATTTAGTGGGACCTTTTAGAATCCCAACGGATGTATTAGACACCCTATGTACCTTGGAAGATCACTCTCAAAAAGATGAATCAAAACAGACAAGTTTGACTAAGAGTCAACATAAAGAAACTTTCTATTTTGGTCATGCATGCTTCACTATATCACTTAGTGCTCATTCTTTGATTATAACTCACCAGAGAGCTTTTAGAGGGTCTAAATAGGAAGTAAAGCAACCTAATGGGAGTTATTTCATAAAAAATGATTGAATATACTGAGAGAAATAAGTTTAGCAATTCACCTATGTAATCCCAACTTTTTTGGAAGCACAATATGCAAAGATATAGGTGACTTCTAATGAATATATCTCAAGATTGAGAAATCCAAATGCAACAAAACTTTTCGAGTATATGGTAGACTTAAAGAGCTAACTTTACCAAGTTAAGTCATTGAAAATGATGCACCATGCTTAGAGAAATCATCTCTGCAATCTGACTAAAAAGCTGAGATGTATGACAGTGAACAATACACTCACATAGACATGAAGATATGGTCACAAATGATCATGAATTCAAATGTATATTGAATGTAAATTATAATGGAATTACTGGTACATGTGCGTACCTTGAGATCACACTCTAATATGGCAAGAAGGTTAGCTAATGAGTGTGTACACCCCGTGAATAAATCATGTGTATATATAGTGATGATTGGAGCCAAGATTTGAATTTGAATCTTGCTCACCTAAACCACTTTTCCTAATTCTTAGTGATTGATTCTCAACTAGCTCAGTCACGACTTTGGAGCTTTCCTTTTCTTTCTCATCAAGTGGATTCAACCACTTTTGATTCCTTCACTTTTACATCAAGTAAATATTTAAAGAGTTACAAGGGTGAGTTCACAAGTGAACTCTTCAAATATTTAGTATTTGCTTCAAGTATAGCATAAGGTCTTATGACATTTGAAGACTCAAGCCTTTGCTTAGACTTGCCATGAACTTGTTCCAACAACATACACATACATACATATATGCATACACATACACATATGTATACATGCATACATATACACATACACATACGTATATGCATGGACATGCATATACACATCCACATACACATCCACATACACATACACATATACATACACATATGCATATATATATATATATATATATATATATATATATATATATATATATATATATATATATATATATATATATATATGTATGTTTATTTATTTATTTTTATTAATATGTCTTTTTTCATGAACTAACAGGTTATTATCTGAACATTTTTTACCAAGTCGGAATATTCTTGCTATCTCACATGATGAAATGAAGAAGATAATAAAAAATCTTGGTATAGATTATCAATGTATACATGCACATCCTAATGATTGTATTTTATATAGAGCTGAATATGCAGACTCTTTGACATGTCCAAAACGTAAATGTCCTCGATATAAGGACGGAAAAGGTAAAATCCCAAAAAAGGTATTGAGACATTTTCCATTGGCTCCACCAATTAGACATATGTTTCAGAGCCCCCAATTATCAATGCTTTTGGCATGGGGACATGACCATGTACTGATGGAATAATCAGAATTCCAACAAATAGTGTTGCTTTTTAGCATATTGACTCTACATAGCGTGATCTTGCACAAAATCCACAGAAATAAACTTACGAGTTGCATTAGATGGGGTTAATCCATTCTCCATGAAATCCAGTAAATGGTCAACATGGCCAGTGGTAGTCATAAACTACAATCTTCCACCATATCTTAGCATTAAAATAAAACATTTAATGCTTTCGCTTTTAATCCCAGGAAAAATACAAGTTAAAGATAAAAATATATATGTTGCTCCTCTTATTGATGATCTGCAAGAGTTATGGAGAGGCATTAATGTCATTGATGTATCAAAAAGCATCAATGAAATATATATTATGGTTCATGGTATTGTGGCTTGGACTATTCATGATTTTCCAAGATATGGTGTTTGTTCAGGTATTGATGTGTTTTTTTTATTCAATATGCATACAAATAAATGTGAGTTAATCTAATTATATTTTTATCATTTTCATGATGGAGGAATATCTACTAAGGGTTATAAATCTTGTCTAGATTGTGGTGATTGGTTGAGATCAATCTATAGTAAGAATCTCAACAAAAATATTTATCCTCAACATTGACAATTCTTGCCTGATGATCATCCATTAAGATGTAAAAGAGAAGCGATACATTTTAATGGAAAGCTTGAAACAGGTCAGTGTCCAAAACCAATGATGCCTATGGATTGGTATAAAAAATGGATAGATGGATATTTGATAGATCCACAATCAGAAATCTTCAGTGATGATGAAGATAATGAGAATGTGAAGAGAGGTAAAGGAAAAGTGGCACTTGCAAAGAATATATCAATATGGTATTCTTTGGAGTATTGGAAAAAGTTAAAAGTATGTCATCTTCTTGATCCTATGCATATATTCAAGAATATTTGTTATTCATTATGGCAACATCTTCATGGATTAAACGACACCATAGCATCAACGAATGATTGGAAGGACCAAAACTCAAAACCAAATTTATGGCCAGTTTTTGATAGACATCGACAAGAAACGACTTATGCACCTGCTCCTTGGGTACTTACAACAAAAGAGATATAGACTATTAACAATAGGATTCAATTGATTTGGAATCCTATAGGATATGGAACATCTTTCCAGAACATGTTTACTATGGATGATAAGAGCTAATCTCGCTTAAAGACCCATGATTCGCATAACGTTTTGAAGCACATTTTACCTTTGGTTATTGATGGATGTACAACGAAAGGAGTACAAGATGTGATCTATCGTCTTAGATCACTTATAAGGTAACTATGATACTTTTATATTTAATATATATGAATATTTGATATCTTTTATTTTTGAGTTAATTTCTTTATAATTTCTTTTATGATGTGTATAAGTGGATTACATCAAAAGAGATTGACAAAAACTCAATCCCACAAAAGAAATGTGAATGCAAAGAGCTAGTATGTTTGATGGAGAAAGAGCTTCCTACTTCATTTTTTGATATTCAGGTTCATTTATTAGTCCATCTTGTAGATGAAATAGAGATTGTAGGTGTTGTCAACACTCGATGGATGTTTTGGGTTGAGTGATTTATGGGAATATTAAAAGGTTATGTGCGGCAAAGAGTGAAACCAGAAGGATCCATGGCAAAGGGTTGGATTCTTGAGGAGTGCATGAACTATGTTTGTGAGTATCTTGAAAGAGTTCATGAAGAAGCTCCACGTGCATGGACTAATAAGTCTTCTTCAAAAATAATAGATGAGGTATTATCAGGTAAGGGGGTTCCATTTTTATTTACACTTCAAGAAAAAAACGATGTTTCTACTTTTGTAGCATATAATAGCAAATGCATGCAAGCATTCATTAGTGAGTTCGAAGAAGAACTTCAAAATCTCTGAAGTAAAAGACGAACAAACAAAAGATATAGATGTAATCTCAATCATAATGAGATTACAAATATATCTTCTTTCATGGATTGGCTATATACTCATTTGCAACGAGACAATGCAAATAATGAAGAAATCTCAGATGAGCAGAGAGAGAGAGTTAATGATAGTCTCTGAACGAAAGATAATTTTATTCTAATAATATTTTGTTTTTTTCATATATGTATGTTAGTTTCTCTTTACTAATTTAATTTCTTTTGTAGGCTTCAATGTTCACTAATATGTGGGCTTTTGGACAACATATTAGAATCAAAGATATTGATTCTTTACGTAAAACAGAGGATTCTAGCATTGTTGCTTCTTTCAAGCAACTATCACTTGCTAGCTCAAAAATATGCGAATCTTTTTGATGGCGAACTTGGTTATGTGGGAGTTGTTGTTGGTATCTACGAAATATCGTTTCGTACATTCAAACTTGTAGAAAAAAGTTTATATTACCAAAAAGATGGCAATAATGAAAACATATGAGTACATTAGATAGTAAATCCTACTCTAGTATCGATCAATAACTTGAATCATTTGAATGGATATCAGATAATAGATTCTTCTTTATTTAACTAGAATATCAATGAATCCCACTAGAGAGATGAAATCATGTTCTTTTAAGTGTATGCTTAAAATTTTATATATAGCATTATTTTTTAGGAGACAATTTTTGTCATGTATGTATGCATATGTGTGTGTATTCATGTGCAATGTGTTTATAATTTTGTATGCATGTATAAGTATACATGTGTGCATGTAGGCATGTATATGTGATGTGAATATATGTATATGTGTAAATGTGTATGCACCTATATGTATATATGTGTGCATATAGGCATGTATATTTGATGCATATGTATCTACTCCATAATTTTACATGTATGTATGTGTATCTATATGGTGTGTATATATCTTTACATAAATTATGATCCTTGTTGATTCGAGTAGCTATATATAGAGGCATAAGGTTGGGAGGAGAGACATCTCTCTAGTAGGTGGTCGGAGGAATAGATGTAATGTGTACATATACTTCAACCATACAGCTAAAAGGCTGAATTAGGGTTTCTAAATTAGGGTTTCTTAATTAGGATACATATATATATATATATATATATAAACTATGTGTATGTGTGTATGCATGTGTATGTGTATGTGTATATATGTATGTATATATGATTATGTGAGTCTATGTGTGTGTACATATGATTATGTATGTGTATGTGTATGTTTCTATGTGTGCATTCATTATATGTGTGTATCTGCATGCATGTGTATGTGTGTGTGTGTGTAAATGTGCATGTATGTGTGTGTATGGATGTTTATATGTGTATGTGGGTGTATGCATGTATGTGTACCTCGAGACGCACTCCTTTCTCTCTCTCTCTCTCATATACATACATACATAAACACACATACGCATATCCACATATATATACATACACACATACACATGTATGCATGTGACCTGATGTGCGTGTACATTTGTGTATATATGTGTATGTATATAAACATGTGTATAATATATATGTAAATATATATATATATATATATATATATATATATATATATATATATATATATATGTATATATATATATATATATATATATATATATATATATATATATATATATATATATATATATATATATATATATATATATATATATATATATATATATATAGTTACTCATATAAATATAACAAATAGAAGCAATGCATACTGC
Organism: Ceratopteris richardii; assembly: GCA_020310875.1. NCBI lineage: Eukaryota > Viridiplantae > Streptophyta > Polypodiopsida > Polypodiales > Pteridaceae > Ceratopteris > Ceratopteris richardii. Next base: position 48,675,663 of record CM035407.1, on the reverse strand, counting down.
GCATTATCACAATGATGAGCCATAAGTGTTCGCATCTCTTTTCGACACCACTTATGCGACCACCCAGTCCCAAATTCTATCTTAAGTGAACTAAGTACATATTTTTTATCACTCTAATCATGCTCACTACAAAAATAAAAAAAAATGTAAATAAAACATAAGATGTTTAGTTCAACTTATATGTAAAACTTATATTTACTTCCACTGCAAGTGGACAAGGCGTAGGTAGGAGTCGCATAATGGTTGCATTCTTCTCTTGAAGTCCAATCCACTCCCTATATACATTGTATTGCCCTCTGGCTCTATATCGCACTCCAACCCTAGGGTGCCTATGCATGTCCTCATAGGCACCTGTGCTCTGCTCTCATGATCTAGAGGTGGTATAGGTGTCCTAGAAATAGATAGATAAAAATAAATAAAAATATGTTATAATATCATTAAAAGAATTTGTGGAAAAAAACATACCTATGAGTAGATAATTCTCTTCCTACATGTGGAGCCACGGAAGAGCCCTCCTTTTGTCACTGGGTAAGCATCTGGATCATAAAATCCAACTCATCATCATGCATCTCTGAGTACGCATGCATGACGATCCCTAAGGTATCATGCAGAACTCTTGCTCTCATAAGACCTTTTATGAGAGTGAGTTTCACCTTTCTCTTTCTACTAGGATCCATAATATCTATACATATAAAACAAAACGGGTTAGAAATCAATATATGTATTTGTACATATGTATGCATGTATATGTATGTGTGTGTATGTATGTGTATGTGTAGGTGTATGCATGTGTATGTGTGCACTGTGTATGTATGCGTACATATATATGCATGTGTATGTATGTGTGTATGTTTGTGGGTAGGTATACATGTGACCTGATGTGCATATACAAATATGTGTGTGTATATGTATGTGTATGCATGTGTATGTGTGTATGCATGTGTATGTGTATATGCATGTGTGTATATGTGTGTATCTATATGCGTGTATGTATATGTAAGTACATATATGTATGTGTATGTGTATGTGTATGTAGGTGTATATTTGAGTGTGTATGTGTGTATATGTGAGTGTATCTATATGTGTCTATGTATATGTAAGTACGTATATGTGTGTGTATGTGTATGTAAGTGTATATGTGAGTTTGTGTATGTGTGTATATGTGTATGTGGGTGTGTATGCATGTATGTCCGTATGTATGCATACGCATGTGCATTATGTATGCATATGTATGCATGTGTGTGTACGTGTATGTATGTGTGTCTCTATGTGTGTGCATGCATATTTATGTTTAGTGTATGTGTGTTTTCATATGCATGCATGTGTGTATGTATATGCCTATGCATGCGCACATGTGCATATATGATCTATATATGTATATGTGTATGCATGTGCAAGTGTGTATGCATGCATGTGTATATGCATGTTTGTATGTATGTGTGTATGTGTGTATATGCATGTATGTATATGTGTGTGTGTATATGTAAGTACGTATATGTGTGTGTATGTGTATGTAAGTGTATATGCGAAGGTGTGTATGTGTGTATATGTATATGTGGATGTGTATGTGTGTGTATGCATATGCATGTGCTTATGTATGCATATGCATGTGCTTATGTATGCATATGCATGTGCTTATGTATGCATATGTATGCATGTGTGCATGTGTGCATGTATGTGTGTATGCATGTATGTATGTATCCATATGCATATGCATTATGTATGCATATGTATGCATGTGTGTATATGTGTGTGTGTATGTGTGTGTGTCTATGTGTGTATATACATGTGTATGTGTATATATGTGTCTGTATGCATGTGTATGTGTGTGTGTAAATATGTGTGTGTATGTGTCTATGTGCTCATGTGTGTGTGTGTGTGTCTATGTGTGTATGTGTGTGTGTGTCTATGTGTGTATGTGTGTATGTGTGTGTGTGTCTATGTGTGTATGTGTGTGTGTCCATGTGTGTATGTATGTGTGTGTCTTTGTGTGTATATATGTGTGTATGTGTATATATGTGTCTGTATGCATGTGTATGTGTGTGTGTAAATATGTGTGTATGTGTCAATGTGTGTATGTGTGTGTGTGTGTCTATGTGTGTATGTGTGTGTGTGTGTCTATGTGTGTGTGTCTATGTGTGTATGTGTGCGTGTCTATGTGTGTATATATGTGTGTGTGTATGCATGTGTATGTGTGTGCAAATCTATGTGTATGTGTGTGTAGGTGTCTATGTGTGTATGTGTGTGTGTGTGTCTATGTGTGTATGTGTGTGTGTCTATGTGTGTATGTGTGTGTGTCTATGTGTGTGTGTGTCTATGTTTATATATATGTGTGTATGTGTATATATGTGCGTGTATGCATGTGCATGTGTGTCTATAAATCTATGTGTATGTGTGTGTGTATGTATGTATGTGTATGTGTCTATGTGTGTGTGCGTCTATGTGTGTATGTGTGTGTATCTGTGTGTATGTGTGTGTCTATGTGTGTATATACATGTGTATGTGTATATATGTGTGTGTATGCATGTGTATGCATGTGTATGTGTGTGGATGCATGTATTGTTGAAGAATCACTCACTAATTAGACATAAAGTCATGAAGACATATGAAGGACGAAGAAAGACGAAAAGAAGCAGAAACAAAGCATTCAGAAAAATCAAGCCTTAGTGAAGGGACAAATTCACAACTGTAATATAGTTCATAGAAACTTCCAGAATTACGAGTTTTTGAGTCTTGGAACAAATATGTATATAAGTGAGTTTGAATAGAAGAAAGATATAAGTGCAGTAGAATGCGCAAGAGAGCTGAGATACAGAAGTACGTACGTATGTAGAGATGAATAAGTAAAACCTGAACTGTCAAGTATTCATCTGTAAGAGAGATGGTAAGGAAGAGCTACTCAGCATAGGAGAGTTTTCCATGGCTATGAGGGAAGTGAGGCCAAGCCATTATGTACACATCTTCTCTAATAGAAAACACATGTTTGTGTGGAAGAGTTTGAGCGCATTCTTCTTGTGTGAAGAAATCTAAGTGATTTCATGTTACTGTGAAAGTTAGTTAACAGTTACAGTTTTCTTAGTGCAAATTTTACAGTACTTCTACAAGTTAGATCTCACAATATAGTGTAAAGTTTTTCATGAATGATAGCTTATCTTGAAGCTACTAGTCTCAGCTACAAATTGATTAAAAGAGTTTTGTGAAACGGGACATGCGTATAGTACTATGTCTGACAGTAAAGGCATCCAAAACTGATGAAGTTTTCTCTCAAACTTCAGATAGAGTTCATTCATTGAAGGAAGCTCAAGTATTACCTTCTTACTTCATTTACAATCATTTGAAGTAACTACAAACAAAATTGCAGTTGATTCCGGTAATATTTCGATAATATTACGGTACAATTACGGTGACATTCTAGTAATAGTCCGATGAAGTTCCGGTGAGATTCCAGTAAGTTCAAAACACAGTTTTAACACATTTAAGTGGCGAAAAGAATATCTAACAGTAAGAAAACAAAGAATTGTAAAGATTAAGGTAAATGAGATCATAATTGAAGCCTGAAGAAAAGGCAAAATTTCTTGTAAAGTAAAATTTTCAAATTTCACTAAATACAGTTATAAAGTTTTCAGTTTCAGGAAAGTTGCTAAGCTATTGATGCTTATAGAGGTGTTCTTATATCACTCTAGCTTAGTTCTTGTGACGTGGCGAATTCCGTAGCTTAGTTTCAAGCTCTCGTCGTGTCAACATGTATGTGTGTGTGTGTGTGTGTATGTGTGTGTAAGTGTGTGTGTGTGTGTGTGTCTATGTGTGTATCTGTGTGTGTCTATGTGTGTGTCTATGTGTGTATATATGTGTGTGTATGCATGTGTATGTGTGTGTGTAAATCTCTGTGTATGTGTGTGTATGTGTCTATGTGTGTAGGTGTGTGTGTCTATGTGTGTATGTGTGTATGTGTGTGTGTCTATGTGTGTATATACATGTGTATGTGTATATATGTGTGTGTATGCATGTGTATGTGTGTGTGTAAATCTGGGTGTATATGTGTGTGTATGTGTCTATATGGGTATGTGTGTGTGTCTATGTGTGTATGTGTGTGTGTAAATCTGTGTGTATGTGTGTGTATGTGTGTATGCCTCTATGTGTGTAAGTGTGTGTGTGTCTGTCTGTCTATGTGTGTATGTATGTGTGTCTATGTGTGTATGTCTATGTGTTTATGTGTGTGTCTACGTCTGTATATACATGTGTATGTGTATATATGTGTGTGTATGCATGTGTATGTGTGTGTGTGTGTGTGTAAATCTATGTGTATGTGTATGTATGTGTCTATGTGTGTATGTGTGTGTGTGTGTCTTTGTGTGAATGTGTGTGTATCTATGTGTGTACGTGTGTGTCTATGTGAGTATATACATGTGTATGTGTATATATTTGGGTGTATGCATGTGTATGCGTGTGTGTGTGTGAATGTGTGTGGATGTGTGTGTGTGTGTAAGTGTGTATCTATCTCTGTGTGTGTATGTGTGTGTGTATCTATGTGTGTATGTGTGTTTGTCTATGTTTGCATGTGTGTGTCTATGTGTGTATATATGTGTGTGTATGTGTCTATGTGTGTGTGTCTCTATGTGTGTGTGTGTCTATGTGTGTGTCTATGTGTGTATATACATGTGTATGTGTAAATATGTGTGTGTATGTGTGTGCATAAATCTATGTGTATGTGTGTGCATAAATCTATGTGTATGTGTAAATATGCATGTGTATGTGTGTGTATGTGTCTATGTGTGTGTGTCTCTATGTGTGTGTGTCTATGTGTGTGTCTATGTGTGTATATACATGTGTATGTGTAAATATGTGTGTGTATGTGTGTGCATAAATCTATGTGTATGTGTATGCATGTGTGTGTATGTGTCTATGTGTGTATGTGTGTGTGTGTGTCTATGTGTGTGTGTGTATATATGTGTGTCTATGTGTGTATATACGTGTGTATGTGTATATATGTGTGTATGCATGTGTATGTGTGTGTATATGTGTGTGTGTAAATGTGTGTGTATGTGTGTATATATGTGTGTGTATTTGTGTGTGTATTTGTGTGTGTATGTGTGTTTGTGTTTATGTGTGTTTATGTGTGTATGTGTGTGTGTCTATGTGTGTATGTGTGTGTGTCTATGTGTGTGTCTATGTGTGTATATATGTGTGTGTATGCATGTGTATGTGTGTGTGTAAATCTATGTGTATGTGTGTGTATGTGTCTATGTGTGTATGTGTGTGTATGTGTGTGTGTGTATGTGTGTGTGTGTCTATTTGTGTATGTGTGTGTGTCCATGTGTGTATGTGTGTATATATGTGTGTGTATGCATGTTTATGTGTGTGGAAATCTATGTGTATGTGTGTTTTTGTATGTTTGTGTATGTGATTGTATGTGTGTCTATGTGTCTATGTGTGTATGTGTGAGTATGTGTGTGTGTCTATATGTGTATGTGTGTGTGCCTCTGTGTGTCTTTGTGTGTATATGCATGTGTATGTGTATATATGTGTGTGTATGCATGTGTATGTGTGTGTAAATGTGTGTCTATGTATGTGTGTGTGTGTGTGTATGTTGATGGGGGATGATTCTAACACCCAAATGCAACAATGGAAGATGGCTGCCCTCCACTAGGTCCACAAGTAGTGATATATGCTCAATGTTCTGATCTTTTGTCTTCACCACTACAGAGACATGAAATGAAATTTTGCAAACTTATAGTAGACTATAAGAGCTACCCAAAAAGTTTTAAATAATCCAAAATGAATATTCTAGCTGGGAAAACCACCCTCTGCAAAACAGGCTAACTGTTTGCAACACTCTCTGCTATGTGCAGAGATATACCTTCACAAAGTTGGCAATTTCTCACAGCTCACTCAACCAAATAAATTGAAAGTTTTGCAAAGTTTAGGGCACTATATGAGAGACCAAATGAACCTTGAAATCAATGAAAATGAGTACAATGAAAGAGCAAACAATGCTTTGCAATCTGGTACAATCAGATTTGGAAAAGCCTAACTACACCTCTAGATAGAGAGGAGCAAAATCATGAGAAAATGAGGTAAGCAAGCAAGGGTGCTGCTTACTAGAGTTTATGACTTTACAACTTAGTGGGAAACTTGTGGCATGCATAAAACTCAAGAAACAAAGGTGGGACGATGCTTATATAGAGTTTTACTTTTCCTACAATCTAGCTAACCACCCACCAATCAGTGTAGGTGCACTGTTTGGTGGCTGATTTGATGAGATTTGAATTTGATTGAGTTTGGTGGAGCTTGTAACTTTATTCCATGATTTTGGGTCCTGCTTTTTGATTGGTCCACTTTCAAAAATCGTGGTTGAGCCCTTTTGCATGATTGAGACTTGATTTTCAACACTCCCCCTCAAGTCTCAATGCCTAGGTCCTTCATTCCAATGCATGCCTTGAAGTGTTGTAGCTTTACTCCATCCAATGCTTTAGTAAACATATATGCATATTGGTCCTTTGTATTGACATGCTCCACCTTGACATCCTTTGACATGATCTTCTCTCTAATAAAGTGGTAATGCACTTCTATATGCTTCGACCTTGCATGGAACACTCGATTTTGAGCCAAGCATATGCTACTTATGTTGTCACAAAAATATGTACTTGCTTAACCTGCAAATCAAGATCAACAAAAAACTTCTTGAGCCACATAAGCTCACATGACACTTGTGCTAAGCCTCTATACTCAGCTTCGGTTGATGAGAGATCCACTGTTGGTTTTTTCTTTGACATCCATGAGATGGTCTTCTTCTCTAGCATGATAACATATCCACTAGTGCTCCTCCTGTCATCTTTGGAACGTACCCAATCAGCATTACAATAAGCTTGTACATTTAATCCATCATCAAATGGATAATATAGAGCTTCATTCAATGATCCTTTGAGGTGCCTAAGTACCCTTTTGGATGCAACAAGATGGAAGTACTCTTGGTGCTTGCAAAAATTGAGATGACACTCTAAGTATATGTGCAATATCTGGTCTTGTCATAGTAGCATACACGAGAGAGCCAATTATTGAGCTATAAATGGTGACATCCTTCATTTCTTCACATTCATGAGAACTTAGTTTAACATTTACTTCTAATGGATTTGAAATGGGCTTGCAATCACACAAGCCAAACTTCTTCAAAAGATCTAGAATGTATTTCCTTTGCATCAAGTATATACCTTCCTCTTTATATAGTACTTCAATCCCAAGGAAGTACCTTAAAATCCCTAAATCTGAGATTTTAAACTCATATCCGAGCTTTCTCTTTAGGTACTTGATGTTGGCTTCATCATCCCTTGTAATGATCAAATCATCAACATATATACAAATGAAAACAATTTTGCTACCTTCCTTCTTCACAAAGAGTGATGGGTCTACATGACTTCGATTGTATCCACATTTTACCAAGTACTCCACAAGTCTTTGGTTCCAAGCTCTTGGGCCTTGCTTGAGTCCATAAAGAGCCTTCTTCAGCCTGCATATATGATGTGGAAACCTCTCATCTTCAAAGCCTTGGGGCTGCTCCATGAAGACTACCTCTTCAAGCTCTCCATTTAGGAAAGCATTCTTCATATCCAATTGGTACATCTTCCAACCTTTTGAGGCTGAAATGGCAATCAAACTTTTGATGGTGGACATCTTAGCTACCTTACTAAATGTTTCCGCAAAATCTATGCCATAGGTTTAAGCAAAACCTTTGGTAACCAGCTGTAGCTCAAGCATAAGCACCACCTCCTTTACTTGTCAATCCATGGAGACGTGAGGACTGGTATGAAAACCACGAGCAAGGCACAAGTGCGTGAGTGAAAGCACACAAACATGCACACACATACACACACACACACAAGGTAAGATCAAAGAGAGGAACAATGGAAAGCTTCGATTACAAAAGAGTTCTCTTACAAAAGCTCTATTCTCTAACAAGCTAACCTCAAAAATGAGCTCTCTAGCTCTTTTTACAGTTTTTTGACTAGTTTTGGCCCTGTCTAGACCTAGTGTCTGGCCTAGTTAAAAATTAGGTTCCAGGGCTTATTTGAGGGCTCAAATGAAGTCTAAAAATTATGAGAATTGGTAGGATGATACTTCTAATACTCCTCAAGCTTGAGGACTCCTCCGCTTGAACAAAATGGAGTTACAAAAATAGAAAATGGTATTTACAATGGTTTTTAGTGATGAGAATCACTATTTTTATAGGGATTTCTTCTGAAAATTTGACATACACTTCTTGGAGCTCCCTACTTGCTCCTTCTTCTTGTGTGTCCACCTCTTTGATGTGCTCTTGTGCTTTGTCCTTGACCTTCAGCTTCAACACTCCCCCCCCCCCTCTCGAGTCTGTCGTCCCTGACAGACCCTTGTTGTAGTGGTTGTTCCAAGTAGGGCTTTGAGAGGGAGCGTCCCTTCTGTATGAACAAAAGTCGTCTGACTTCCAGATGTGGTAGGATTGGTTGTCTGGTTCTTCATCTATCACTGCGAGTCTTTGCACGTTGTAGTCCCTTGGTATGTGCTTTTTCCTTGGATTCCAGCATGACTATGTCGTTGTGAGTCTCCGTTGATGTCTTCTAGATCTTCCAAAGTTGATGTTCATAGTAGTCATGCCAAGTACTCGTAACCCATATTGAGTGATGGGTAAGTGTGTTTGTGCATGGGTTGAGGAAAACATGTGCCTTGTGCACGGCCTTGTAATATAGCCCTATGAATGCTTACTTGGGAAATGCATTGGAAGAAGTATGGTGCAAAAATTGGCGGTCTTGAGTTAAGTGCTCAAGGGGGTGCCGACAAAGAGGTTTCCTAATCTATCATGGTTATGGTGTTTCTAGAGTAAAGATACTTACCATGGAGAAGGGTCGATGGATGGTTATCTCTTCTTAAACTTCTATCCAAATTGATAAGTGCCCAGTAATCAACAGTTCCACCTTCAACTAAGCATGAATCATTCACGTTTCATGAGCCAAACCTGGGAACAAGTGCCTCCTTTTCCCTTTTTTTTGTTTTGAAGGAACAATGTCACCAAACAAGAAGACAGATGTTAGTATCAAAAAATGGTTTACATGTATCAATGTGCTCTCGTGCATGGGACTCTCAATCGTGTCTATGCATGGCCATGTAATGTGGCCCTATATTAATGCATACTTTGGAAATGCATGACTTGAATGGTGCAAAAGACAAGGTTGTGCAAGGAGCACATGGTTGTCGCTCGTCGAGGCTTTCGATGTTATTTGTGGATGTTGATACCACCTGTCGTGGAGGTATCCATTGGATCTCGAGATGACAACTGATCCGTCTTTCTTATGGGGATCCATTTGAGAACGATCTACGACTGTGTAGTGAGCATCTTTGGCCTATTCATCCTTGGATGGTTTCTTGATTGTTGTGTCCTTTGTGGTTGGTGCTTTGGTTTTGTAGGGGCTGCTGATGCTTTTGGCTTCCAAACCCCTACCTTTGTGGCTGGTCGCTTAACTCGAGAGGTTAATTGGTTTACTTTTATTCTTGGTGTTTAGTTTTGACCTTTGCCTCGCCTTGGCTTCATTGTTGAGACTTTTCGCGTATGGGAGAGCATAAGTTGTTGCGGACGTAAGAGCTTCCTAGGTACCCACAAGTGTAATCGCCCCTGTTGAGCTGCAACTAATTTCTTAGGCACCCAAATTTATCGGATACCTTGTGGTTGAGCATGTCCGAGCTTCTTCCGGCGTCTTTTGGCCTGGTGTGCTTGCGTGGATGGGGTTTGTGGGGGCAAGGCTGGTGGTTGCTCTCCTTTGCGTACCCAGATCTGTCTCATGCCCGGAACTACTTTCTTGTTGAATGGTGTCTTTCTATTTGCTATAGCAGTTGACTTGAATTGTTGTGCTTGCTTCTGAGGTTGAACTACTATGGATGCTTTAGTCTTCAAAAAAGAAGGAGGGTTTGCTTGCCTTTGCGACTCTCCTTCCATGATTGAGTCCTTCTGGATCATTGAGCTTTTGACACATGTAACATCTTCTTCCAGATGGTTAGTCTTAGAAGAACTAAGAGAATGTGGGACATCAGGATTTGTGAGCATGCAGTTATTTAATTCTAATGTAATACATTGTCCTTGTACCCAAACTTGAAAAATTTGACTTCTTAGTTTTAACTGCATGGTCATAGATCCAATCTTGACCCAAGACAAGTGGTTCTATAAGGTTCTCATCTTGACACACTAGCACTTTGACTTTCATTGGAACATCTTGAACGTAGATGGGAAGTTCCACCTCGCCCAAACAAGGGGTTTCCACACCTCCCAATCCTATGAGATAAGCTTCTATGCGATTGATGTTCAACTGCAAGTCTTGGCAGTAGGACAATCTAATTGCATTACTTGCTGCACCTGAGTCAATCAATGCTTTGACAGTCCTGGCACCCTTTCCTTGTCCTATCTCTATGGTCACAAAAGGACGTTGGTCAATGACTTGAGAAGTAGTTATGCCCGATTTTTGACACATATCCATGTGATATTTTGGGGCTTTTGAGTTGACATCTAGGCCTAGTCGCCTTAACTTATTTCGCCTAATATGCTCTCTGGCCTCTGCCTGTGCTTCTTCCCTCACCCTTAACTCCTCTTCTTTTCGCTTCTTAGCAGTGTTGAGTCTCGTAAGCATATCCTCTATAAAAGGTTCTTAGTATAACTTGACTCTACATCCACTAATATAGTTTGGCAAGATATCTCCTTCTAAGGTGGCCAACTGAACTGCACCGCTAGTGGAAATTCTATTAATGATCATGGGTCCGTATCCTCTTTTTTCAAATTTACGGGCATGTTGTTTTAGTGTGTACACCAACACTAGGTCTTCCTCTTTCAATCCTTTATCTTTGATGTGTGCCTCAAAGTAAGCCTTTTGTCTTTTCTTTGCAGCATAGATGCCTACTAGGGGCATTAACTTTTTTAAGGTTAATACACGCTCGCAACTTCCCGTTCTTCTTGGGCACCACTACAATGGGGGACACCCATTCAGGCTTCTGTTTGGTGGGCTTGGCATCAGCAGTCATGGGGATATTATGAGAGAAAATTCTTGGATCTACCCCTTTCAAGTCTCTATAGTGCCACGCAAAAACATCCCTATATTTCGTTAATAGAGCTACGAGCTCCATTTCTTCTCTTGCACTTAGGTCATCTCCTATATATGTGCATCTATCTTCTTTAAAGCAACTATCCATCACAATGGACTCTATATCATCGTCATTCTCTTCTTCTTCTATGACATCACTAGGGTCACATTCTTCTAGCAAGGGCTGACACATGAGCACTGAGATATCATAACCCTCCTCATCACAATGAGGTGTCCACTGTTCCTCGTTGACAGCGATGTCCATGGTGGCTAAGATTTCTGGCCAGCCATGAGGCTCAAATTCCTCCTCCGAAAAGATCATCGGTGTGTAGGCTGGGTCTCTAACTGGTCTATCTCATGGTGAAGTTCCTTCTTCTCTCGCCTTCAAGCATTTTTCCTCTTCCTCTACGACCTTACACATCCACAAATGAGTATCTTCATGCAACCAGGATGGGTCAGGAGAACTTCCAGAATGCACAGAGATTGAATCTTCTTTTACTTTGTGGATAGGGTTCCATTGTAGGGGTGGTACATCTCTGAAGGATTAATCCTTCAAATTGACCTTGGTGGTGACCCCTAAGTGTTGTAAGTACAAGGAGTTGGTTCCCCAATCCTGTACTATTTGCAATTGTCGTAGGAAGGGTCTTCGTAGGATCATCTCATACACATTATTTTTCTCAAAGTCACATATAGCAAATGTGTGCTCAAACTCTACATCACAAGTGGTTACAGTTATCCCTTCTAGCAATCCTAGAGGTCTTTCAAAATGGCCGTCTGCCATTTGAAGCTTCATTCTAGTTGGTCTTAATGTGGGTTTGCCCCATTGCTTCCACAAGGAGGTGGTCACAATAGCAACACCAGCACCTGAATCTATGATTGCTTTGGTTGTGTAACCTTGGTAGGTGATTGGAAGATAAGTATTACCTTCTTCACCCTCACACATGTCCACTATTTTTTCTAGAGGTATCTCTGGTACTTTTTGCTTAGAGCATGTTTTTGGCATATTGGAATCAAGTTCTGGTACCTGATCCTTCACATGATTCCATAGCTCAGGTTTTGCTTTGAGCAGCTCTTCTACAGTGAGATGACATTGAACCTTAGTGTTCTTCACGACATCGGTGTTCCTTGGAACCACTGAGTCTTCATTTCTTACCAATATTGTGGGAGCTCTAATCTGAAGAGACTCAGATTCCCATGGGCCTAGAAATTGGGGCAGTTCTTCTAAGCTATTAGATTCAAAATCTAATCTTTCATCTTCTTGTTGTTCTGCTTCATCTCCGTAAATAGATGGAATGTCTTAGGGAAATTGATCATGAAGATCATCAATCTCGAGAATAGGAGGGGAATTACCCTTCTCCTTGGCCCATTTCTCTTCTTGTATTTCCCGCAAGAACTCTTGAGAGTACTGTTGAATTGAAGGAGGTATTCCAACATCCATGGAATTAGGAACATAAGCTCCCATTGGATGTGAACTTCCTCTTTCAATAACTGGTTGAGCCTATGGAGGTAAAGAAACTTGTGGTTTGTTTACCAACTGCTCTAATCTTTCTAGTAAGCCCTAGAAATGCAAGTCCGGTTTGACAGAGTTTGTCTGATTGAACTTTTGACTAGTCTCGAGTATAGCTTGAGCTTGTTCTACCATTTTCATGCACATTTTCATCCGTTCAATCTCTAAATGCGCTCTAGGGTAACTTTTGTCTAGGTTTGCAGTTGTTGGCGCTTCTTGAAGTCGAGCCTGGTAGGCCTTGAACATCATGTCCAAGCCTTTTGGGGTTGGATCTGCAAGAACAGACCTTGGTTGCGGCCTATTTACAATGGGTGGTGGGATGGGACGAGGTGGAGTGGATGGAGTTTCGGCATGCGAGGGACTTTGAGATGCAATGTCTTTTATCTTTGTTTTTGCTTCTTTTAGGCTTTCTTCTAGTTCTGATAACTTTTTATTCCACTTGCGATTGGCTTTCTCCATGGTATCCTTCCATGTTCTTGTTTTCCTCTTACTAGGCTCTCCTGATTCACTTGACTCTAATTGTTCAGCTGGCTTATCCTGTTTTAAGGCTTGTGCTCTAGTGAGTGCTTGTACAGGAGCCACATTACTACTACTTGAACTTGAATCTGCCACTAAGCCTACCACATTAATGGGTGTAATCTTGGGTGCACTGGAGGGGTTTCTTGGACAATCTCTGGGGAGATGGTCTTTGCCAGATTCAGGATAAAAGGCTTGTATTGTGATAGCCTCACCTTGACTCAGAGTTGATGGGTGGGGACATTCACGAATGAAATGGTCGCCCTGACATCTGAAACATGGTCCTCTAGGGGCTTGTGGTATTACTTGTCTCAATTGGGGCCTGGGGTTGGGATTCATATACATTTCTATGAAGATGAAGAAGAAAATTCACAAAATGAACAAAAATGACAGTTTTTTTTACCTTCCAACGTCGCAAATCTACGATCTTACCATCACAACGCTCGTCCTTGAAGCTCTCTCCCCGGCAATGGCGCCAAAATTTGGTGTAGCTCAAGCGTAAGCACCACCTCCTTTACTTGTCAATCCGCGGAGACATGAGGACTGGTATGAAGACCACGAGCAAGTGAAGGCACAAGTGCGTGAGTGAAAGCACACAAACATGCACACACATACACACACACGCGCACAAGGTAAGATCAAAGAGAGGAACAGTGGAAAGCTTCGATTGCAAAAGAGTTCTCTTACAAAAGCTCTATTCTCTAACAAGCTAACCTCAAAAATGAGCTCTCTAGCTCTTTTTGTAGTTTTTTGATTAGTTTTGGCCCTCTCTAGACCTAGTGTCCGGCCTAGTTAAAAATTAGGTTCCAGAGCTTATTTGAGGGCTCAAATGAAGTCTAAAAATTACGAAAATTGGTAGGATGATACTTCTAATACTCCTCAAGCTTGAGGACTCCTCCGCTTGAACAAAATGGAGTTACAAAAATAGAAAATGGTATTTACAATGGTTTTTAGTGATGAGAATCACTATTTTTATAGGGATTTCTTCTGAAAATTTGACATACACTTCTTGGAGCTCCCTACTTGCTCCTTCTTCTTGTGTGTCTACCTCTTTGATGTGCTCCTATGCTTTGTCCTTGACCTTCAGCTTCAACACTGGTGTAGCTCAAGCGTAAGCACCACCTCCTTTACTTGTCAATCCACGGAGATGTGAGGACTGGTATGAAGACCACGAGCAAGTGAAGGCACAAGTGCATGAGTGAAAGCACACAAAGATGCACACACATACACACACACACGTGCACAAGGTAAGATCAAAGAGAGGAACAATGGAAAGCTTCGATTGCAAAAGAGTTCTCTTACAAAAGCTCTATTCTCTAACAAGCTAACCTAAAAAATGAGCTCTCTAGCTCTTTTTATAGTTTTTTGACTAGTTTTGGCCCTGTCTAGACCTAGTGTCCGGCCTAGTTAAAAATTAGGTTCCATGACTTATTTGAGGGCTCAAATGAAGTCTAAAAATTATGAAAATTGGTAGGATGATACTTCTAATACTCCTCAAGCTCGAGGACTCCTTGGCTTGAACAAAATGGAGTTACAAAAATAGAAAATGGTATTTACAATGGTTTTTAGTGATGAGAATCACTATTTTTATAGGGATTTCTTCTGAAGAATTTGACATACACTTCTTGGTGCTCCCTACTTGCTCCTTCTTCTTGTGTGTCCACCTCTTTGATGTGCTCCTGTGTTTTGTCCTTGACCTTTAGCTTCAACACCAGCCTTGCTTTATACCTAGAGATGCTCCCATCTGCATGCCTCTTCACCTTATACACTATCAGGTATTTGCATATCCATGTAGAGATCCATTGTTGTGGTGAAGGACTCCCACTTGTCATCAGCTTTAATTCCATTGATGATTTGCATCACTATGTGCTCTTCCTCTATCTCTTCTCCAATGCTTGCAAGTTGGTCAGCCACATCTTTCATTTTGGTTACATAATCAGCCACTCCTTGCTTTGGTTGTTTCTTTAGGGTTGTGAATTCCATCCATGATTGATTCTTCCTAGCTCTTGTGTTTGAGGAGAAATATGATGAAATCACTTCCCAAGTCTCTTGGGGAGGTCTTGCAATTTCTAACATATGGTAACAAGAAATCAGAGATTGATTTTAGTAAGTAAGACCTAGCAAGAGCATCCTTTGCACACCATGTGGTCAGCCTCTCTTGCTCTTCCTTTGTTGGTTGATGCTTGCTTCTAATGATTGGAATCTCTTCATCTCCTTAGATGTATCCATATAGAATTCTCCATTGAAGGTATGCTTGCATCCTTAGTGACCATGCTGAATAGTTGTTCCTATCCAATTTGTCAATGAAGGATGGATCTCCCATCTTGATTGTTATTGCTCTGATTCCACTATTGGAGGAGTGTAGATAGTTACAAGAGATGAAGTATTGTAGCTAGATCCTGCTTTAGACCTGCTAAAAGTAATGACCGGAGAGTGTTGTGGGCCTCTTTAGCTAGCTAATGAATATAAATAATCACATATGTTTTTTAAGTCATAACATAACATTTATTTTTCAACTCGGAAAAGTCTCGAATGGATGGAGCTTCAGATTCAATCGCTGCCGGAGATGTGGAAGAAGACTGCTAAATAGACATATTGGACGAAGACTGTGGCTTTGGTGAAGCTCTCGCAACGATGTGTGTTCTTCTTTCTCCATCGCGACGGTCCATTGAGGCAGTGCCCACGGAAATTACTTTTTTCATCATGATAATTCTCTAAACTTCACATGGGGGCTGCACTTTTGATGAGGCCGTGTTTGTTGCCTTCGCGCCGAAAATGTATATTGCCCTGATGGCTTACTTATCTTTGTACATTCTAGTGGTAATACATTCAGTATTCTGTGTTGTGCTTCAAGCTTCTTCTTCTTTCTTGTGTTGTTTGCGTGCTTCCACAGACCTCAAACTCCAACAACTTCATGGGTTAAAATGATTCTTAGAAACAAATCCTCTCTTACACTTACAAGAATCCCTTGTGGAAGGATCTTGATCTGTCCACCTTGATGTTTTCTCAACATCGAGTGACTCGAAAAGTTTGAGACCTTGTTTCCTCCATATGGAAGAGTTGGAACAAGATGAAACCATATATCAAGGTTAATGAAGATTGCAAATGGATAGTTAGGATTAGGAAACTTGATTCTATTTGGTTTCCTATTGAGGGAATCAAAGAGGTTGACTCGGAGAACATCCATAGAGCAAAGCAGCTATGGAATAAAGGATTTTGTAAATGGAAACATCTTTGGAACCATGAGAGATGTCATGGATTAGATTTGAAGACATAGACCTTGTTAGGAGATTAACTATGATTGGGTTCCTTCTTAGGCATAGAATCAACATTTGGGATAACTCAAAGACTCGTCTCCTTCTCAGGAATGACCCACCCCAGATCAAAGGCTTAAGATGGACCAATGGTAATAAGTTGGATAAAACTATGAGGATCCCTTAACAAGAGATGGTGCATGAATAGTTTTAACATCAGATGATAACTTATGCACGAGGACAAAACGTCGGTTCTTATGTGGTGAATCCTCCATCGTGGAATCTGGGCCAATGCCAAAGCTAATAAAATATGTGGGGCCCCCATTGGTCTAAGTGTTGGCTATGGGGAGATAGGACCCTAAGTTGGCTATCTCTTCTTCGTATGCCCAAGAAGCTACTCAATATGGCAATCTCTTACCATGATTTTGAGTTTACAATGGCAAATCCATTGAGAACAAGCATTGCTTGGTGAAACAATTGGTTGCTCTTCTACCTTGTGGAACATCTTCAGAGGAGAAGTGTTATGGAAGATATGGAAAGAAAGATGTGCAATCAACTTTCATGCCCATCCAAAAGAATGGTCGATCGAAAAATCCCTAGGCTTGTTAGGCAAAAGAATATGTAATTGTAAAAAATTTCCACCTTTCAAACACCATAGGATGTTTGTTTTGGAAAACAAAAAGATTAAAAGCAAGTGGCTCTCTCATGAGGGTGACAAAAAAATCATTTACCTTCTTAGTAACTCTCTTTAAACCATCAGTCATCTACACAATCTTAGTTCTCCTATCGATTTTGGACCGTCATAACTATTACACCTCTAGGTCATCCTAGCCTTGCTTTGTGGGATAGAGGGGATCCCAAGGGTACTAGTCCCATTCAGCATATACTTGTTCTTTTATTAATTCAAGAAAGGGATATTAGGCCTCTACCGAACTTCCTTTAAAAAAACAAGATTGGATTCATGATTGAAAGTGATGAATCATCTCTATATCAATTATTCATATCAATTGCCCTGGGAATCTCTCATCCATGATTTACATTTGGAAGATGTATAATCGAGAGTTGCAAACTTCCGAAATAGACCATGTGTTTTTTCATTATAATAATAAAAGGTCCTACCTTGATGTTTCAACAAGTGTTTCATGAATTGGAACCTTGAACTTTACATAATATAACTTGAAACTTCATTGCTTTGAAAAATCTTTTCATCACTTCATGAATTTGATTGGAAATGTTAGTACAACGATTGATGATCATGGAGGGCTTCTTTGGGTTGAGAATAAATAGAGAGAGTGTAGGATTTGCTCAGTTCTAAATGTGGTAGAATCATTTTTTTCCAAAACAATTTGATTTGTTGCATGAATGAAGAGACCTCTCTTCATTGGTTGAACCTCCTTTTTTGTTGATTGCTTAGTAATCAATAAATCAATTTTTTGATTGATGAGTCAGCTCCTAAAGCTTGTGGAAGTCACCTTTTTTTTCATTACATAAGACTTATATAAGTCTATAGTGGCAAAGGAATTTACAAAGATCGATACAAATGATATAAGGAAAATATAGAATACAAAAACTTGGGCTTCAATTACTAAGATCGTACACAAATGAAATAGGCTATAATTGTTGAGATTCAATGACTAAGGCTTTTATATTCTTCTTTTTGTCTTCAATATGCCCTATCTGTCTATGCTTATGGCCTGATCATTGCTTAACTAATGTAGTTCTGGTCATCCTACTCGCAGAGCACTCCTAGTTTGCACAGGAAAAGTGTTCATTCATGTTTTAACTTCTTGTACAGTTTGGTTATGCTTAATTTTGCAAGGGATCCATCCACCAGACTTTAAATTTTCCCACCTTCACTTCATCTTTCGATTGAAAATTAGTACCAGATTGTCCACCCAAAAGATTGGAGTCTTCCAGTGGCAATGATGCCAATGCCATAATCTGATCTCAACTTTTGCAAGCATTAAAAAGCTATTATAGCAATCTTCTTCCAATTATCAGAGTTTAGCCATCTAGTCTTCCAAGGATTCTTTGGGAAGTACATGATTTTAGATAGCCATCCATAAACTAGGGACCACAATCACCATTGGAGCAATAACCTCCAGTCCATATACCAATTTAAATGGTGTGACTCCGAGTACTTCCTTGTAAATAGTCAAGTATTCATAGAGTGCAAGTGGCATGTACTGCTTCCTTTTTTAGAGGTATTCTAGAAGTAGTTTATGCAAAATTATGAGAAATACTTTTGTAGTGCTTTTAGTTAATCCATTTGCATGAAGGAAATAACGGGTATTCAATTTATGGTTTATCCAATAATATTACGTAATACCTACGACTGATTAATTGGAAAAATTAGAGTTGTGATCTTCAAGTAATTCCAACGACAAAACATAACAAGGAGATAGTTGCAAGCTCATTGCCTTAGCTATGCTATTGGCATAGGAGTTCCATAACACCCATGCTTCTTCCCAACGACTGGCTTAGTCTATATAAGTATGAACATTTTGGTAGAGTCTCTTTTTTAAAGGAAGTTCAACATAGCCTACTCTTCGAGACTTTAATTAATAGAAATTAGAGTTGTACAAGTGAATGGGCCTAGCACCCATGGCACCCCTCGTATCCCACAAAGCCAAGGTTGCTTATAGATTGCTAGAGAATTTTACAAAGAAGGTTGATAAGTCTCTCATCCCCCTCATGCAGGGACCACTTAGTTTTGATCTTATTGCTCCCTAGAAAGAACACTTTATGATGTCTAAAGGGCAGGGGCTTCTTACAATTGGAATTCTTTTTCCCAAAAGGAAAAGAGATTTTTCGATTGACCATTCTTTAGGAGGGCTTCCAAAGTTGGCTGCACTCCTCCCTTTCCATATTTTCCATAGAGTCTCCCCTCTTATAGCATTCCACCATTTTCCATTGAGCCATTTCAAAAATGGAGTCTCAACTTTAGTAGTTCAACCACCATCAAAAACCTCTAGTAAGGAAGCAACTGGATGTTCCTTTGGCAGAGGTTTTTGATGGTGGTGGAATCATGCCAATAAAGTTGAGACTTCATTTTTGAAATGGATGAAGAGGTAAGATCCGTTGTACAATGTATCACCTGAGGTTCTCCAAATTGTTGAGTGTAGATAGTTAACTCATCAAGAATCAACGTAAATTGTTGAGTGTAGAGAGTTAACTCTTGCATGCCAGATGCTAAATTGTTGAGTGTAGAGAGTTAACTCTTGCATGCTAACATAGTAAAAGTGTAACTCCGTTTGAGAGAAAAGGTAACATTTGTTTATACCATGTAGTGGGACCTCAAACTTGATGTGAGTTCATGGCAACAATGAATAAATCAACATTGGGGAATTTTTCACCGACACCTTCTAGTGTATGCCCATAGGAGGTATGCTTGTTGCAAAATGAACAAGAGCAGTACCTACTCATTCCACATGATGCTAGTACATTACTAGTATTGTTCTTGCACACTAGGATTTGGTGGACCAACATATATGCATCATAATGCATGCTTGAGTGTGTTGCCACTACGATTGTAGGTTCAATATGTGTTGGTTCCATCATATTAACCATAGGTGGCCACATTTTTCCTTCACTCCTTTTGCAATCATAGTCTCATGCATCTGGACAATTTGGTTGAATGTGACCGGATTTCAGATAGAAATTATAGCCCATTGGTCTTGTTGATTGTCTGAATTTATATTAATGTGTCTATGACAAGGCTTGTATCCTTGGTTTTGAGGAGGTGTATTATTTTCATTCTGGTTGGAAGGTCCTACTCTTCAATATGTCTATGCCACCAAATTTGCTCTTCGATCATACTAATTCTAGTGACTTCCAAAAGAATCCACTTGAACATGATTTGGGGTCCTAGCATTACTTTGGCCATTAAAATGATAATTTTTCTTGTCTTACGATTCTACATATTGCATATAGCACAAAACATTTGTTCTATGGTGCATCGCATTCTAGTGTGCTAGGAATTTCTACATTTTGTACCCTGTAATTCTCCCAATGGATCCATTGGTCCATGTTATGTAATTGGTGTTAATCTTGTTGGATCAAAAGTTATGATGGATTATGCTGGATTAAGGCCTAAATATTGTTCCAATAGAGTGACTATTCCAATTATAGTGTCCAAAGTTTCTGGTTGGTTGAATAGCATATAACCAGATCTTTTCCTTTAATACAAGCAGTAGACCTAAAAGATTTAGCAACATGTTAGCCTAAACTTCATATCGATGCTCAGGATGCATTAGACCTAAAAGACTTAGCAACATGTTAGCCTAAACTTCATATTCAGGTTGTGGCAACCGTGAGCACAATAGAGAAGGTAAGATTTTAGTATCTTGGATGTGGATCTATGTGTTGTAGAAGGCCTTTCAAAATTGCATTTGCCATTGGTGATTTGAGGCGTTAAAGATTATAGAAGGATTATTTGAGTTATTTCTTGTACTTTCCATTTTTTTATAAGTCAACTAAAGGGTCAAATGGAAGAAATGCTATTGATTTGATTTCAAACTAGTTTATTTTGCATTGTGATGTTATGCTTAAGACAGATAGATTACATTGATCAAACAGCTTCTCATGCCGAGAAGTTTTTGAAGCATACAAGGAACATATGTTGATTCAAGGGGATAATTATATAAGGTATGCACACTTTACAAGGATTTGGAAAATGAAGTTTCATAATGTTGCAATTCATACAAAAGTGTAGATGGGTCAATGCTCCACTTGTGTTGCCCTTAAAGGCATGTCAAAGAGGATGAAAAGTTATCAACCTTGTTTGTACTTCTCTCTAATCCTTTTTTTTCAAAGAGGAACTTCAACACAAGCTTAATCTTATTTTCTTGAATTGATTGAAATAATAATTGTACAAGCGAATTGGCATAGTACCCATGGGACCCCCCGTATCCCACAATGCATGGGTTAAGACTGCTTGATGGCAGGAAAATGAGGACGGCCCAAAGATGGTAAGAAAACTAGGTTTGTACTGGCCTAAGACTGAATACATGTCAATCGTGGATGACTAGAGTTGAACCCTTTCCCATGCCTCAAGAGGCAAGAACTCAAGCCAAGTGAACTAACACATGTAGAATTCTGTCTAATCCTCATGTATCGAATTCAATGTTTTTAATTTAGATGATTTTGTCAAAAAAAAAAAACATAAAGAGAAAGCATTAATCATTTAGCACGATCATGTTCAGATTGTGTAGGCACAAGCTCAAGCTTAGAGTTCAAGCCGTTCACTACACATACATACACTCCTCTTTGACATACACTAGACCCAATACTCATACATCAGAGCACTTCCTCTTTGACATTTATCGTATTCAACCTCCTGTCTGTATTGAAACAAAGCACATAGTTACATCTTTAGATAATACTAAGAGACAAACTTATCCTGTACAAAAATGTACCTGTTACATCAAATAGCTTCCTTAGAGCGCTATACTTCAACACATCGTTATATAAGGACACAACTAGTTCTTCCAAGTAATCGTTCACATGTAGGGTGACACTACACACCACCTATGCGGCCTACATCCAGCACGATATTGTGAACTTGTACCCAAAGTATGTGTTGCTCACGTTTTAGACACCAACCATGCCAACAAAGTGAATGACGCTCAACTTGTACAACCCAAGCTATGCCCCCAAATAAAAAATAAAACGTGTAGCATCCCTTATGCGACACCTTGGCGAGCGAGCATCACATAAGCGATGCCAAAGAAAAAAAGTTCCCAATCGCATAAGTGATGATCACCATTGCTTATGAGATGGTATTAAGGAATGTTTCTAGTAGCACATAAGGCAAGGATGCTACGTGTGATACTAGCAAACTATTTGTGACAGTACAAAAGCATCACATAAGTAACATCTTGCACATACAACAAAAACAAAAATTCTGAATTCTCTCGGTACATTTGTGTTGAGATTCGACGAGAGAGAGAGAGAGAAAGAATGATAGAGAGAGAGAGAACGAATGATAGAGAGAGAGTGAGTGAGAGAGAGAGAGAGAAAACGGGAGAGAGAGAGAACACGTGCCCATACGACAGGATGCACACATACGCATACATACAAAGGTATGTACATACATGCATTTCTATACATGCATTTGCATTCATACATACACACATGCTTACATACACAAACATATGCATACACACACATAAGGGACACATACACATACACACACATACACACACATACACTCACATACACACATACATACACATGCATACACACGTACACATACACACATATATATACATACACACACAGACACACAAACTTACACATATACACACACACACACTCACATGCATACATATACACACATAAGAGACACAGACATACACATATACACACACACATACACTAACATACATGCATACATACACATGCATACACACACATATTCATACACACATATACACATAGATATATAGATACACACACATAGACACACACACATACACATATACACACACACATACACATATACACACACATACACTCACATGCATACATAAACACAAAAAGAAGACATGCGCATACACATATATATACACACATATACACACACACATATATGTATATATGTGTATATGCACATACACATATACACACACATACACTCACGTACACACATACATACAGGTGCATACATGCACATACACATCCACACATAGAGGCCATTGGCACTAAATGGGTATACAAATTGAAACTTTAGCCTACTAGAACAATTGACAACTATAACGCTAGGCTTGTTGGCAAAGGCTATGCTCAAGAGAGAGGCATTTATTTTGATGACACCTTTGCTCCCACATGCGGAATGATCATTTTGGAAAATCACTCTCCAAGTCATAGGGTAGCTTAATTTTCCTGCAATCATCTTCAAAACATGAATTATTTTCATCAAAAACCACATCCCTACTAATTGTAAATCCTTTGTTAGTGGGATTGTACAACCTATATCCTTCCTGGTTTTGGTCATAGCCAATGAATATACACTTTTTAGCTTTTGGAGAAAGCTTCCCTCTAATTTGTGAGGGTATATGTGCATAAGCAATGCACCCAAAGATTTTACAATGGTTTAAGGAAGTTCTCCTGCCATTCCATGCCTCATAAGGTGTCATTCCATCCAAGGACTTGGATGGAAGCCTATTAATTAAGTATGTGGCTATGGAAACAACCTCTGCCCATATGTAATTTAGAAGTTTCTTTTCATTCAACATTGATCTTGCAGCCTCTACTATTAGTCTATTCCTCCTCTCTGCCATTCCATTCTGTTCAAGAGTGTATCTTGTTGTGACCTCTCTCTTTATACCTCTGTCTTGTAAGAATGAGTCAAATTCATGTGAGCGACCATCTAACCATCTGTATGATGCAGATGGTGTTGAACATGATGATCTTCTATTTCTTGATCGTACTATAGCTCCTGGTGCACCTACTCTAGAGCAACATTTTTGGGATGGAAGAGATGCTCAGACATATGTGTTAATAGTTTGGTGTGTCAAACTTGCCATTATCCCTCACATTTGCTCATGCAAGACAACAAAGGATGCTTGGGATGCATGTACAACTTTATAGTAGGAAATAAATAAGGCTCATATTTCTTACCTCCAAAAATAGAAAGAGAGTGAGCATATGAATGAAGGAGGTTCTATGCATATTTTTTTGAAAAAGATCAAAGATTTGAAGAATAACGGATTTGTATAGATGAAATCTTGTTGGATAGTTCACTTGTGCAAAAAAATCTTAATGGTTTTTTAGATTCATATCAGAGTCTTGCTTCTACACCTTATTGATAATGAAAGGAGATCGAAATGCCTTAACATTTGAGGAGTTAGTCCCTTTTTTGTTGCAAGAAGATCAATCCTAGAAAAACAAGTCAATTATGTGTTTTACAGATCAAGATTTCTTAGCTAGTCAGAAGGGCAAAGGTAACTGGAGCTCATCTATTAGTAAGCAGAAATCTACTAATGCTGCACAATTGAAGAAGGAAGACAAATATGACAAGAAAATGAAAAAGTAGAAATAGTTTTGCATGTATTGTAAGAAAAATGATCATGTCATAAAGATTTTTCCTAAACTAATTGCAAAAGAGGCAAATAATAAAGGGACTAGAATGTTTGTTGCAGAGGCCTCTACACCTAAAATAGAGTATGAGAATCTTGTTCAAAATGAAGAATGGGTGTTTACTATTGTTTATAGTTATGGTCTATCTTCTCATGAGCAGTATATGTCTATTTTATCCTCAAATATTTGGCAATTTCATAGTGGGGCAACCAAACATATTACCTTGGAATGAAGTTTCTTCACTTCACTTGAGCCTAACCCATCAGGGAATATTGTCACATGTGCAAACAACTCCTCTTATCATGTGATGGGAGTTGGTAAGATCATTATGAATACTAATAATGGAAATTCTTTCAGATTTTCATATGCTTTATATGTGTCAAGGATCAATAAAGATCTATTAATAGTTTCAACATTGGCGAAGATTGTCTTAGTTGTCAAATCTATAAATAATAGATATACAATTCATGATCCATGCAATCGTGATCTTATTATTCCTTTTGGCATTTTATGTCGTGGTCCATATAATGTCCTAGACTATGAAAAATCTATGAATGATTTAGCATGTGTCGTCCAAGATACTTAGGCTATCTCAGATGCAAAGCTTTGGCATGCACGATTTGGTCATTTAAATTTTGCTAGTTTGTTGCATTGATAGAAATCTGAAATGGTATCCTCTTTGCCCAAACTTATTGCATCTATTCAACATGTGTGAAGGCTATATTTTGGAAAAAATGTAGCATTTTCAATTCAAGTTGCTCATATATTATAGGTTGCTCATAGTGATGTTTGTGGTCCTTTATAGACACCTTCATTTGGGAATTATTGATGAATTCTCCATGCATGCATGGACATATCCATTGAAAGAAAAGTCTGAAGTAATTATATGCTTTAAACAATTCCTGGTTATGACTGAAAATGTGTCATCATGTAAATTGGGCACCATCCATTCTGATCCAAGGGGGAACACATGTCTTCTGATTTTAATATAATTGTAGCTGAGCTTGGGATAAAACATCATTGTATAGTATCATATACACCTCAAAAAAATGGATTTGTTGAAAGAAAGAATAGTTCTCTCATGAACATGGAGAGGTATATGGTAAAAAAATTAGGCGTAGCACTTAGCTTCTAGCTTGAGGGTGTTATGTGTGCAACATATGTACTTAACAAGTATCTCACCAAAGCACTACAATCCATCACTCCATATGAGTCTTGGAATGGTACCAAACAATCTATTTCTCATGTGTGTGTGTGTGTGTCTTTGGTTCTGTTTGGTTCTGTGGCATATGCAATATGGTTTGAATAACAATGTAGGAAATTGGATGATAAAATAATGAAATGTATTTTTGTTGGGTATAGTTCAAATTGCAAAGGCTATTTATATCAGCCATAGGCTGAATGCATTTTGGTTAGTCATGATGTTGTTTTTGTGAGAAATGCAATTCATCCCTTACTTTCATGTACCAAGAATACATCACTTAGCTTGTGGGACATGTATGACACTTTGTTGCCTCTTTTTTCAGGTGAAGAGTCAAGTGCTAGTCCAAATAAGGTGATTTCTCAACCTTTACAAGTTCCGAATGATGATGTAGATCATTCCATTTCTGATGCAAATTTGCATGATGCACTTGTTGATGAGAGGGCTAACATAGAACATGCTGAAAGTATGCCAAAATCACCGATGCAAACTCTAAGAGATAGAAAATTAGATGCACCTCTATCATGTCATACTTGTTCAAGCTCTCATAGTACTTCCTTTGCATTAGATTGCTATGCAATGGTTTCTCTCATCTTTGTGATGGAAATGAGCTTGTTTCATTTGATCAAGCACAAAATTCAAAATATTGGATGGCTGCTATGCAATCAGAATATGATGCTATTATGAAGAATGGTACTTGGTCTTTATGTAATACTAAATGGCTATACAAGCTAAAACATAAGCTTGATGGAACAATTGATAGGTGTAAGGCTAGGCTTATTGCAAAAAGTTATGCTCAAGAGAGAGACATTCATTTTAATGAAACATTTGCTCCCACATGCTCATTGACCACTATTTGTAGAATTTGTGCACTTGAAGCTCATCATCATTGTAATGTACATCAGTTGGAATTTGAAACCACATTCTTGAATGATGATTTACATGAAGAAGTATATGTATTTGAGGCCCATGTTTTTGTGCAAAAATTGATTGACACAAAGGATGCAAGTTGAAGAAGCCAGCATATGGTATGAAGCAAGCACCACATGCTTGATATGAAAAGATACATGCCTACTTGCTCAAACATGGTTTGGAGAATAATCCAACTGAGGGCACCTTATATGTTACACATGGAGATGATGTACTTTTGTATATGTTGATTGACACACTCAATTTATGCAAGTTGATGGAGGAATGGCATTGTGTAAAAAAAATATATAGACACATTGTTCCAGTGTTTGGTCTTGAAGATTAAAAACTATTGACATTCCAAGGGAAACATGTTCACGGTTGAGCCTTCATGATGTTGGAGATGCATTTGATGTTATTCTCTATAGTAGGTTGTTAGATGCTTGATTTACTTATGCATAATGCGGACTAATATTTAGTTTCTATTGGTCACATGAGGAGGTTTATGCATTGCCCAAATGTCAAGCATTGGTACATGGTTAAGATCATCTTTCCCTACTTAGTGATACCCAACTACTTGGATTGTTTTATCCCAAGGGGGGATCATTATGACCAGATTTACATGATTTTTCTTACTCAAATTGGGCTAGTTGCTATGACACCCATGTATCTAGTAGTGGTGTTTTACTTCATTTTTGAGTTGTTGAGCCTACCAAAGTGATGACTTTGCAAAGTAGCACACAAATAGTGCAAAAGTGGCCATAGGATGACTTGGCAAAGAGGTGCACAAGTGGCCGAAGACATGCATGCACAAGTATTGCACAAGTACTTTATTCACAATGGTCTTCGAAGAAAAGTTAAATGTAGGTTGCAAAAATTTCTTTCTAGAAGGTTTTTAAGGCTTTTAAAGTGTTATGGAAGGTCCAATAATCTCTCCCTTATGCACACATTTTGGAGAAAGTAAGGTCAAAAGTGGAAACGATAAGAAGTGAATATGGTATGCAAGAGCTTATGTGTGGCCTCACATTTAAATTTTTGTTTTCCATAAAGTAAGTACATGAATAAATAGGGAGATGCTAGTCTTTACTTGGTAAGGTTCTTGGGACAAAAAAGTAAGCATCAAGATAGAAAAGTGGTTAAGAAGTGAACTCATGTACATAAGGAGAATCAACACAACCAAGGGCATTATTCTTGGAGATACACTAAGAGTGAGCAAGAGCATACATTACATTTGGAGAGCAAGAGAGAGAAATACACAAACACTTGGATAATGTGCAGAGAGACAAAGTGTGGAGAGAGAGAGAGAGAGTGCAAAGGAGGTGACAAAGTATGCAAAGAGAGTGCATAGAGAGAAACTAAGAGAGCAATTAAAGTGTGACAAATTATCAACATGGAGGTGTTGTAGGTTGACAATAGAAATGACCAATCTTTCAACCTTATTGGAAGCTTGAAGTGTAAGGAGTGCGTAACAGCAAGCTATTAGACAAGGTGAAAGATGGACACAAAGGTTGATTGCACAAGTAATTGTGATATTGTGTGTACTTGTGTGTGTACTTCTTTAGGTTAAGAGGATACACATAGAGACCATTTTCTCTTGTTCTAGATAAATCTAATAGTAATCTTTTATGATAATCAAGACACAAAAGCTTCCAGTGCAAAATGTGTTTCTTCTTCTTCATCATTTTTCTCTGACAAACACTCAAGCCCCTTTCACCTAAAGAATTCCCCAACAAAATGTTGCATGCCTAGTGGGATCAAGAAACTTGAGCATAGGAGGATCACAATTAGAAAGGGAAGAAGAAGCAAAAAGGTGTCAATAGTGTAATTGAAGAGGTACCTTTTCCTTTTCCTTGGAATTCAGCGTAAGCATAAGGAATAGGATGTGAAACTCATCGGCACACCCTATTCATAAACTTTAGGAGTTTCTTTTAAAACAACAAGAAGGAAAGCCACTTATAGCTTAGCCAATCCTCATTCATCCACATCATTGGTAGGATATATGGAAGCTCAAGTAGACTTAGAAAGAATATTCTCACAATTGAGTATCAAATTTCCTTCCTTTAGAGGATTAGCACATGAATATCTTGAAAAGCATGTTAGATGATTTATAGCCCTATGTAAAAGAAGGGGGTTAATGGTTAGAGAAGATGCATTCCTAATCGTCTTCCCAACAACATTGGAAGGTCTAGCAGACAAATGGTTTAGCCAATTTGCTGACAACCATTTTTGTACTTGGAAATTAATGAAGGATGCCTTCAAAGTACATTTTCAACAAGGAAATGTAGCAAGATAAATCATTGAGGAATTAGAGAATTTACGACTAGGTACAAGGGAGACATTTGTTGAATTTCTTACTAGAGCCAAAGCACTTATGGCTAAACTAATAGATCCTCCCCATGATATGTTTATCAATAAGTGACTTTCTAAATCACTTCCAATATCTTTACAATGCAAGATCAAGGAATCAATGCTCCCTACAAAAACTATTTATGATTTCATTACTACAACAACTAGGTTACAGCAAATTAGACACCAATATGGAAACAACTCTTCTAGTCTACTATACCCTATTGAAAGTGAAGACCCAGTAACACCATTGAGGAAACAGCTTGAGAAATTAAGAAGAAACGAGCCCCAAAAAGAAGAAGAAAGTGTAGTGACACAATTAAGGCATGAAATCCACCAAAATGTAATGGTTGTTGCACCAAGTTAGTTTTGGAAATGGGTCCAAAAAGCTAATCATTTGTTTTAGTTATGGGGGGTGTGGAAATTATTAAATCAAATGTCCTCTATCAAAGAATTCTCCTCCTTGCAAAAATGGCCTAGAATCTAGAGATCACTAGACCATTTGTTACCCAAAGACCAAGGCATCCACATGAAGGCCTCACATTCAAATGATGTCTGTAAGTAAGGAGGAAGGAGTTGCACAAGAAACCATCATGTCATCACCATGTGCTAGGGTGGTACATCTAGAAGAAATTGATTTTTTCGCTATGTAGACAAGGAACGAAGGGAAAGCCCCTCAAGAAGATGTGTGCCAAGAGTCAAGTACAAATGGACTGAACAAGGCACTTGATGATAAACCTACTCCAAATGAAGAGATACAATCAAAAGAATAACAAGCACAATTGAATACATTGGAAATGCATTTAGCAAGGCCCAAAAAGAGCTTGAGAATTCACACATAGCCCATGCCCCTATGGAATCTGAGACTTCAAGTCTATTTAAATCCATTAAAAAACGAGTTTAATATTTTTTATTTATTAAAAATGGATGCAAAATTTAGGTCAAAAGCTTTATAGATAATTGATTAATCCTCCATATCCACTCTCATTGCAAAAGCTAATACTATGATTGAGGGTTAAGTTAGAGGGGAATCTCTCCATATAGATTATAAGAGCCTACAACTCACTATCACTATTAGAGGAAAAAATATAGAAGGACTTATAGTGGATGGCAGCTCATGCATTAACTTGATGCTTGAACATACTATGGAAAAGCTTGGACTTCAACCATCAAGACCAACCGACTTCATTGTGACATTGGCTGATCAAAGTAGATTAAGATCAATGGGAGTGGTTCTTAGAGTTTCAATTGAGGTGCAACATAACATCTTAACTTTGTTGTATTAAGACTACCACAGGTAGATGGAAGTTTTCCTATGTTGATTGGGAGACCCAGGCATGCCAATGTTCTACATGATTGGGGCAAGGATACTATGTGGGTAAAACATAAAGAGCTTAAACATATATATTTGGAAGAAGGACCAGAGAACCAAGGACATACCAACATGATGCAAACAGTTGGCATTTGTATGGAAAAAGATATGATGGAAAAATTAGAATTGGATTTATATGAGGAAGAGGACATTTTGGCCTAGCTACAAGTGGGTAACACATTTTCTTTATATGGAGTTTTTCCAAATGACTCAAGTACAAAAAGTTATGAAGAAAAGGAGGAGACCATACAAGTTGCTGGATTGGGTGAACCAGTGATAGGCTATAGAAGAGGGAAGAAAATGCCTCTTAAGTGCAACATAGATGAAGATGATTCAAATAGCAAGAAGGAAACTACATGCAAGGTAAAGCAATCTATTGAATAAATTTATTGTCCCATTCATGAAATCCTTGTAGGGTGGATGCAAAAAAAGGAAAAAAAATTGGTATCCAAAGTGCTCTCGGATATGAAACTCAGGCTATGTGGGATAAAGTAATGCAAGATCCCATATATAAAGGAGAACCTTTGGATCATTAATGGATAGGAACTGTGCCCAAGAAATTTAGCTAGGCAACAAAGAAAACTCTCATCCTATATTAGTGGCCACCTAGTTATGGAATTATCCAAAGATTCTTTCAAAGGTATGTTCTTTTATGAAACTTTATCTGGATATATTTGCATGGAATTAGAAGGCTTTGGAAGGAGTACCTGCAAGTTTTGGGAAAACACAAGATTCCATTGATTGAAGTGTTGAGATATCAAGCTCAACATGTGATGATCCAAGATGACACGTATCACTTTTGAATTTCTTTGACATGTATAGTGGTCATGCCAGTATATGTCAGGGATACTTAATTGAGATTTACTAAGATTTATCTACCTGGAGTGATGGCTCATTTGTTTCTTGCCAGCTCACTCATTCGCAAACATTAGAATTTTCCTTATGTAATATTCTTTATGTATTGTACTAGTTGTATTGTTGTTTTAGGTCATTCTTATACATTCATTTTATGTAAAGGGAATGTCGATAAGTGACTACACCCTAAAAATCAAAAGCACATGTGACTCACTTGCATCTATTGGTGTGAATGTAGATGATGTGGTGGAAGTGTGCCTTCATGGTTTAGGAGCTGCACATAAGCAGTTCAAAACATCTATTTAAACTAGGGAGAATATTCTGAATTTTGCTAATCTGGTGTCCATGTTGATTATTGAAGAAAAGAGTCTTGGTGGGGACGCAAACTCCCAAGGAAAACCTAGTTTTGAGCACGTATTCTACTCTGGTAGAGGAAGAGGTAGAGTCTTGAGAGGACAATTTCGAGGAAGGGGGAGCCAAAGAGGCCATAGATATTTCCAAAGAAATGATTCAAGTAATGATAGTAAAGGATGTTGGAATTGTGCTAAAGTTGGACACTTTGAACGTGATTGCAGGTTGAAGAATCAAAATAATAGAAAGCAACCTAACAATTATGCATCCACAAGTGCATATAATTATGAGAAGTTGTTCATGGTCCAACATCACATGATCAGTAGGATGTTTGTTGATGTTTCAAAATCGAATAGTAATGTCGTGTATGTTGATTCAGGTGCTTCAAATGACATGATCAATCATGTGGAATGGTTTACTAGTTTGCAAAAATTGTGAGTTCCTAGATATGGTGAAATAGGTGATGACACCTCACACCCTATTGAGCATACAAGAAATGTAGCACTATCTATGGAGGACGGGAAGGTAAAACATCTTGCTGATGTGCTACATGTTCCAAATATAACAAAGAATCTGGTTTCTTTTGGATAAACGGTTGACAAGAGATTACAAGTTAGGCTCAATGCTGATGGGTTATATGTAGAAGAGTACAAACAAGATGGAAGATTGATTTCCAAAGGAAACAAAGTGGGTAGGATGTTCACCTTAAATGTGAAAATTCCTAGAATGAATGCAGCCATGCTTCTAAAAGGTGCAGGAGTTAGTGTTGATATAGAGATCTGGCATAAACGAATTGGACACACAAACTTGTAGAGGCTGAAATTGATGTAGTAAAAGCAGATTGTTAATGGACTACCAAATTTCAAGGTTGTAGAGATGAAAGGTATTTGCAGCATGTCAATTTGGTAAACAATCAAGAGCATCATTTCCACATGACAAGCATGTTAGCGAGAATGTGCTAGAAATAGTACATACAGATGTTTGGGTTCCTGCAAAGACCACATCTATAGGCGGTTGTAGATTTTATGTTACTTTCATTGATGACCATACACAAAAAGTATGGGTATATTTCATGAAAGAGAAGAGTCAGGTATTCACTCACTTCCAAAATTTTAAGGCTATGGTGGAAAAGAAGACATGAAAGTTTATTCAAACATTAAGGTTTGATGGAGGAGGTGAATACATGTCAAATGAGTTCAACAACTTTCTTAAAACTTATGGAATTCGATGTAATTTTTCATGCAGGTACACACCACAACACAATGGCATTGCTTAATGCAAAAATAGGATATTATCAAAATAGCAAGAGCCTTGATGGATGATGTTGCAGAGTTAAAGAGAGCACAAGGCAGATAAAAAGACGGGCCCCAAAATTTTTCTGATTTGGACACCCAATTTTTGTATTATAACCATTCTTGTAATATATTTTCCGATGTAAATGCACTAGAGGAGTCCTCTAGATGCATCCCCACTAAAAACTTACCCATGTAAATTAGTAGGAAATTAGTCCTTTAGTGAATAAAGTGCCGGTCTCTTGTGTGAAAGGACCATTTTTAGGGCACAAGTATATAAGTCAATTTCTGACTCTTTGTAAAGACTTTTTGCCATTGTGAGAATCAAGAGCACAGAAATTCGAATTTGTGTCTTCTCCTCTCTGTATCTTCTTCTTTGTGAGCTTGTGTGCATGTGTATTGCTTGGAAACAATGTTAGGAAGTGTTGTCTATCCATGAAAGTTTTTGTTTGTTGTTGTTAAGGTGTGTGCGAAGTGTTCAAAACCCAAAAAAAATCTAGGCAAAAAATTGAAATAGGGGTCAAGTATCATGTTCTCCCGCGGTCGAGTATCGCAATACCTGACAAGTATCGTGATCTCCTGTGGTTGAGTATCGCGATATTTCCCAAAGATCGTATATTGTGTATCGTGTTTTGGACCGATCGCGATACTTCCCTCAGATCGTGTATTGTGGTTGCCCGATCGCGATACTTCACCAAGTATCGTGTATCGAGTATCGTCTGAGCTGAACTATCGAGTATCGTTTTCTGTGAAGTATCGAGTATCGCGATACTTATCGTGTATCGCGTATAGTGTGCACCCAGATATCGTGTATCGCTTCGGAGGAGTATCGTGTATCGTGATTTCTGAGGTATCGAGTATCGTATGGTTGTCGATCATGATACTTCACCAAGTATCATGTATCGAGTATCGTCTGTGTCCAGATATCGAGTATCGCGTATTGAGGTATCGTGTATCGTATTTTTGGATCAAGTATCGTGTATCATGTATCGTTGTTTCTGAAGCATCGAGTATTGTTTAGCTCAGGTATCGAGTATCATGAGAATTCAGATATCGTGTATCGTGACTCCTGGCCCAGTATCATGTATCGAGTCCTTCAGAGATCGTGTATCGTGGTCCCAGATCAAGTATCATGTATCGTCTTTCCTAAAGTATCGTGTATCGTTTCTGGCCAAAGGTCGAGTATCGTGAAATTTTGGAGCCAAGTATCGTGACTTGAGGTTTTCTTTTTCAGTCATCTTCCAGCCAAATTTCTCTAGAATTCTTTCCCCAAGATGACTCCTTAATGGATGTATACTTTATCAATGGAATGGAGCATCTCCTTAGAGCCCACTCATCAATATGGGAAGCAGCCCCTAATCCAGTTACCATATATGAGTTACAAGATCCTGACTTCCCCACCATCATCACATATTTGGATAAGAATCAGAGAAGGTATTGGCCCCTAACAGAGTTAGAAAGAGCCGAGTTGAAATATCAGAATATTCCTGTGTTTCCCCCTAGGGACCAAGCCACTACTTCACGAAACCCACTTGGAACATCTCAAAATGACTCATATCAGCAGTCAGGACAAACACAACAAACCCAACAAACACAAATCCCGGTCAGACCACATGTGCAGTTTGCGATGCCTGCAAACAACCCTAATTACCGGCCTCAGCCGCCTGTTGACCCAAGGCATGGAATTCCTGCCCCTGTCAGACCACCTGTAGTAAGAGGACCAGGCATACCCATAGGAAGACCAATTTTTCCAGTGATGCCTAGACTGCCCGAAGCAGGAAGAAGATTAAGGCCAATTCAAGTGGCCAAATGCATGAGAAACTCTAGTGAACCTTACAATCATATAGCCGAATTTAAACAAGTGATCAGAGCAGAACAAGTGGAAGATTTTTTGATCCAATATGAATCTTTTGGTCTAACCTTGACAGACACTGCGTTAGCATGGTTCCAGCCATTAGACGCTAATCATTTTCAAAACATGGAACAAGTCTATCAAGAAATGATTGAGGAATTCACTAAGTCTGGAATTAAAAACAACTCGTCTTCATTGATTCACAGCTTCAAGAAAGATCCTATAGAATCAATGAGATTGGCAGCAAGAAGATTCAAGCAATATGTGGATAGATGCCCAGTGGAAGAGAGACCTACCCAAAATAAAATGGTGTCATTATTTTTGGAAGGATTATTGAACGGATCATTAAGATCTCTGGTGTATGTAAAGAGGCTTCAAACTTTGCAAGAATGCATGAAGGAATGTATTGATTTAGAAGACAATCTTGCGGAGGATTTGAAAATACCTCAAGGCAGTGTCAAAAGTGAAGATTCAGCGATCAGCACATCAAACCCTAAGAACAATGTAGAGGAAATAGCCGACTTGGTAGCAAAAAAGTTGAATGTTCCAGGACAGAGGAACTACCCCAACAACCCAATGAGAGTGCCCATGCTTAGGAGATGTATGCACTGTGGAGGAGATCATCCTTCTCATTTGTGTACTAGGGGAGTAGTCCCACCACCTGCTTATGCATACAATAGACCACCTATCCCGGGACCTCTGCAGTATTGCAGTATTGAGCAAAAATATACAAATCACAACACAGAAAATTGTCCTTACAATAGGCAATCAAGACCCATGCAACCTGTCATGAGACCTTACGGATACCCTCATAGAGATCAAGGAGGTGAAGCCTTTAGATATCCCACATATCAGCAGCAAGCACCAGTACCACGACCGTATGCTTATCAAGGATACACTCAACCACAACCAGTGTTAGGACAACAACCGCCCCATCCTCTGAATGTTGTCCCAGTGAAAATAGCTCAACCTGAAGAAAACTTAGAGAGAGCGATAGTCCCAGCCGCACCATTGACTAGTAGTGAATCATATGACCCATCCTACGACCATAGTCAAGGAGCATATTCCACTTATGAAAGCTCTATGATAGAATATGGACAACTGTACGAACC
Organism: Ceratopteris richardii; assembly: GCA_020310875.1. Taxonomy (NCBI): domain Eukaryota; kingdom Viridiplantae; phylum Streptophyta; class Polypodiopsida; order Polypodiales; family Pteridaceae; genus Ceratopteris; species Ceratopteris richardii. The sequence continues at coordinate 48,639,924 of CM035407.1, read as the reverse complement.
ATATGCCTATGGCATGGAAGTACCAGATAGTTCCTACGGATATGAGCAGGACTATGTGTCATTGATGTACACAGCCCCTAGAGCACCCATACACCCCCGACCTATGAACAGACCGCCTGTACCTAGAGGACCATGTTATAGATGCGGAGGTGATCATTATATCAGAGAATGTACATTGCCAAACCCACCACCACCACAACGAGTCTGGGAAGGCTACTGTAGTGATTGTGGTAAGGAACATCTTTTCCGAGATTGCCCCAAGAATCCCAACAAGGTTACCTCCAATGTGCAAATCAATGTGATAGAAGTAATAGAATCGTCAGGGAGTGATAAGGAATGCACTGTACCATTGAAAGTGATAACAAGAGCCAAAGCTAAAGAGACCACAAAAAAGGTAGAGGAACAGAATCAAAGCTACAAAGAGGCAAACCCACCTACACCTCAAAGAGTTGAAGACTCGGAAGAGCGTGAGAAAAGTATTGTAAGTAAACGGACACAAAGATGGAAGAACCGTAGAGATAGGATAAAAGAAAAGAAGTTACTGCAGAAGAAGGAAAATGAGAAGAGCGAACAAAATCTAAAAAGAGGAACCGATATTTGAAGAAGAAAATAAAAATGGAAAGTATAAAAAGGAAGAGGTAGGATCAGTTTTAGCAGATCCCATGCCTGAAGAATTAGCCATGTGGATTCAGGCATACAAGGCATGAATAAGAGCAGGACCTACCATAGAACAACATGAAAGAGAATATCCTAGAGGTGACCTAGAGAAAGAGAGGTTGGAGATCCGCAAAAAATTAATAGAAGTTGCTCAACAGACCATAGAAAAACCTGCATTGCCATTACCCAATACTCGAATTTCCGAAAGAGAATTCCAAGAGTGTGTCATTGCTAAAGATCACGAGAAACCCGAAGCAGGTAAGACACATGATGGAAATTATTGTGAGGAAAAAAGGGATGGTTCCATTGTTCCCGAAGTAGAAGGAGAATGGCCTAAAGATTTGTGGGCAAGAGTCCAAGAAGACAGATGGAAGAAAGTGGAAGGAATAGAACCACCCTTCGAGGAGCTAGAAGCACAAGATGGAATAGAGGAATCAATATCTGAGTTGAATTCTGAAGAAATATTACCAAATGATCCAAATAATGAAGAAAATGATAGTGTAAAGGTTTTACCAAATTACACAGGAGAGTACGAACATAACTCGGAGCTATATTGTATTCCCTCAATGAGAAAAAAAGAACTGAATCCATCAGTCCAAACATCCGATATCATACAACACCTTAGAAAAGTAAAAATCCCTTGTACCCTGACATTGGAGGAATTGTTAAAGGTCAAACCACATTTGAAGGAGAAACTGACCAGTCAATTGGAGATCAAGATGGAAGAAAAAGAGGTATCTGATGAAGTAAACACAGTAAAAATCCAAGTCGATAAGGTAGGAGATTTTAGTGAGGGAGATGAAGGAAACACTTGCCTTCCAATTACCTATAGGGTTATACCACCAAAGCCATTTTAGATACAGGAGCAGGAGTAGGAATAGCAACTAAAGAAATTTGGGAGAAATGGGGAAAACCAGCTCTAAGACCAACACGCATGAAGATACAAATGGCCGATGGACATACTGAAAGACCCTTGGGATTATTGGAACGAGTAGTTTTTACCACATGCGGAGTTGAATTTGAACATACCTTAGCAATATGTCAATTCGAAAGGCCTAGCAATTATGAAATGATACTTGGAAGACCTTTTATGAGACAACTAAAGGTAGTGCAAGATTGGGGAGAGGACGCGGTATATTTACAGCATGAAGGAACCACCACGAGAATAAATCTCCACACATATACATATCAAGACGTTCCCCCCTTACAATGGAATCAAATTCATAAGGAGGAAGACGATCAGTCAATTCATAGCATAGGTTCTAGTGACCAATCGTGGATGAACGAGGACACTCATCTATGGATATGCCAAACTGCAAAAAAGGAAGAGGATAGGAGAAAGGGATGGTAGCAAAGGCAAGAAGTAGCTAGGTCTGTACAAGATCCAGCTTACATGCCTCAAGTCTTTTTGGATGAAGAGTTTGAACCTCACGGTTGGATGGAGATTTTAGCGACCCTTGATGTATGTATAAACGAAGAAGTACTAACCCTAAATGAATGCATTGACGAGGAAGGATATGACGTTAGTCTATATGTGGTAGTCCTTCAAGAGGCGGAAGAAGGAGAAGTAATAGAAAAGGAATGGAAGGAAGACTATGAGAGCATTGAAATGGAGCAAGAACACATGGAAACAGAAAATGAAACTCAAGAAATAAGTGTCATAGCTCATGAAATAAATCAAGAACCAACACAGGAAGAGGAGCTTGGATTAGAAAAAGCAAAAATTGATGAAGAAAACAAGCCTCAAGACCAATTTGAAGTGCCCGCTCACTTCAAAAAATATGGAGTAGAAGAGAGAAGAATTGCTATTCAAATGCCAAAACGAGAAGCACAGCCGGGAATAGCATACGACAACAAAGAGCAAACCAAGAAGATAGTAGTAACGTTAGAAGAAGGAGAGGAGCGATGTACTTTCATAGGACAGGATGTCTCAGTGGAGGAAGAACAAGAGTTAATTCGCCTCATAAGGGAATACCGGGATGTCTTTGCTTGGACCTATAAGGACTTGAAAGGAGTAGATCCATCTATATGTGCTCATAGAATCCCCATGACATCCGAAGCCAAACCTTCTAAACAAAGACCGTATACATACAATGATGTGTACTCAACAAAGATAAAGGAAGAGATAGATAAGTTGTTAGATGTTGGATTCATATATGAGATCGAACACATGGAATGGTTTGGTGGTTGTACCGAAAAAGAATGGGAAGTTAAGAGTATGCATAAATCAGAAAAAAGTAAATGCCACTACCATAAGGGATAGTTACCCATTACCTATTACTGATCATCTGTTGGAAAGAGTGGCAAGGAAGGAAGTGTATAGTTTTCTGGATGGTTTTTCAGGGTATAATCAGGTAGCATTGCTCCTGAGGACCAACACAAAACAGCTTTTGCAACTGAATGGGGAGTATATGCCTTTAGATTCATGCCTTTTGGTCTAACTAATGCCCCAGTCACCTTCCAGAGATTGATGTGCCATGTATTCAAAGAGTTCCTGAGAAAGAGTATGGAGGTATATGTGGATGATCTATGTACTTATTCAGGTGTACGATCAGAGCACATCCCTGAACTAGAAAAGATCTTTGCCAAATGTCAACAATATCGAGTATGCCTCAACCCAGAAAAATGTGTCTTCATGGTTTGCCAAGGAAAAATTTTGGGACATATTGTCTCCAAAAATGGAATCTCAACAGATGAAGACAAAATCAAAGTAATTCTGGATTTACCGAGACCAAAGACTGCTAAAGAAGTCCAAGTAGTTATGGGACATTGTGGTTACTACCGGAGATTCATACATATGTATGCCATAATTGCTAGACCTCTTTATGCATTATTGATACAATTTAATTGGACAAAAGAATGTGAAAAAGCCTTTAATGAATTAAAGAGTCGATTGAGTTCAGCACCAATCCTTCGAGTACCTAACTGGAATAAACCATTTCACATTCATGTGGATGCATCCAAGTTTGCCATTGGTTGCATCTTAGCTCAGCAGGGTCCGATGTGTGCAACCAGGACAAATCAAAGGACCCCTAAAACGTAATGCCAGTCTAACCAGTAGGCAGAACTGACCAAGGGATGCATGCGATGACAGAGACAAACAAGAAGTAAAGTCTGTCAAGGGACGACAGAGACAAAGAGGGGGAGAGTGTTGCAGAGTTAAAGAGAGCACAAGGCAGATAAAAAGACGGGCCCCAAAATTTTTCCGATTTGGACACCCAATTTTTGTATTATAACCATTCTTGTAATATATTTTCCGATGTAAATGCACTAGAGGAGTCCTCTAGATGCATACCCACAGAAGATTAGAAACTTACCCATGTAAATTAGTAGGAAATTAGTCCTTTAGTGAATAAAGTGCCGATCTCTTGTGTGAAAGGACCATTTTTGGGGCACAAGTATATAAGTCAATTTGTGACTCTTTGTAAAGACTTTTTGCCATTGTGAGAATCAAGAGCACAGAAATTCGAATTTGTGTCTTCTCCTCTCTGTATCTTCTTCTTTGTGAGCTTGTGTGCATGTGTATTGCTTGAAAAGAGTGTAAAGAAGTGTTGTCTATCCATGAAAGTGTTTGTTTGCTGTTGTTAAGGTGTGTGCCAAGTGTAGGAAGTGCTGAAGTGTAGGAAGGTTTTCCCGCGACTCAGTATTTTGCTCATAACTTGAAGTAGGAGTGTTAGAATTGAGTGAAACTACTGCCATTGGATGCATCTTCTCGAGAGCTTCGAAACGCATATGCTATTCACTATATTTGGAGTTCGGAGCTAAGAGAAAAGCTCAATTTACTATTGGCTGTTGTTCCAAGTATCGTGACACCATAACTCACAGTTGAATCTTGTTTGGATCAGTCTTTACCTTGTTTGCACTCTTTGAGTACTTCATTTGCATTGATCATCATTTGAATGCATGTCTTCATACACTCGGCTAGGTTTGTATACTCATCGGATTGATAATTAAAGCGTGAATCCCCACTATATGCACTTGAGGGGGATTGAGGTATAGTCTCTTTCTCCACAAGTCCCTAAGTTGGTTCTTAGGTATACAGATGAGAAGAATATGCCTCATTGTTATTAGGTAGAAGTTGTGCATAATGTTGTACACATTATGAACAGACCTTAGACTACTGTTGTACATCCAGTTACACCTAAAGAGAAGTTTACAGGTAAAAAGCCAAACTTATCACATAAGTATTTGGTTGTATTGCATATGTACATGTTCTATATGAGTTGAGGGCAAAGCTTGATCCAAAGGTAGAAAAATGTATCTTCATTGGGTACTCCCTTGAGCAAAAAGGATATAAATACTATAATCCAATCACATGATAGGTGAAGGTAAGAAGAGATGTGGTGTTTGATGAAATGTCAAGCTCCTATGCACATGCCAAAGAAGGACTTAATCTTGACTCAAATGACAAAGGAAATGCTAAAAAATCAAGTGCAAAGTCTCAAGTTTTGAGTGGACCTGGTGCATCACCAAGCAATAGTTCCAACTCAAGGAAGATTGCGTGGAAATTTCATTCTAGCAGACATTGATGGAGATTCAAGTGATTCAGAAAAGAGCCTTGATGAGGAACTTGGATTTCCCTCTGTGAAGACTCCAAGAGTAAGAAAGGCACATGCAAATGATACAAGGAGAAATGACCCAAGACCAAGAAGATCTAGGAGGATGCAGAATTGAGTGCAACGATTGATGTATGACAATTATATGGCTCATCATTGTGCTTACATGACCAAGGTAATACAAGATGCTGAACCCTTCGTGTTTTGAAGATTCAATTGGAAATGCAGATTGGAAAAAAGCTATGGATGAGGAGATGGCTACACTTTATGGAAACAATACATGGAAGCTAGTTCCATTGCCGCAAGGAAAGAAACCCATAGGTTGCAAGTGGGTTTACAAGGTAAAGCTCAATGTTGATGGTAGCATAAGCAGGCACAAAGCACGATTGGTAGCAAAAGGATATGCACATACATATGGCATTGATTATGAGGAAATGTTTAGCCTTGTAGCTAAAATGTCTACTGTTGGACCACTTGTTGCATTAGCAATAGGAAAAGGATGGTCTTTGCATTAAATGGATGTGAAGAATGCTTTCCTACATGGTGAGTTATTGGAAGAAGTATACATGGACCAACCACAAGGATATGAAGATTCAAAGCACCCAGAATATGTTTGCAAATTGCAAACGAATTGGACTTAAACAAGCCCCTCATGCTTAGCATGCAAGGATGACTACTTAACCACCATTGGATTTTCTATGTGTGATGCAGATCATTCATTATATGCAAGAAATGGTGATGATGGCATCACAACTGTGGCTATTTATGTTGATGACGTCATTATACGAGGTGACAATGAAGCAATCGTTAAAGAGGTAAAGCAACTCCTTATGCAAGAATTTGACATGAAAGGTCTAGATGGGATGTGCTATTTCCTAGGCATTGAGTTTATACATACAAAAATAGGTATATGGATGTCACAAAGGCAATATGCCTTGAGTATGCTACAAAAGTGTGATATGGCTAAATTTAAGCTAATTTCTTTGCAATTATATCAGAATTTGAAGTTGGATACTACATCAGGTGAAGCATTGGAAAATGATACTATGTACAGGAAAATTATGGGAAGCTTGATATATCTCACAATTACAAGGCCTAATCTAAGCTACACCGTTAGACTTGAAAGTAAATTTATGCACATTCCCAAGAAGCCACATTTACATGCTCTGAGGTGCACTCTACCTTATGTGAGTGTTACTTTGGATTATGCATTGTTTTATGAAGTTGGTGTAGATTTGCAGGTTCATGGATACATCGATGTAGATTGGGTTGGTATTATTCTAGATAGGGGATCTACTAGTGGCTTTCTATTTTTGCTTGGGAGTGCAACTATTACATGGAGCAACAAGAAGCAACACACTATTGCTTTGTCGAGTACAGAGGCTGAGTATAGAGGTGCTACAATGGCATCATGCGAAGCATCATGGTTAGAGATGCTACTTGCAAATTTAGGTGTGGAAGTGCAAAAGCCAATCATCATCTAATGTGATAACCTTAGATGCATTGAGTTAGCATGAAATCTTGTTTCGCATGCTAAAAAAAATCATATATCGGTACACTATCACTTCATCTGAGAGAAGGTATTAGTAGGTGATATTGATCTTGTTTATGTGAGGACAGATGAGTAGGTTCCGAATATTTTCACTAAAGCACTTGAAGCAAAGAAGTTGAAGAAGTTTTGGAAGATGCTTGGATTAGAGGACATGATGTTGAGCTTGAGAGGGATTGTTGAGATATCAAGCTCAACATGTGATAATCTGGGATGACACGTACCACTTTTTCATTTCTCTAATATGTATAGTGGTCACACCAATACATGTCAGGGATACTTCATTGAGCTTTACTAAGATTTATCTACCAAGAGTGATGGCATATTTGTTTCTTGCCAGCTCGCTCATTCACAGACATTAGAATTTTCTTTATGTATTGTTGTTTATATATTGCACTAGTTGTATTGCTATTTTAGATCATTCTCGTACATTCCCTTTATGTAATAGAAGAAGAAAGAAGATCATTCTTCCTTGCCTCAAACTGTGTGTGTGCTCCTCTTTGAGTGTGAGAGTATGTGAGCGATCTCTCTTCCTTGTGTCCTTCCTAGTGACATGAAGGAGCCAAACTAGGAAGAGGGAAAAGCTACATAGTGAATCCAAAGTATGCTGAAGTTGTCTACCTAGAGATCCAAAAAATGGAGGATGTTGGAATTATTATTCTAGTGGAGCATTTAGAGTGGATCTCTCCCATGTTCATTGTGCCCAAAAAGAATACAAACATAATTAGAATATGTGTGGATTTCAAAGCACTTGACAAGGTAACAATTTTGGATGGGTTCTCTATGCCTTTTGCATAAAAAGTTATAGAAAAAATGGTTGGACATACACTCCATAGCTTCATGGATGGATTTAATGGTTATAAACAAATATTCATCCATCTTGAGGATATAGAAAATACAACTTTCATCACACCACCGGGTACATATGTTTATGTTAAGATGTCTTTTGGACTCAAAAATGCCCGAGCCACTTTAAATAGAACAATGAACCTTATTTTTGGACCTTTTCTTTTAGAGACTCTTTAGAATTTCATGGATGACTTTTCAACATTCTTAAGTACTTGCTTTAACACTCCTACGGAGTGCCTAGATGATCATTTGATCCAACTACAACAGGTCCTCAATAGATGTAGGGAAACAAAGTTGAAGTTGAGTCCTAATAAGTGTGACTTTCTAGTGATGGAAGGCACCCTTCTTGTAGATGTGGTGTCTGCTAAAGGTACGGCCCCTGAACTAGATAAAATCATAGCCATATTAAAGCTACCCAAAACTAGGATGCCAAAATAAATTCAATGTTTTTTGGGCCATACCAGTTACCACAAGATATTTATTAAAATATATGCCAACATAGCTAGACCACTAGCTAGGCTCATGGGTAAAGAAGTCCCATTCAAGTGGGATAATGACAAATGAATTATCATCTATTGAGATCTAAGTTGGTGGCCGCACCAATTCTTGTCACACCCGATGGGTCTAAGGTTTTCCATGTACATGTAGATGCTAGTGCCTATTGTTGGAGAACCAATCACAAATTGGACATAAAGTTGAAGGTCAAAGTCTAGAAGAAAAGCACATGCCTATGTGAAGGGACGATTTCAGACTCGTACTATAATTGTAAAGTTAGACTTAACTTTAGTTCTAGAGTTTTTTCAAAAGTCACAAGATTGAGAAAATCTATATAAGTTAGTTTGTATGAACTGATGAATCAAGAGAGAGAGAGAGACGAGAGGTAGTTAGAGTAAGAAAAAGGTTCATTTTGTATGACTGAGTATAGTCGCGCTTCTCTAAGTGAGAAAGCACCTGTAAACTTTTGAGTTTTTCATAGCTATGAGAAGAATTAAGTAATGTTATGTGTATGATACTCTCTCCTCCATCTTCATGCTTCGCCTACTGTGTAATGATATGAAAAGTTAAAGTTTTCCAAGCAACTTGATGCCTGGCATAGAATTTGTGTTGATAAGTCTGTGTTTTATTCCCTGAGTTTTATCTACTACTAAATCTCCTTGAAAACATGAGATTTCTGGAGCAACTTGATGTCTGGCATCGAGTTTCAACATCAAGTCGATGCCTGGCATCAAATTTCGACATAAAATTCCTTTCCTTCATGCCTGTGGTTCATGGGGGTAGTTTAGGTGTTGAAAAGGGGCCTAAAACACACCAATTCAATGCTTGACATCGAATTCTTGCTACAAGTTGATGCTAGTCATCGAATTCTCAGTACAAGGATATATTTTTTACTAAAACAGGCAAGTTTTCTAGTTTTGGCAGCTCATACATAGTCATCTTGTGAAGGTCATAGCTTGATGTGTAGTGCTCCACTTTTAGCAAGTAATAGTTTGTTGGAAATCTCTTCTCTTCTACTTTATTTTCAAAAGATCTTTGCAAAATAATATTTGAGCTAGGAGAAATATGCAAAACATTGAAGGTATGTCATTTTAGTGACTAGAAATTTCTGTAGAAGGAAAGTTCTCAGTTTAAGCAATATTTTCTCAAAGCTTGGAGAAGCATTGAGTTAATGGTGACTGTAGAGGTTGTCTAGTGTCATATTAGTTCATTTCTTGTGATGATTAATACATCAACAAGTGGTATCAAAGTAGAAAGGTTCTAAAGAGCAGAAGGCATCAAAGGTATGAGTAGTTTTGGAAAGTTTTCATTAAAGTTTGAAAGCAGAAGCATTCAAAGACACAAGACATCAAAAGGCTACTTCAAAAGTATATTCATACACAAAGAACTCCAAAAGGTATTATTCTTTAGCCTTTAAACTCACAAGTTGAAGCAAAAGCAAAGAATTATGGCAGATCATATCTCCATTGACAAAGTAGATAGAGATAATTATCCTGCATGGGTAATGAGAATGGAAGCCTTACTTATGAGTAAGGACCTCATGGTGCACATAACAGGTGAAGAAGAGAAGCCAGTATTTGAAGATGAAAGCCGACCAAAGAAGGAAGAACTTGATGCTTTAAAGCATTGGCAGAAGAAGGATACAAGTGCAAAAGCTTACATCTACAACACAATCTTAGATCATTTGCTACCACACATTAGAGGATTGGAATCAGCTGAAGATATATGGAATGCATTGGAGTATCATTTCCAAAGCACCACAAAAGCAAGGAAAGCAAGTATATGGTCAAAGTTTACAACATTCAAGCAGAATCCAAGTCAAAGTATTAGTGATTATTTCACTAAGATGAAGGATCTAGTAGATAAACTTGGATCCATAGATGAAGATTTTGAAGATCCTAGATTGATTGCTCAATTGCTTGCAAGTTTGAGAGGAGATGAAAGATGGAAACCTTTTGTCTTGTCAACAGAACTTTCTTTGAATAAATATGTTCCAGATTTGAATCAATTGCTTGGTTTGATGCTCACATTTGAGCAATACTTGAAGGGAGATGGAGATAATGGACAAAGTTCTGCAACGTACATGAAGAACAAGAAGAAAGGAGATAATGGTAAAGCAAAGGATGAAGAGGAGTGGAGTTCTCAAGTTTATTATGTTGGAATTTGGGGCCCCAGGATCGTTCCAATACTAAAACCTCTTGAGCATACACAACTTAATTGACAAGATGATAAGTGAGATAGAGAAAGAAAGAGATCTTGAGACAAGGATAGGGAACGTAAGCTGGATGCTTACTTCACTAAAAATAATAGATGTCCAAATTACAACATGGGAGTACTACTCAACCATATAAAGTGGTGCACTCACTAATGGAAGAATAAGAAGATGATGATACAAAATTTAGATTATGTCGAAATAATCTAAGTGTGTGTGAAGAGAATGAAGCAACGAAGCGAACAAAATAGTGTAACGAAATTGTAAATCAACCATAAGGTTAAATCACAAAAGATAGTTACCACCACCTCGTAGAGGACTTCTTGCTGCAATGAGAGTAGCCTCTCCTTCACCAAAACTTCACCTCCTTCAAGAGTGTGAGAACACTCTGTCTTCAAGAAGATCTCCAAGCTCTAGATCTTTGAGTGAGTGATTTACACAATGAGCCAAGGGCCTTATTATATAGTATTTGAGTATCCATGAAAAGCTAAAAGAAAGCACAAATAAATCTACGATCAAATTGATCGCGTACGAAAAAATAAAGCTCTTCCGCAATTCGTGCGTGTGCTTTTCAAAGAAATCATTGTAAAAAGTTTTTCGCTGTCGGCGCTGGGATTTGAACCATGGTGGGCAGATCATAATCGATTTAAGAAGCTTTCCGTAGACCAAGTCGACGCCCGTTGATTCGTTGAAGTAATGCCTAAGCGTAAAATTTCTATATAGTCTCTAAGGATATGCTTACTAAATAGGTTGTTGTAGAACTACGACTTGAAGTTGACGCTTCTTAGTGAAGCTAATTGTTAAGCCAATAAAGACATTGACTTTCAACAATCCCTCCTTCAATGTCATATTGGTACAAGCTTCAGTAACCTGCAAATCTTCTCATGACTATCTCTAGTGCTTTGGTAAAAATATCTGCAACATTCTCACTAGAATGAACATAAACCAGCTCAATGTGCTTCTTAGCTATCTGTTCTCGAATATAGTGGTAGTGTACCTCTATATGCTTTGTCCTTGCATGATGCACTGGATTCTTAGCTATAGCTATAGCACTCTAGCTATCCGAAAATATCTGAATGGGTTGATGTACTCTTACATCAAGATAACTGAAAATCTTCTGCAACCATACTAACTCTAGAGTAGTTGTAAATGCTGCACGATATTCAGCTTCACACGATGAAGTGGCAATAGTGGGTTGTATTTTTGAAAACCATGAGATAAGACAATCTCCAAGATAAAAACAAAATCCACTAGTACTTCTTCTTGTGTCTCTATCACCTGCCCAATCAGAATCTGAAAATCCTTTTAGTAACAAATGTGTAGATTTTGAAAATACCATAGCATAATTTGAAGTTCCCTTCAAATAACGAAAGATCTGCTTTACTGCTTTCCAATGTAACACTATCGGATTCTGCATGAACCTTGATACTTGAGAAACTGCAAACTGTATATCAGGACATGTATTACAAAGATATATCAAGCAACCAACTGCTTGACTATATAGAGTAGCATCAAATGGCTCTGTGTCTGCTACCATTTGTAAAGATATGTTCTGATCCATAGGTGTTTGCATAGGTTTAGAATCACCCATCTGAAACCTTTCCAAAAGTTTCTCAATGTACTTGTGCTGTGTCATGTAGATACACTCATCTCGAAACAGAAACTGAATCCCAAGATAATAATGTAGAATGCCTAAATCATTCACATCAAATGTTTGCTTCAATTCTTCTTTGAACATCTGCAAATCTTCATCTCTGGGACCTGTGACTATAATATCATCCACATAAATGATTGCTATAATCATCATACCTGTTTCAGCTTTGACATAAAGAGTTGGAGCTGCATCTGAGTTATGGAAACCAATGGATAAAAGATATGTATGTATCTTTTCATACCATGCTCTAGGTGCTGTTTTAAACCATACAAAGCTTTTATAAGCTTTACCTGTCTCTTCAAAACCTTCTGGCTGCTGAATATGCACATCCTCGTGTAAATCACCATTTAGAAAAGCAGTCTTAATGTCAAGTTGATTTAATGTCAAGTTGATATATATGCCAACCAAAATGTGCTACTAGAGCAAGAACTGACCTAATAACAGTCATCCTAGATGTAGGATCAAATGTCTCATCATAATCAATACCTTTTTGTTGTGCATATCCTTTGACAACCAACCTGGCCTTGTATCTATCAATAGTACCATCTGCTTTCCTTTTGATTTTGAAGATCCATTTTACACCTATAGCCTTCTTTCCTTCTGGTAACTCACATAGCTGCCAAGTTGGATTCTTATGAATAGAATCAATCTCTTCTTGCATAGCTTTTCTCCAAATAGGAATGTTAAGTGCATCTTTAACACATGCAGGTTCATCTTCAACAGTCGTAAGTGCCAAAATATCATGAATCTGGAAGTCTTCAACAAAACTTACATGATCTTTTTGCTGTCTAGTTTGACTTCTTGTTCTTACATGATCTTGTTGTTGTTGTCTAGTTTGACTCCTTGTTCTTCCAGTAAAAGTTTTTATACCACTATCTTTCCAAGTTTGATGTAACCACATAGGTGTATCCTTGAATAGTGGTGAAACTCTTTCTGAACTTTCAGCTTCCACAGGTTCTGGAACTTGTCCTGCTGAGGTACTAGGACTTTCTGGAACTTTAACTTCTTCCATTTTTGGAGTCAAAGTTTCTTGTGGAACTGACTCTGTAGAAGGTTGTGAAATTCTTGTTTCTTTAACTTTTTCTTGAATACTAGGAATTTGAGTTTTAACTCCCTCCTGATGTGGCTAAACATGTACATCCAGAATCTTTGTAAAAATTCCATAGTCATTTTCACTAATGAACTCCGGAATTTCTGCTTCTTTATCATAAACCTTATCTTCAGCAATATAAGCATTACGTGAAAGAATAACTTCACCTGTCTCTGGAACATAAAACTTGTATCCTTTGCTTTCAACAGGATATCCAATAAAAACAGCTCTCTTTGCCTTTACATCTAGTTTGCCTCGGTCCTTTTTCTCAACATGTACATAAGAAAGTGATCCAAACACTTTGAAGTAACTCACATTAGGTTTTCTACCATAATAAGCCTCATACGGTGTGATTACCTTTAAAGCTTTTGTAGATGACCTGTTCAAAATGTGATTAGCTATATGTACTGCATCAAACCAGAATTTTGGTGAAAGCCTCTTGGACGTCATCGTGCTCCGCATCATTTCAACAAGCACTCTATTCTTTCTTTCTGCAACACCATTTTGCTGAGGAGTATAAGCAATAGTGAGGTGTCGAGTAATACCTTTCTCATCGAGAAATTTCTGAAACTCATTTGACAAGTATTCTCCACCTCTATCACTTCTGAGAATCTGGACAGTTTCTTGACTTTCATTTTCAACCATAGCTACAAACTTCTTGAACATAGAAAAGACTTCTGACTTCAACTTAAGACCATAGATCCATGAGTATCTTGTAAAATCATCCACAAATAGGACAAAATACCTGAAACCATGAATAGAGTCTGCTCTCATAGGACCATTCACATCTGAATGAATAATCTGCAATTTCCTGGTAGCTGTAATATGACCATGTTTCTTGAAAGGTAGTTTATGCATCTTACCTTCAAGACAACCTTCACATATATCTGAATCATCAGGTAGCTTGAATGAGGGTAAACTCTCAACCATACCTCTATCTTTGATATTCTTGAGAGCTCCAAAACTGATATGTCCAAATCTTTCATGCCATAGCTTCATATCTTCCACCGGTGACGAAGATTTGACTGCATATGCCTGACTGATTTTTGACAAAACAAAGATCCCTCCTTTATGCTCACCTTGTAAAAGACACTTGTCTTCTTTATGTGATAAGATCTTACAAAGATCTTTCTCAAATACAACTTTAAAACCATCACTTAAAAATGCAAATATAGATAGCAGATTCTTCTTCATTTCAGGTACATAAAGGACATCTGTAATTTGAAAAACACCACCTTCTCTTGACTTTAGGGTTACTGTACCTATTCCCACAACATCCGAATCATTGCCATCTGCAATAGTAACTCTTCTACCTGAAGAATAGGAAAGAGAAGAAAATACTTCTCTACAGCCTGTCATATGCTTTGTAGCACCTGAGTCGAATATCCAAGGACTTGCTAAAAGAACTTGTAAAGATTCTTGATCAAAAGCTACTTCCTCAATAGTGATACAGGCATAAGAATCACCTTGAGATTTCCCTTTTTTATCAGCTTCTACAACATTACCTGATGCCTTTTTCTTTTCTGTTGCAATCCTTCTATAACATTCTGACTCAATATGTCCACGTTTCTTACAGAAAGAACATATTTTTACCTTCTTCTTAGAAGAATTCATTTTAGATGTCGTAGATACAGAATCTGAAGTAGAAGGTGAGAGGGACCTACTTTCCTTCTTGGATTGATTTTCCTTCTTCTTATCCTTCTTCTTCTTACCCTTTGATGAAGATGAAAGCGCTTCTTCATTCCCTTCCATTCCCTTCAACTGATCTTCATCTTGAAGTAACAAGAACTCTAACTCTTCAAATGTAACCTCTCTTCTCTTGTGGTAAGGGTAAGAGTGGTTATGAAAGATCGATATGAAATAGGAAGTGAATTAATCAGCATATTTACCATTTCTTCATCTGATATCTCAACTCCTACATTTAGAAGTTGATCTCTCAAGTCAACGAGTCTTGTAATGTGGGTTTGTATTGACTCACCAGCTTTCATCCTTGTATTTGCTAGTTGTCTCCTCAAGTGAGCTTTCCTAGCAGGATTTCTGCTCTGAAAAAGATTCTCGAGCTTTAACCAAGCTTGACTAGAACTTCTGCAAGATCTGATCTGTGGTAGAATCTGCTTTTTGACACTCATTGCTATGAATGAAAGTGCTAAAGCATCTCTAGCATCCCATCTTGCCTGATCTTCAGTAGGAGGAACTCTAGGTAAAGACCTAGCAGTGACTCTGGATGTCGAAGTGGTTACCTCTTCTTCAGTTGGTTCTGTAATAGCAATTCCAGTACCTCTTGAAGCTTCTGTAGACCCTTCTTTGCCTTCTCGTCTTGGTCTTGTTAAGGATCCATTGACGATACTCCATAAATCCTTTGTCACTAACAAGTTCATCATCATGAAACTCCACATGGGATAATTAGAAGATCCATCCAACTTGTCTACAATCTCAATTCTAATCTCACTCATCTTATCTTAAGTGTGTATGTCAATTATGTAGCTCTGATACCAAAACCCTAAAGCTCTGATACCAAGTGTTGGAATTTGGGGCCCCAGGATCGTTCCAATACTAAAACCTCTTGAGCATACACAACTTAATTGACAAGATGATAAGTGAGATAGAGAAAGAAAGAGATCTTGAGACAAGGATAGGGAACGTAAGCTGGATGCTTACTTCACTAAAAATAATAGATGTCCAAATTACAACATGGGAGTACTACTCAACCATATAAAGTGGTGCACTCACTAATGGAAGAATAAGAAGATGATGATACAAAATTTAGATTATGTTGAAATAATCTAAGTGTGTGTGAAGAGAATGAAGCAACGAAGCTAACAAAATAGTGTAACGAAATTGTAAATCAACCACAAGGTTAACTCACAAAAGATAGTTACCACCACCTCGTAGAGGACTTCTTGCTGCAATGAGAGTAGCCTCTCCTTCACCAAAACTTCACCTCCTTCAAGAGTGTGAGAACACTCTGTCTTCAAGAAGATCTCCAAGCTCTAGATCTTTGAGTGAGTGATTTACACAATGAGCCAAGGGCCTTATTATATAGTATCTTAGTATCCATGAAAAGCTAAAAGAAAGCACAAATAAATCTACGATCAAATTGATCGCGTACGAAAAAATAAAGCTCTTCCGCAATTCGTGTGTGTGCTTTTCAAAGAAATCATTGTAAAAATTTTTTCGGTCGGTGCTGGGATTCAAACCATGGTGGGCAGATCGTAATCGATCTAAGAAGCTTTTCGTAGACCAAGTCGACGCCCGTTGATTCGTTGAAGTAATGTATAAGCGTAAAACTCCTATATAGTCTCTAAGGATATGCTTACTAAATAGGCTGTTGTAGAACTACGACTTGAAGTTGACGCTTCTTAGTGAAGCTAATTGTTAAGCCAATAAAGACATTGACTTCCAACATATTATGCAAGAGGTAAAGGCACAGGTAGAGTAAGAGCAAGAAGTTTTGGAAGAGGAAGAGGTAATCCGAATAACAATAAGAAGGCTTGCTAGATCTATGGATTGAGTAATCATTTGGCTCATGAATGTTGGCATAATCAACAAGCATAAAATCAAAATCATAATAACAATAGTAGACACAAAGGTGGAAGATATCAAAGTTATTCTTAGAGATGAAGAAATATTGCACTGGATCTTTTGCTGAGTACTCCTTGTGTGTTTAATCTTTTGTGTAATGCTTTTGTACAAGTCTAAGTCTATAGTTGATTGACCTCTGTACAGTTTTTAGCTTCTAATTGTGATCAACCTAAGAGAATTGAGAGTAGGAACATTTACATGTGTAAATGTGAAGAAGTGTAGTTGCAATAGGTGCAAAATTTGATGCTAATGTTTTGGTCAGTTCTCCTTCCACAATGTAAAATTTTGAGCAAGTAGGAACTCATTCTTTAAGTTGGAAGAAGTTACAGGCATCAAAATCGACTGTAAGAAAGTATAGTTTTAGACATAGGTGAATTGTCAGGATCATTTCTCAAGATATACTTAATCTTTTGAGATGATTTAAGTTGGAAAAGGTGCACAATCTATAGGCGACACATTGTGAAAAAGCTTTATAAAAAACTTTACACATTTTATCAATCAATGAGTGAATTATGTGCAATAGACTGTCTTCATAGTTTGTTCACGATTTTGACAATTTAGTATTGATCCTCCAAATTGGTAAAAGCTTTAAGTTGTTCTTGATATAGAGGTGCTCTAACATCAAGGATAGCTTGTTCTTTTGGAGATTAACACTCTCCATCAATACATACATACATACATACATACATACATACATACATACATACATACATGCATGCATGCATACATACATACATGCATACATACATACATGCATACATACATACATACATACATACATACATACATAATCGAGCAAGAGGGGGATGGATTCCCTGTTTTGTTTCCTTTTAAGGATGCTGTGCATCTCTTTGGTGGGCTTGTCAGCTTTGCCCGCCCACCACTCCTTAAAGAAAACTTGCCAATTTTTCCTTTGTATTTCTTCCTCATATCTCAATAGCGCTCTGATTCTTCTAAGACCCTTCTGGGATTGATCTTTTCCTTTGTTCCCTTCCTCCTCAAGTCTCCAAAGTCTGTGATAAAGAGCTTCTCTACACCCCACGTCTAATGGACTGGAGCATCTTCCTGTTTCTTATCATGATCTGTCACGACTTATCGACAACACATCTCCAGCTCTTGGCTGGGGACGAGCAGGAAGCGAAGGCCTCCTTCCACACTTCGAAAATTTCTTGATGGACAGAAGGGAGACAAAGAAGTCGAGTAGGCATGAAACCAAGGAGCCTTTCAGGTTTTGGAGAGAGGGTGGAAGGCGATAATGATTGGGTAGTGATAAGAGATGACAAGGTCGATGCATTGCGAGAGGGAAGGAAGGACCCACTAATGGATAATGCTCTGGGCAATGTAGCTTCTATCAAGTCTAGCTTTCCTCAGGTCCTCGATTGATTGAAGATTGGACCACGAGAAGCCATTCGAATCTTTGAATTCGACCAGATCCAAGTGCAATTTGGATTTTGTCCCAAGTTTCTTTCTCTGGACTGTCGATGACCCGGCCCTTGCCATTCCACCTATCCTCAGGGTCCTCTACCATATTAAAGTCACCACAAATTATCACATTATGGGGGAACGAGTCCAAGGAGGCCCAGGTGTTTAGCCTCTCCACCTCCCCATTAGGGGCATACATAGAAACCAAAGTAAATCAAAAAGGGGCACCAAAGGAGAGGGCAATCCATCTATGGTGCACGTCTTCAAAGCAACTCTCAAACTTTTCTAACCAGAAATGGTTTATCCCAATTACTGTCCCACCGGACCCCTAGGAGTGCGACGTCAACATCCAAACATCATTAGCACGCTTAACGTATAAGGTGCTTTCAGTTGGAATGTTCTCAAAACCATGTGCAATCAAATAGGCATGTATCTTCTCATACCAAGCATATGGTGCTTGCTTTAAACCATATAATGCCTTCTTTAACCTGCACACGTGGTTTTCATGCCCTTTGTGCACAAAGCGACACGGCTGAAAAACATACACTTCCTCATGCAGTTCACCATTCAGAAATTTTAATGTCCAATTGATGTATATTCCAACCATGATGGGCTGCAAGTGCACAAATGCTCTGAACAGTAGTCATACGGCATGTAGGTGCAAAGGTCTCATCAAAATCAATGCCTCTTTCCTGCGCATAACCCTTTGCAACAAGCCTAGCCTTATACCTGTCAACTATACCATCAGGTTACGCTTCAGTTTGTATACCCACTTAGTGCCAATGGCCTTCTTGCCAGGTGGCAAGTCACATAAAGACGAAGCACCATTCTTCATAATTGCATCATATTCAGATTGCATAACAGCCATCCAATTTTTTGAATTTTGTGCTTCATCAAACAAAACATGCTCATGCTCATCACAGAGACTAGATGCAGCCATAGCATAGCAATCTGATGCAAAAGAGGCACTATGAGAGCCTCATCGATATGATAGAGGTGCATCTAATTTGCTGTCACACAAGGTTTGCACCAGCCATCTTGGCATAGTTCTTGCCTGCTCAATATCAGCTCTCTCATCAATAAGTGCATCATGTACATCTGCATCAGAAATGGAATTATCTGCATCATCACATGAAACCTGCAAAGGTTGAGAGGTTGCCTCATTAGGACCAGCACTAGACTGTCCACCTGTAAAAAGAGGCAGCAAAGTATCATACATACCTTTGGAGCTAATAGATGTCTCCTTAGTACATGAAAGCAATGGCTGAATAGCATCTTCCACAAAAACAACATCACGGCTAACCAAAATGCGTTTAGTCTATGGATGATACAGCCGATAGCCTTTACTTTCAGAACTGTACCCAACAAAAATACATTTTACTACTTTATCATCCAATTTTCTGCGATGTTGTTTAGGCACTAATGCATATGCCAAACAACCAAAAACACGCACATGAGCAACAGAGGGCTTGCGGTCATGCCAAGCCTCATATGGAGTGATAGTCTACAGTGCTTTAGTGGGACACCTGTTCACTGAATTTATTACTAGAGAATGTACAAAGATAAGTAGCCCATTAGGGCAGACGTATATACAAGTCGGGGAAAAAAACCTCCTAAAGAGGGAAAAAAGTGCCCCAGTGGTCCTAGAGTGTTCACACACATCACTACCTAAATATATCAACATGACCTAATAGGTTGTACAAGAGTGAATATGAGTGACAGAAAGAGGAAGGATCAGCCTAAAACTGATAATTAGCAAACCCTCATCTGATTTTAGGCTATGGAGAACCCTAAGTCAGATACGTGTGTGAAAGATCACATACTTACAAAATTAGCAAATAATGTTAACAAGTTTGCTACCAGAAATCCTCAAACTCATATGAACATACCTTCTCGAACACCTCATCGAAATATCCATAAAGTGTAGATGTACTGATTCTCTTGTACCTATGCTGAATAGGACTCCTCTTGATATGGATGCCACTGCCTCCATAAGCTCCAAGTAGTACCTATGTGCATAAAGAGAATATGTACCTGAATTCTTAACATAAGATGTAAATCTTATGTTAACCACCATCCAATGTCTTTGAAGTAACCCAAAATCTTCATGTAGAAGACAATCTTCAAATACATCATGTGAATGGCCGATCCACACCACCAAGTTGCTAATAGATAAGTCCTCTCCATAAGCAAGAGTGTGAGCACACTCTTCTTCTCCAAGAAGAACTCCATAGCCGCTCCTCAACATGCTCCAAAATAGCACCATGGCTGCCCCAGGTGCTAAGAAGCACCACCTCTATTGAGGTACCAAACCTAGCGTAGGTGTAGGATACTTTAAAGTAACCCCAAGAATGTGTTTATATAGCATAGCCTTCAAGCAATATCCAAAAGCATAACACAGTGATCGTTCAAAAAACAAAAATGCAATCATAGCTTTTAACGAACACATGCATTTCATCAACGTGATTGTTGGTTCCCGCCACCAGTACCTCATTTTTGGAAAAGCTTTTTGACAAAACTTTGCTACGCGATCTGTGTGTTGCTTATGGGACTCGAACCTTGGTGGTTTGCATGAGAGACACTTTATCTATCCAAGGCGCCCACGCGATTTATGTTATAGAGGAGTTAGTATAGAAGTTTACACATGCTATATTCTCTGAGCAAAATGAACCATGGACAATGTACTTATATGACATTGTTTCCAAATTTCTGTGTTCTCTTTGGCTTCCCCTTCCTCAAAGTTGTCCTATACCTCCTGCATGATTCTGATGTTGACCTTGGTCTTGGTTACTATTTCCTCTTCCACTTTCGAAACCTCTACCTCTTCCTTTGCCAGAGTAGAATACCTATTTAGAACTAGATTTTCCTTGGGAGTTTGAGTCATCACCAAGATTCTTTTCTTCAATAATCAACATGGACACCAGATCAGCAAAATTCGGAATATTTTTCCTAGTTTGTATAGAAGTTCTAAACTGCTTATATGCCGCTCCTTAACCACGAAGGCACACTTCCACCTTATCATCATCATCTACATTCATAGAAATAGATGCAAGTGACTAACATATGCTTTTGATTTTAAGGGCACAGTGACTCTGCAAGCATTTTTTTCCTTTTGTGCTAAACATATATATTGGTTTCGATTTCCTAGTACAAGCACCTCAAAGTCTACTAGATGATCAGTTGAGTTGAGATACAATCAAATTTTCTTCATCAAGGTATTTAGTCATTGGTCATGGCTAAAAGGAATGATCTATCTTGTATGCTGGATATTGAGGATAAGTTGGATGGTACTAATGAGCCATTATGGGCATATATGATGCCATGTATTGGTGGGAAAAGGGTTGTGGAACATTGTGCACGATGTTGAAAAACAACCCTGCTACACTAGCAA
Organism: Ceratopteris richardii; assembly: GCA_020310875.1. Classification (NCBI taxonomy): domain Eukaryota; kingdom Viridiplantae; phylum Streptophyta; class Polypodiopsida; order Polypodiales; family Pteridaceae; genus Ceratopteris; species Ceratopteris richardii. The sequence goes on along the minus strand of CM035407.1, from coordinate 48,618,467 downwards.
ATAGAGTTACTGAATGTAATGTAGATGGTGTTGAAGATGATGATCTTCAAATTCCTATTTGTGTCGCGGTTTATCTTGCCCCCAATGTAGAGAAACTTCATTGGGATGCAGAGATGCTAAGGCACTTACATTGATAGCTTTGTCTATCAAACATTCCATTATCTGTCACATTTGCTACTACAAGAAAACAAAGGATGCTTGGGACACTTACAACTTTATACAAGGCAAGAATGAGTATCGTGCTGCTTTCCAAAAATATTTGAAGAGGGAGTATATGAATGAAGGAGATTCTATGGATAGTTTTTGACGAAGATCAAAGATTTGAAGGAGAAGCTGATTTTTTCTAACGAAGTATTGCTAGATAGTTAACTTGTGCAGACTCTTCTTTATGATCTTCCACATTCATATTAGAGTTTTGCTTCTACTCTTGGATTGATCATGAAAGGCAATCCAAATGCCTTAACATTTGAGGAGTTAGTCTTTCTTTTGTTGCAAGAAGATCAGTCCAAGCAGAATAGGTCAATTATGCATGTTTTAGACAGAGCTTTCTTAGCTAGTCAGAAGGGCAAATATAAGTGGACCTCATCTACTAGTAAGAAAAAATCTGCTAATGTGACACAGTCAAAGAAGGAAGACAAAGATGAGAAGAAAACCAAAAAGAAGAAATAGTTTTGTAAATATTGTAAGGGAAATGATCATGTCATAAAGAGTGTTGGAGATAGATGTCTGCGAAAGCACGCAAACGACACAAGGAAGGAGAAGAAGCTTGGAGCACAACACACAATACTCAATGTATTACTAGAGAATGTACAAATTTAAGTAGCCCATAAGGGCAATAGGCGATTTATACAAGCCGAGGGAAAAAAAAACTCTTAAAGAGGGAAAAAGTGCCCCGACAGTCCTAGTGTGTTCACACACATCACTACCTAAATATATCAACAAATCTCCCCTGGGAGTGATGTAGTGAACAAGGAGCTGGCACTCATGTATAAGGAAGTGCCAAGCTATGTGGAAATCACTCCACAAAAGGAAGTAAGCCCAAAGCTTTGCGGAAAGCTTCAAACTTCTCCCTAGGCAGAGCCTTCGTGAAAAGGTCTGCAATGTTCTCCTACGTGGGCACATATGCCAAGCTAATCTCCCCAGCAGAGAACATCTCCCTGACATAGTGATAATGCACCTCAATGTGCTTAGTGGGAGCATGGAACACAGGGTTCCTCACAACTACCAATGCGCTCTAACTGTCAATGAAGATGGTGGTGGCAGAAGACTGACCAACACCCAAATCAACCATAAGGAATCTGAGCCACACACACTCAATAGTCACTATGAAAGCTGCCCTATACTCAACGTCACAACTCGCAGTGGCCACAGTAGGCTGCTTCTTGCTCAACCAAGATATACATGAGCTACCAACCATGAAGCAAAAGCCACTAGTGGACACACGAGTTTCATAGCAACTAGCCCAATCAGAGTCAAAAAAAGCATGCAAATCTGGTGGTAGTGATCCCCCCTTGGGATAAAACAACCTAAGTAGCCGAGTACCACTCAAGTAGCAAAAGATGCGCTTAACCGCCTACCAATGCTTGACTCCTGCGCAATGCATAAACCTGCTCATCTGTGAGACAACAAATTGAATATGTGGCCGAGTAATGCATAAGTAAATCAAGCATCCAATAGCCTGCTGATAGAGAACAACATCAAATGCATCTCCAACATCATAAGGACTCAATAGGCTTACAGTCTTCAAGGCCAAAATGCTGCAATAATGTGTCAATATATTTCATTTGACACAAAGCCATTCCACCATCAACTTGCATAAAATGCCCAAACAGTGATGCAAATGCCCCAAATCAGACATCTCAAATGAGGCATGCAAATCAGCCTTAAAATCAGCAATATGCTTCTCAATAGGACCAGTGAGCACCATGTTGTCAACATAGATAACAATGAATAGGATCACATCATTAGTAAAAAGACGCAACAAAGTATCACACATATCTTTGGAGCTAACAGATGTCTCCTTAGTACATGAAAGCAAAGGCTAAATAGCATCTTCCACAAAAACAACATCATGGCTAACCAAAATGCATTTAGTCTATGGATGATACAGACGATAGCCTTTACTTTCAGAACTGTACCCAACAAAAATACATTTTACTACTTTATCATCCAATTTTCTGCGATGTTGTTTAGACACTAATGCATATGCCAAACAACCAAAAACACGCAGATGAGCAACAGATGGCTTGCAATCATGCAAAGCCTCATATGGAGTGATAGACTACAACACTTTAGTGGGACACCTATTAAGTACATATGTTGCACACATGACCGCCTCAAGCCAGAAACTATGTGGTAAAGCCTAACTCTTGACCATACACCTCGCCATCTCCATGAGTGACTTGTTCTTTGATTCAGCAACTCCATTGTGTTCAGGTGTATATGGCACTATACACAGGTGTTTTATCCCACGTTCAGACAGAAATGCATTAAAATTAGAAGACATATATCCCCCCCTCGATCTAAATGGAGGGTGCCCATTTTACATGCTAATAGATTTACAGCCAAAACCAAAAATTTTTTGAAGCACATGAACACTTAGAACTTTGCCTTCAATGGATATACCCATGCATGCCTGGAAAAATCATCAATGAAAGTCACGAAGTAAAGATAATTTCCAAAAGAAGGTGTCTGCATAGGACCACAGACATCACTATGTACAAGCTGCAATTTCTGAGTAGCCCAAACTGAACCATCTTTTGGAAATGAGGAAAACTACATTTTTCCCAAAATAAAGCCTTCACAAACATGTTTTCCAGGTGTCTCAAGTTTGGGCAAAGAGGACACCATTTCAGATTTCTGTAGGTGTAAGAAACTAGCAAAATTCAGATGACCAAAGCGTGCGTACCAAAGCTTTGCATCTGACATAGCCTGAGAACCATGTACTACACATGCCGAATCATTCACAGATCTTTCATAATCTTTTGGCTTATACAGCCCACGATATAAAATGCCAAAAGCAATAATCACATCGCCATTTGATAGATCATGAACTGTGCACCTGTCATCAACAAATTTCACAACCAAGCCAATCTTGGCTAATGTAGAAACTGATAATAGGTTCTTCTTGATCCCTGGCACAAATAAAGCATATGACAAAGTGAAAGAACTACCATCAGTAGTAGTCAAAATGATCTTACCAACTCCCATAACAGGATAAGAGGAGTTGTTGGCGCATGTAACAATATTACCTATAGGGGCAGGCTCGAGTGAAGAGAAGAAACTGCAATGTGCGGTAATATGTTTGGTTGCCCCACTCTCAAAGTACCAAACATCTAAGTCTACTACAGACATGCACTACTCATGAGTGTTAGTATATGATCAATGTCTACCCCTCATGATTGTATGCACATTTTGTAAGGCCCCCATTATGAGGAGAAGCCAAGCGTGCATTACCCAGTTGATGGGAATCCCAACTTGTATGTTGGATGAAGGTCATATTGGACCATGTAAGGTATTGTAAGGAAAGGGAGTTACTAGGGTCCCTAATTGTGGGGTCCGGGGCAGCGGTGAGTAGCCCCGGCTGGGGGATCGAAGGGGGCCAGCAGGCCCCCTGGTGGGGGTCTAGGGGCAACGACCTCGGCACAACGATAAAGGGAATATTCCATGGAATATTCCCTATCGGAGTCAGAAATCATTTATATTTATTAGATCGGCTCAACCGGTCTAAGTCGTGTATGGCAATTACATGAGTGATGGCCGCCCATGCTCTATCGCCCATGTATAGCCGTCCATGGAAGGCCACCCATGATCCTATATATACATGACTTCTACACTACCTGAGACATCGAATTGAGCCAGCATAACTCTACCTTGTATCTCCCTATCTAGAGTTGTCTAGATCACCATTTAAGCTCTACCTTGAGAGCGCACGGGTGGACAACGCCATCATCTTTATACTTGCTGCTAGTAGAAAATTGTTGAGATTCTCCTATAGCTATTATCTTCTCTGCTACTAGTTCTGTGTTATATTGCGTAACTATTGTCTTACATGGTATCAGAGCTATAAGGTTTGAATAGCTTGAGAAGTATCATTATTCTAGCCTACTAGCATACTAGAATATCAGTAGATTATTCGAGTGATTACATGATGACTTCATCATCAAACACTGGTCTTGGTGCTTCAGCTAATGTTAATGCTGCACCTATTCGAATTTGCCCACCTGCATTCACTAAAGGGAAGCTGGATGGACCCAACTATACACTTTAGAAGTTCAAAATTTCTGCAATTTTGGACTCCTATGAGTTAGTTGACATTGTCATGGGACCGATGGGATTGGATCAAGAGCCTATACCAGTTGAAGGTCTAGCAAATTCAAGATTGATGATTCAACCAGATTCAGATCTTCTACGAGCTTGGAAAAGGCGGAATGCTGATGCATTATGTGCAATTGTCACTAGTGTAAGTGATTCTATGCTTACTTTGGTTCAACATACTACTAAAGCACATGAGGCTTGGGGCATATTGGCTCGTGAATATGAGACCAAGAACCACACTAGCATACAGAATTTAGAAAATCAGTTGGCAAATGAAAAGCATTCTAATTCTGAAAAGGTTCAAGCTTTTATCAAACGGATAAAACATCTTCAAGATCAATTGGCTGCAGTTTGTGTTGTTATAACACTAGAAGAGCTGGCTCGAAGATGTGTACGTGTTCTTCCAGCAAAGTATGATGGATTAGTAACATCCCTCAACACTTAGGTAAGACCAACTCCCCTTACATTTGAAGAGTTTTATGCTATGCTTTTAGAAGAAGAGATGCGGTTGAAGAATCGGCAAAGTACAAGTGATGCTGCATTCTCAGCAAATGCAAAAGGTAAAGGCTCTTCTGATGGATCAAAGAAGAAGGCAAAGAAGAAAAAGTTCACAGGAAGTTGCTTCTATTGTGAAAAGAAAGGCCATGCCATCAAGGATTGCAGAAAGAAGCAAGTTGATGAACAGAATGGGACTATAAAATCATTGTGGAAGAACAAAGAGTCTGCAAACAACACAGAGCTGGAACTATGGGTAGCTATTGAAGAGGTATGCTCATCTGCTCAAGGTCATGTTGATGAACCATGGATTTTAGATAGTGGAGCTTCTCACCATATGAACAGTAAAAAGGATTGGTATAGTTCCCTAGTGCCTCTACGGGAATCCATCAATGTAGTGGTGGGAAATGACTCCAAGTGTCTAGCAGAAGGAACTCAAACCATCTCTTTTATCACTTCTCCAGGCGTTGAGAAAAAGTTATCTGATGTTCTCTATGTACCTATACTTAAAAGAAATTTGTTGTCAGTTTCTACAATAACAGATCGTGGACTCGAAGTTCACTTCAATAAGAGTGGTGTAGAAATCATGGATTCATCAGGTAATGTAGTAGGTAAAGGCATAAGACGTGATAACTTGTATGAGTTAAGTGCCTTAACTGCTACAGAAGATAAAGATGTAAGCACGCTATGGCACCAAGGATTTGGGCATCTCGGATTTGCAGTTTTGAAGGAGATGCAAAGAACAGGGATGGTTGCTCATTTGCCTACATTTTCAGAGTTGCAGGAACCTTGTGAAGCTTGTATGATGGGCAAGCAACAATGAAAGGCATTTCCAAGAGAGACCAGCAATCGATCTCAAGCTCCTCTAGAGTTGGTACATGCTGATCTCTGTGGTAAAATGTCTACACCTGCTTTAGGAGGATCTTTCTACTTTTGCTGTTAGTCGATGATTATAGTAGAAAGATGTGGGTTTATTTCATTCGAGAGATGGTTGATGCTTTTGAAAATTTTAAAATGTGGCATAAGTATATGGAAAATGAATCAGGAAGGAAATTGAAGAAATTCAGAACACATAGAGAAGGTGAATTCTTGTCAAAAGAATTCAATAATTATTATAAGGAGCATGGTGTGAAAAGGCAACTTACCACACTCATACACCTCAACAAAATGGTGTTGTTGAGTGCATGAACAGGACAATAGTTGAAATGGCTCGTTCTATGTTAAAGGCTCAAGACATGCCTGATTCATTTTGGGCAGAAGCAGTCAATACAGCAGTCTACATCCTCAATCGAAGCTACACAAAAGCGCTAAAGGGGATGACTCCTCAAGAAGCATATTCTGGTAAAAAGCCTTTAGTTTTGCATTTCAGAATTTTTGGTTGTTTCTGTTATGCACATATTCTTGATTCAACAAGATCAAAGTTGGATTCAAAAAGCAAAAAGTGTGTTTTCCTAGGATATAGTGAAGAGTCTAAAGCATATAGGTTGTGGGATCTTGAGGCAAGGAAGATTTTTGTCAGCCGAGATATGGTGTTTGATGAACGACCACACTTAGTAGAAGATAAAGGTAAAATCTCATCAAATGGAGATATATCTCACCTTGTGCCTATCAAAAGACAGGTTAAAGTTGAGGAGGAGGAAACATCTGATGGAGAAATTTCCTCAATAAGAAGCTAACCAGTTGTAGCTGCACAGCATAAGCCACTACCGAAGTGGGCACAACAGCTCTTTGATGATCAAAATCCACATGTAGATGTACCAGAATCATCCTCGGATGGATTACAAAGATAATAGGTGTCCCACCCAAGCATTGTAATCTATCAGTCCATATGAGGTTGTGCATGGTTGGAAACCTTCGATTTCTCATCTTCATGTATTTGGTTGTCTCACATATGCATCCATGTCTGGAAAATAACATAGGAAATTGGATGATAAAGTGGTGAAATGTATTTTTTGTTGGGCAAAATTTTGAAAGTAAAGTCTGTATTATCCACATAGTAAATATATTTTGGTTATTTGTGATGTTGTTTTTGTGAAATATGAAATTCAGCCATTGCCTTCATGTACTAGGAAGACGTGAGTTAGCTCAAAAGATGTGTATAATACTTTGTTGCCTCTTTTTATAGGTTGATAATCAAGTGCTAGTCCAAATGAGGGAATTTCACAACCTTTATGGGTCTCAAATAATTTGACATGTATTCACCTCCTCCATCAGAACTTAATGTTTGAATAAACTTTCTTGTCTGCTTTTCCACCATAGCCTTAAAATTCTAGAAGTGAGTGAATACCTGACTCTTCTCTTTCATGAAATATATGCATACTTTTTGTGTATGGTCATCAATGAAAGTAACATAAAACCTTCAACCACCTATAGATGTGGTCTTTGCAGGAACCCAAACATCTATATGTACTATTTTTAGCACATTCTCACTAACATGCTTGTCATGTGGAAATGATGCTCTTGATTGTTTACCAAATTGACATGCTACAAATACCTTTCATCTCTACAACCTTGAAATTTGGTAGCCCGTTAACAATCTCCTTTTACTACATCAGTTTGAGCCTCTACAAGTTTGTGTGTCCAATTCGTTTATGCCAGATCTCTATATAAACAATAACTCCTGCACCTTTTGCAAACATGGCTCCATTCATTTTAGGAATTTTCACATTTAAGGTGAACATCCTACCCACTTTTTTTCCTTTGGCAATCAATCTTCCATCTTGTTTGTACTCTTCTACATATAACCCATCAGCATTGAGCCTCACTTGTAATCTCTGGTCAATCATTTATCCAAAAGAAACTAGATTCTTTGTTATATTTGGAACATGCAGCACATTAGCAAGATGTTTTACCTTCCCATCCTCCATAGATAGTGCTATGTTTCTTGAATTCTCGATAGGGTGTGATGTTTTATCACCTATTTCACCATATCTAGGAACTCACAATTTTTGCAAACTACTAAACCATTCCACATGATTGATCATGTGATTTGAATCACCTCAATCAACATATAAGACATTACTATTGGATTTTGAAACATCAACAAACATCCTATTGATCATGTGATGTTGGACCATGAATAGCTTCTCACAATTATATGCACTTGTGGATGCATAATTGTTTTGCTACCTTCTATTAATTTGATTCTTCAACCTGCAATCACATTCAAAGTGTCTAGCTTTATCACAATTCCAACATCCTTTACTATCATTACCGCATGATTCTATTGTTGACCTTGGTTTGCGTTATTGTATCCTCTTTGATTTTTGAAGCCTCTATCTCTACCTCTTCATCTACCAGAGTAGAATACATGCTCAGAACTAGGTTTCCTTGGGAGTTCGAGTCCTCTTCAAGATACTTTTCTTCAATAATCAACATGGACACCAGGCATAGAAGTTATTCTTGTCCAACTTATTGCTCATAAGCTGAGTCATTTCATTCGCATTTGCCATTTCTACAGTAATTCACAAGATGGCAAAAACACTACGAGTAGTACTTATGCTTGAACACTATCGTACCTCATGTGACAGTTTGATCTAAAAAAAACACAGTTTTTTTAGTACCAACCATGCACAGAATCACTTGAAATTCTGGATCTTGAATACTTGAGTGTTGCCAAATAGGAGGCAAGTTACAATTTTGCAAACTAACCTAGTTTTTTGTGGGCCCCACCTTGTATGCTAAAAATAGAGGTCAATTTTCTCCATGCTACAAAAACCTTTCTACCTCCACACAAATTTTTGTAGCAATCTGAAGTCCTTTGTGAATCACACTTTCTCTGTGCCTACTCACGCACTCTTCACTGTCGGCCTTCTCCACGAGGTCTCTACACCTACACTAGCTCTGATACCATGTTACTAGGCAGGAGATAAGGAAGAGGCCTCACTCATACACTCTGACACTCAAATAGGAGCACACACACATAGATTGAGGTAAGGAAGACTGATCATCTTCTTCTTCTAGTACATAAAATGAATGTACAAGAATGACCTAAAACAACAATACAACTAGTGCAATATATAAAGAATATTACATAATGTTTGCGAATGAGTGAGCTGGCAAGAAACAAATGTGACATCACTCTAGGTAGATAAATCTTAGTAAATCTCAATGAAGTATCCTTGACATATACTGGCATGACCACTATACATGTCAAAGAAATGAAAAAGTGATACGTGTCATCTTGGATCATCACATGTTGAGCTTGATATCTCAACACTTCAATCAATGGAATCTTGTGTTCCCCAAAACTTGCAGGTACTCCTTCCAAAGCCTTGTAATTCCATGCAAATATATCCTCATAAATTTTCATAAAAGAACATACCTTTGAAAGAATCTTTGGATAATTCCATAACTAGGTGGCCACTAATATAGGACGAGAGTTTTCTTTGTTGCCTAGCTAAATTTCTTTGGCAAAGTTCCTATCCATTAATGTATCCAAAGCTTCTCCTTTATCTATGGGATCTTGCATTACTTTGTCCCACATACCCTGAGTTTCATATCCAAGAGCACTTTGGATACCAATTTTTTTCCCTTTTCTTGCATCCACCCTACAGGGATTTCATGAATGGGACAATAAATTTATTCAATAGATTGCTTTACCTTGCATGTAGTTTCCTTCTTGCTATTTGAATCATCTTCATCTATGTTGCACTTAAGAGGCATTTTCTTCCCTCTTCTATGGCCTATCACTAGTTTACCCAATCTAGCAACTTGTATGGTCTCCTCCTTTTCTTCATAACTTTTTGTTGAGTCATTTGGAAAAACTCCATAGAAAGAAAATGTGTTACCCACTTGTAGCTAGGCCAAATTTTCCTCTTCCTCATATAAATCCAATTCTAATTTTCCATCATATCTTTTTCCATGCAAATGCAAACTGTTTGCATCATGTTTGTATGTCCTTGTTTCTCTGGTCCTTCTTCCAAATATATATGTTTAAGCTCTTTATGTTTCACCCACATAGTATCCTTGCCCCAATCATGTTGAACATTGGCATGCCTTAGCAAGGGTCTTCCAATCAACATAGGAAAACTTCCATCTACCTGTGGGAGTCTTAATACAACAAAGTTAAGATGTTATGTTGCGCCTCAATTGGAACTCCAAGAACCACTCCCATTGATCTTAATCTACTTTGATCAGCCAATGTCATGATGAAGTTGGTTGTTCTTGATGGTTGAAGTCCAAGCTTTTCCATAGTATGTTCAAGCATCAAGTTAATGCCTGACCTGCCATCCACTATAACTCATTGTATATTTTTTCCTCTAATAGTGATAGTGAGTTACAGGCTCTTATAATCTATAAGGGGAGATTCCCCTCTAACTTTACCCTCACTCATAGTATTAGCTTTTGCAACCAGAGTGGATATGGAGGATTAATCAATGATATGTAAAGCTTCTAACCTAAATTTTGCATCCATTTTTAACAAATATAAAATATTAAACTCCTTTTTTAATGGATTTAAGTATGAGATCCCATAGGGGCATGGGCTATGTGTGAATTCTCAAGCTCTTTTTGGGCCTTACTAAATGCATTTCCAATGTATTCAATTGTGCTTCATATTCTTTTGATTGTATCTCTTCATTTGGAGTAATTTTATCATCAAGTGTTCCCTTTTCCTTGTTCAAACCATTTGTACTTGACTCTTAGCACACGTCTTCTTGAGGGGCTTTCCCTTCATTCCTTGTCTACATAACAAAAAAAATCAATTTCTTCTAGATGTAACACCCTAGCACATGGTGATAGCATGATGGTTTCTTCTACAACTCCTTCCTGCTTACTTACAAACATCATTTGAATGTGAGGCTTTCATGTGGATGCCTTGGTCTTTGGGTAGCAAATGGTCTAGTGATCTCTAGTTTCTAGGCCATTTTTGCAAGGAGGAGAATTCTTTGACACAGGACATTTGATTTAATAATCTCCACACTCCCCATAACTAAAACAAATGATTAGATTTTTGGCCCCATTTCCAAAATTACCTTGAGGATGTGGGTTATGGGTGTTACCTTGACTTGGTGCAACAACCATTACATTTGGTGGTGGTTGGACTCTTCCTTGTCCCCATTATGCTTGTACAAGAATTCCTCTAGAGTGACACTCTTGAGCTTCATGGCCAAGTTTCTAGCATAGCTCACAAGTCATGCGTAAAAGAGGTCAATCACTTACCACATGTCTCTATTGGCTACACATGATGCACCATGGTCCCCTTTTGATGCCATTTCCATGAAGTTCTTGTAGATCTTGTCAAAGTTGTGCCACATCTTCTACTCGGGCCTCCTCTTTCTTTTATAGTTTTAAGGCTTCAATTTCACACCTTAGTTGTGTCCCTACACTTTCTTCTTCTTTTTGGGGTTAGTTTCTTCTTAATTTCTCAAGCTCTTTCCTCAATTGTGTTACTGGGTCTTCACTTTGAATAGGGTATAATAGACTAGAAGAGTTGTTTCCATATTGGTGTCTAACTTGCTCTAACCTTATTGTTGTAGTAATGAACTCATCAATAGTTGTTGTTGGGAGCACCGATTCCTTGATCTTGCATTGTAAAGATATTGGAAGTGATTTAGAAAGTCGTGTTAAAATGCTCTTTTACAATACAGGCATTTTAAAGATCTATCTCAGGTTCTTGGGAGTGGTAGGGGTCTGATAAATCAGAGGCCCTGTAACTTGATTTTCCTAGTTAATTATTTCAAGTTGCAATACGGTAACACTCACAACTCTTCTTATCATGAATCACTAACGAAGAATCCTATTTACTTCTTCACCGACTGACTGTCTTACTCATATTAATATCCGTCACTGTACGTAACGCAGAAGTTATTCTCTTCCGTTATATAGACTTATTATCACACTTAACCTGTGTTAATCACAACTTAATGTAATTAAACAAGGATAGAATGATAATACTCAGAATTGAAGAAATTGCGCTACGGCAACTCCACAACCGCAATCGCCCAGACAGACAGTCTGGCGATACTCTGCGTCGTCACCGGAGTGTCCTTTCATTAGTTGATAAAGTGATACAACTCTTTGCAGCAACCTTTCGGTTCGTGCGGAATACGAAAAATAGGAATTACAATGTAAGAAATTACAATATGCCATCCGGCGGCTTACACTGGCACGCACGATGGACTTGAACCCGCAAGTATACAAAATCTATGGCTCATCTACTATACCCTGGATGTACATTATTCGAGCTAATTTAAATGTTCGGGCAATTTTCTGCTTCAGCGAGTCCAACATCCTTTTAAGAATCTCCGGTTCTACGAGCTGAGCATCAGTTCTGATTGAACCTGCAGCAATGACTTGGCTCATCAAAATTTCTGCCTGTGTTTGCAGAAAGGCCTCTTGCAGATAAAAATCTTTTGCCAGTTCCGCATCTCGACGTAATCGCATCTCATTGATCTCATCATCTACCCTTACAAGTTTGTCAGCTTGAAATCCTAATTTCTTTTCTCTTCCCTCCAACTCTTCAGACTGAAACTGCATCGTTTTGTAGTAAGCGTCTATTTCCTTTCATGCTTTCCAGTTCCTTCTACAACTTGAGATATTTTCCCAACTCTTCCTGTAACTCTTGATCATGCTGAAACAAGGTTTCCGTAGTTTTATGCAGTTCTGCTTCAGTTTTAAGAACATTACTGGCCAGAGACTGCGAAGCTTCTTCTAAAACACTATATGCTTCTCGTGTGCTATGTAGTTCATTCCCTATAGCAGTCATTGCATCTTTTTTGTCAATGATTTCCTGTTGCAACGTGCTAATCTCTGTATCTTTTTGACATAGTAAAGCATCTTTCTGTACGAGCTGTTCTTGGAGTTGTTGAATCTGGAAATATAAACCATGATTTTCTGCTTTCACCGCATCAACTTCTTCCTGTAAGGGAGTAATATCTGCTTCAAGGGTATCAACCTTATGCTGCAATTCCTGACGAATATTCTCAGTAATCATTCTGAGTTGCACCGGAAGCTGCTGTGAAAATTGGATAAGCATGCGTCCCATGGATTCTAATTCGGTGAACATGGGAATTGGAGGAAGTAGAGGAGGAAGTGGCTGGGATGAAGAGGCGGACAAGAGATGAGTGGAATCCGGTGGAGAGTAATTAAGTGAGGAAGATGAAGCGGCAGGTTCTTCAGTAGACTCCACAGGTATAATAGGGTCGACCGGAGGTATGGGTGGAGGAATGGGCATAAGAGTGTTGGATACCAACACTATTCCGGTAGGTTGCTGCTTAGTTGCTTCAGTGCTGGTAATAACAGATTCCACCAGAGCGATTATTTCATCGAGCATGCCCGCAACAAGATCTTGCACTTCTTCTTGGGATTGGTGTTGAGACTCCTGTCATGAAGAATCTGCGTTAGAAGTAGTGGTGGAAACACTGTGTTCCTGTTGGTTATCTTGAGAAGATTGTCCAGAAGAGTCAATATGGATTGAAGTAGCAGTGTCATGAAAGGTTTCTTCTTCATGTCCTTCTTCTTCATTTCCAACGGCGGAACCTTGCACTTGACTGTCAGAAGAGCTTATTCGTCTGCGTTTCCGGCAAATGAGTTGGAAGAGATCTTCATCATCGTCCTCATCATTCTCGAGTACTTGAACAGACTCCTCATGGAACAAAATTGGAGCATTTGGTGGCGGTTGTGCTGCTTGGAGGGCCGGAAATAGAAAAGTAAGAATGTGTGGAAGGCGAGAACACGGAAGGTCTCCCTTGTTAATATGCTTTATAACCATCACGCACTCACGGTGAATGCGCCGGAAATAAAATGAAGCAAAATTAAGAGGCTCCCGAGAAGCCATGTCAATCATCGAATAGAACGGCCGTGAAATTCCGTAAGTGCGTTTCTGGAAATTTAAGATGGCCACTAAGAATTGTAGGGCGGTCCGTTCAGGATCTGGACGACAAAGAATGGCGTACTCATTCGAGGAGTACCTTGGGAATAATTCTATCATAGTGGCTACCGGAAGAAGAGGACCATTCTCCTGTCCTGCAAAAGAGAGTCGGAACGCGGCAGCGAAGGACTCTAAGGTAATGACCATGTAATCGGCCATTGCTGCTCCGTAGCAGGTGTAGCAGCGATGGCAGCAATAATCTGGGCATAAAACGGGTGACATTCCACTGAATGCTAAGGCAATTCAGCGAAATTGGACAACCCACGGACACACAAAAACTCACCCACATCAGGAGGGAGTCCGTCACGGAAGGCAGCGAAATTGGCTAACGCTTCCATGATGCGTACACAAGAGCGCAAAAACACAGATGCACAGTAAACACAGAAATCACAACGCACAGAGCACACAGACACAATAGTGATCAACAGCGAAAAGAAGAAGATTAAGTAGATACTCGGCAACGGGAGGCGATCGACAAACTTGAATCATCGCGCGGCGTTGAGATGATACCCTTCATAATTACAACGTGCATGCATGTACAGAATTGATGACACAGGGCGGCTTTTAATCATAAGTAGATATCAAAACGAGGATATTTACAGACGGCTATCAACCACAATGTAAAAATAAAAGAAAAGTAAATGCCACGTGGAAAAACGAAGAACACGTCAGTGAGGGTCATGCGCTTGCTGATACGGCCGTAACTTTGAACCATTGATTACTTTAGGAAGAGGAATTCTGGTCAAGGTAGTCAACCGAAAAGTAGCTGGGCCCACTTGTTCACTAATCCGGTAAGGGCCAAACCACCGTAATTTGAATTTTTCAGCCGCACGATTTGCCTTAGCATTGTAAAACAATACAAGTTGTCCCACCGTAAAAATTGGAGTCTTGAGAAACCGATCGTGGGTACGAACTTGCTGAAATTGCACTTCTTGAAGAGTCAAAAAACTTTCCCAGCGATGCTCATCCAAGTCTCTGAGTGTGTCCAACCGAAATGGTAAAGACTCTTCGGGTAGCAACTTCTGAGTGATGGCCATGCGTAAACTGGGCACTACAACTTCCATTGGAGCGATTGCTTCCAGCCCAAAAGCAAGCTTGAAAGGAGTCAGTCTGGTTGCTACTTTGTATGTAGTTCGGTATGCCCATAATACTGCAGGTAGTAACTGATCCCATCTTTCTGGTGATTCCACAATCAGCTTACGAAGCATAGTCAACAATGTTTTGTTTGTACTCTCAGCTAAGCCATTAGCACAAGGGTAGTAAGGTGAACTGAATTTATGCATAATCTGAAAAGTGTGTGTGAGCACTCACATTAAATTATTAGCAAAGTGTGTTCCTTGATCAGTGACAAGTTCCAAAGGTAGTCCATAACATGGAAAGACGTCTTTCATCAGGCATTTTTCCACCGAAATCGTTGAGCTTCGACCCATCTGGTAGCATAATCTGTGCAAGTCAGGATGTAACGATTGTTGCTGAGAGTCGTAGGTGGGGTAACTGGTCCAATAAAATCAAGACCCCACTTCTGGAAAGGTTCCAAAGATAATACAGGTTGGAGAGGGACGAAGTGATGTTGTAAAGGCTGTCCAGTGCATTGACAATTGTCACACCGCTGCACAAACTGAGTTACATCCTTATACATGGTAGGCCACCAAAGCCCACTGTGCAGAATTTTCCAGTGCGTAAGATCTGCTGCGAAATGTCCACCAGAGGGTATTGAATGTGCCAGAGCAATAACTGAGCTTACTTCATGTGGGGGAATACAGCAAAGCAAAGCACCAGAATGATCCATATAGTACAACTGTCCGATAATCAATCGGAATCTGCGACTGTATACTGCAATTTTTTGGCGCATCGCAGGAGGAGTATGAGTAGGAAGACATCCATCCGTTAGGAAAGTTAATAACGTATCATAGTAGGTAGGCGACACAGGAAGTTCTGCAGGTTCGTCACATGCGGACTCAGTAGCATAAATTGCTGGTGTGGTGTCATCAACACCCACCGGAGCTTCATCGAAATCTAGTCGAGAAAGGAAATCTACTAATGCATGTGCTGTGCCCGGTCGATGAATCACGTCGTAATCGAATTCTTGTAATAGCAAAATCCATCGCGCCAAGTGACCACCTAGATGCTGCTGCCGGACCAGATACACTAGCGCAGCATGATCCACATGAAAGGTAAATTTTCGTCCTAGCAGATAGTGCCGGAATTTCTTCACCGAATACACCAATCCGAGACATTTGCATTCCATCACTGAGTAATTCCTTTCGGCAGAAGCGAGTCGTCAACTTGCATAGTAGACCGGCCGGAACCATTTATCTGTTTGTTGCATTAAAACACTGCCAATGGCAATATTTGAAGCATCTACAAAAACATGAAAGGGGCGTTCCTAATCTGGAAGTTGTAGAATTGGAGCCTGCGTCAATAATTCTTTTAGTCGCTCAAATGCAGTTTGACATTCCGGAGTCCATTGGAACTGTTGTGGAGTACTCATCATTAGCCGATTAAGTGGCGTTGCTAAATGGGCAAGCCACCGTAGATGTCGACCATGCCAACGGATTTGACCCAGGAACCGCATCACTTCTTTTGGCGTGGTAGGCACAGGGGCTTCCAATATTGCCGCAACTTTGTCTGGATCAACTTGTATGCCTTGTGCAGATATGATATGTCCAAGGAGTTTACCACACGAAACCGCAAATATTGATTTCGTCGGGTTCAGACAGAGTCGGTATTCTCGGCATTTCTCAAAGCAACACCGTAAATGATACAAGTGTGCTACAATTTTTCCGAATAAAGAGAAGTCATCTAAATAGACTTGCATAAAAGAAGTGAGGTAAGGTGAGAAGATTTCTTGCATACAACATTGAAAGGTGCTAGGAGCATTCCTTAATCCAAACCACATAACCGTGCAAGCATAAACACCCCAATTCGTAATAAACACTGTTTTTGGTATGTCTTGTTCGGCCATTCTTACTTGGTTATAACCACTGTACCCGTCCAAAAAGGAGTACATTTCATGTCCAGCCACTCTGTCAAGCATTGTGTCGAGAAACGGAAGCGGAAATGGATCTGGTACCGTGGCCGCATTCAATTTTTGGTAACCCATGCAGATTCGGAGCTGTTTATTCTTCTTTGGAACAATCACAATCGGAGATATCCATTCCTCGTGTTCGATTGGTACGATGAATCTGACCCTCAGTAACCGATCGAGTTCTGCCTTGACCTGCACTGCATAGTTAGGATTCATCCGATAGCTGGATTGTTTAATGGGCTTCGCCTCAGGTTTGAGCACGACCCGATGTTGATAGATTCGAGGATCCAGACCTTTCATATCACGATAGTCCCATGCAAAAACATCAGAATACTCACGTAGTAGTTGGATCAAATCTGCTTGAAATGCCTCGGCCAATCCGGCCTTGATCTTAACCGGTCACGGGTTAACTTCATCCCCTAAATTGTAGGTGACTAATTGATCTTCTAGAACATAGAATTGCTGAGGTTTCATCGAATCGTCCGCTGACTGTAAAAGTTGCTGTAGAGTAGCTCCACCTATGGCCGCATTTTCATCTGCTTCTTCATCTCCAGTCACAGGGACAACCATACAGGCTGCAGGACTCTAGTTTTCTGCTACAGATTGCAGATCTACAATCCCTAAGGAGATCAAATCTTTATTGTTCTTCAAAAATACTTCTTCGTCGTCGGATAAGCCATCCAGCATGTGGACCGGCTCTGCTACATAAGGTCTAGCATGAAGTTCGCAAGGCTGAATGGCATCCAGTTTGACAATGTATTTACGGTGGTTATCCTTAAAAGTCAATTCCTGTGCGGACCAATCCTGTATGACCTTAGCCTGTTTTAACCAGGGTTGACCAAAAAGAAGATTATAGTCAAGACTGGAATCCGGTAGTGCTAAGATGACAAAAGTCATCTTAAACGTGGTGCCCTGCAAAGTGATTGGGATATTCCTTACGAGTCCCACCGGATGGACTCGGGACTGGTCTACCATTCTGACAAAGAATTGCACAGGCTCGATTTGCATCCACCCCAACTTTTTGCAAAGAGCTGCAGCCCCTATGTTTACACCAGACCCACCATCAATTAGTACTTGAGTAATCTTGTGATTTTTGTACCATACCGTAATTAAGGGGACCGAATGATCCACTGTAGAGTCATTATCCGATTGGATTGTTGCTGTGGAAGGAGTACTAGGAGATCCAGGACTAATCTGTTGCTGAAATTGCTGCCGAACTCCCGACACTAATGCAAGTAACTATCCCAGAGGGAGAGTAATAGACGCCTTAGATAACAGTTCCCATACCTGATCTGCTTGCAGCGTACTTTTCACCGAGTCTGAAGTCAATGCCACTATTTTCGGGTCAGTGTTTAATTCATTCGGCCACGCCTTCGGCAAAGGGACTTGTGTCACCGGAATTGGGTCAGATAACACGGTTGGTTCTTCAGCGGTCCATTGACTAGCCTTTGTGTACATACGTTGCTGCTCACGAATACCTAGTTCAAACACCTCAGCGGTTGGTTGTAGCTACTTACCGGATCTGGTCTGGACCACTGCCGCTTGTGATTCCATGGGTGAGATATAGACCATGTTGGTCATCGGATCCTGACGCTCTTTCTTTCTTTTATCATATTCGGCTTCATCCTTGTAGTATCTCCGAATGTGACCAAGCTCACTGCAAAAGTGACATCGAGGTGGCGGCAGAGACATACCTTCCACTGCTGGGCCTGGTTGCCATCGGTTTGTGTTGAAGTTGTTATTTCGTTGTCCCCGGTAATTTCGGTATCCTTGTGGTTGGTTGTTTCGCATCTGAGGTGGTACATAGTGAGTGGCCGACTGCCCTGGTTCTTGGATAATAGCGTTTACCGCTGCTCGTCCCTACACCTTGGCATTATACACACAGTTTTCGGTGGAATGTCCGGTGGTATTGTAGATAGCGCAATACATCTGGTTCAGGGCACAGGTGGCACTAGTGTGTCCCGGATTTTTGCATCTAGTACAATACATTTGTTTAGTCGGGTCCTCTGTAACGTTCTTGGTAGCCTTGAGCCAATCCAAATCTTCAGTGAATCCTCCAACCTTATGTTCGAGCTGCAGGGCCATCGCGATGACAGCATCTAGTGTCATAGCACCCACGCAGCGGAGTATCATAATTTGCCTTAATTGAGGAATTAAACCGTTAATAAACCATTGGGTTATCACGTCATCCGACATATTAGCATGTGCCAGAGGTAATTGTCTGAGATGAGTTCTAAATAATGTAGCGTACTCCTAAACGGTTTGGTGCGGCTTCTGTCTATTGTTCTGCAAGTAATCAAAAATTTCGACAGGGTTCTTCTTCAGTCGGAACCTCTGCAGAAACGCATCCCTTACTGCCTCATAGGTAACGAAGTGGTTGAAATCGTACTCTATGAGCCACCTTGCTGCTTCATTAACTAATGTTGACTCGAAGATGATGGCCTTGTATGCCGGATCGGGTGGATGGTTTAGCTCTGCATAACTTATTTCAAAGGTGCGTACATGGGTATCAGGATCGTCACCTGGAAATCCACCGAACTTGGTGTAAGTTACCCCTGTCGGGACCGGACGAAGTGGAAGTAGCTGTTGCTATTGCTGTTGTTGTTGCTGTTGCTGCTGTTGTTGACCACTCATGGTGCTAGTAATGGTGTTGTGGTTGTCTCCTGAGTTCTGGGGAGGTGTTTTCGGTCCTTCGGAGTCTGTATGGTCAGACTACTCACCTTCCGACGTAAAAATAGCATTCAATGTCTTACGGATTTCCAAATCGAAGAGCCTATCCTCAGCTTGGATATCCTAGGTAGGCAAATTTACCCCGAACAGTGGTGTCCGAAATGAAGATTCACTAGGAAGTATCACACCTTCATCGAAAAACTGTAAATTCCCTGCAACTGGAACTGAACTGTCACCGGAATTTGTCGAACTTTCCCCAAAATAGGGTATTCTTTCACCGACAATGATCTCTCTGGAAAACACAACGTTATCCTCGGAAAGATTCGAATCCTGACCCGACGGTGTTGGGTCAACCGCACACTGCCTTCCTGTACACTCCGAAGTTACTGTGTCTTCAGCAGACTGCACCAAAATTTCACCGGAATTTACCAAAATTTCCTCACGTGTCATCGGAATGATACCGGAATTGCTGCTAACTGGCTCCGATCCTTCGATTACTGGGCTTAATGAGCCTACCCTTCTGCCTCCTGGGGGTGACCCTAACAGATTTGGTACCGCCGAGGGGTGTTGGTCGCTTCTATATTTCGGGTACGACTCGCCGGACCGAGTAACCGGCGTATATCACCTCTGCACCACTTGCGTACTGTTCCACCTTACTATTGATTCACTTTCTTTGGCCACTTTCTCACGATCAATTTGCAACAATCTGTTGCCACCTTCCCACAGACGGCGCCAGTGTTAAAATGCTCTTTTACAGTACAGGCATTTTAAAGATCTATCTCGGGTTCTTGGGAGTGGTAGGGGTCTGATAAATCAGAGGCCCTGTAACTTGATTTTCCCAGTTAATTATTTCAAGTTGCAATATGATAACGCTCACAAGTCTTCTTATCACGAATCACTAACGAAGAATCCTATTTACTTCTTCACCGACTGACTGTCTTACTCAGATTAATATCCATCACCGTACGTAACGCAGAAGTTATTCTCTTCCGTTATACAGACTTATTATCACACTTAATCTTACGGTGTTAATGACAACTTAATGTAATTAAACAAGGACAGAATGATAATACTAAGAATTGAAGAAACTACGCTACGACAACTCCACAACCGCAATCGCCCAGACAGACAGTCTGGCGATACTCTGTGTCGTCACCGGAGTGTCCTTTCATTAGTTGATAAAGTGATACAACTCTTCGCAGCGACCTTTCGGTTCGTGCGGAATACGAAAAATAGGAATTACAATGTAAGAAATTACAATATGCCATCCGACGGCTTACAGTCACTTTTTGATAAACAAATCAAGGGGAGGATCTAGTGGTTTAGCCATAAGTGCTTTGGCTCTAGTAACAAATTCAACAAATGTCTCCCTTGTACCTAGTCATAAGTTCTCTAATTCCTCAATGATTTTTCTTGCTACATTTCCTTGTTGAAAATGTGCTTTGAAGGCATCCTTCATTAAGTCACAAGTAGAAAAATGGTTGTCAGCAAATTGGTTAAGCCATTTGTCTACTAGACCTTCCAATGTTGTTGGGAAGACTATTAGGAATGCATCTTCTCTAACCATTAACCCCCTTGTTTTACATAGGGCTAGAAATCATCTAACATGCTTTTCATGATCTTCATGTGCTAATCCTCTAAAGGAAGGAAATTTGATACTCAATTGTGAGAATATTCTTTCTAAGTCTACTTGAGCTTTCATATTTCCTAGTGATGATGTGGATGAATGAGGATTGGCTAAGCTACAAGTGGCTTTCCTTCTTGTTTTTCTAAAAGAGACTCCTAAGGTTTGTGAATAGGCTGTGCCCATGAGTTTCACCATCCTATTCCTTATGCTTACACGGAATTCCAAGGAAAAGGTATCTCTTCAATTAGACTACTGACATCTTTTTGTTTCTTCTTCCCTTTGTAATTGTGATCCTCCTATGCTCAAGTTGCTTGATCCCACTAGGCATGCAACATTTTTTGGGGAATTCTTTAGGTGAAAGGGGATTGAGTGTTTGTAGGAGAAAAATGAAGAAGAAGAAGAAACACATTTTGCACACTCTCTCTCTCTCTGTCTCTCTCTGTCTCTCTTTGCACACTTTGTCTCTGTGCACACTATACAAGTGTTTGTGTATTGCTCTCTCTTGCTCTCCAAATGTAATGTATGATCTTGCTCACTCTTAGTGTATCTCCAAGAATAATGCCCTTGGTTGTGTCGATTCTCCCTTTGTACATCACTTCACTTCTTAACCACTTTTCTATCTTGATGCTTACTTTGTTGTCCCAAGAACCTTACCAAGTAAAGTCTAGTAGCTCCCTATTTAGTCATGTAGTTACTTTATGGAAAACAAAAATTTAAATGTGAGGCCACACATAAGCTCTTGCATACCATATTCAATTCTTATCTTTTCCACTTTTGACCTTACTTTCTCCAAAATGTGTGCATAAGGGAGAGATTATTTGGACCTTCCATAACACTTTAAAAGCCTTAAAACCCTTCCAGAAAGAAATTTTTGAATCCTAAATTTAACTTTTCCTCCAAGACCATTTTGAATAAAGTACTTGTGTAGTACTTGTACATGCATGTCTTTGGCCATTTGTGCACTACATGTGCACCTCTTTGCCAAGTCATCCTATTGCCACTTTTGCACTATTTGTGTGCTACTTTGCAAAGTCATCACCTTGGTAGGCTCAACAACTACAAACATGAAGTAAAACACCACTATTGGATACATGGGTGTCATAGAAACTAGCCCAATTTGAGTAAGAAAAAGCATGTAAATCTGGCGATAATGATCCCCCCTTGGGATAAAATAATCCAAGTAGTTGGGCGTCACTAAGTCGAGAAAGATGAGCTTAACCATGTGCCAATGCTTGATGCTTTGGCAATGCATAAACTCTCATGTGACAAATAGCAAACTGAATATTAGTCCACATTATGCATAAGTAAATCAAGCATCTAACAACCTTCTATAGAGAATAACATCCAATGCATCTCCAACATCATGAAGACTCAACCGTGAACATGTTTCCCTTGGAGTGTAAATAGTTTTTAATCTTCAAGACCAAAACACTACAACAAAGTGTCAATATATATTTTTGACACAAAGCCATTCCTCCATCAGCTTGCATAAATTGAATGCACAAATAATGATGCAAATGCCCAAAATCTGACATCTCAAAAGATCCATGCAAATCAGCAACAAAATGATTCTCATTAGGACCAGCGAGTAGCATATCATCAACGTATACGTAAATGATTAGAAGTACATCATCTACATGTGTAACATATAAGGTACCCTCAATTGGGTTATTCTCCAAACCATGTTTGGGCAAGTAGGCATGTATCTTTTCATATCAAGCATGTGGTGCTTGCTTCAAACCATATACTCGCTTCTTCAACTTGCATCCTTTGTGTTCATCAATTTTTGCTCAAAAACATGGGCCTCAAATACATATACTTCTTCATGTAAATCATCAACTATATCCAACAAAAATACATTTCATTGTTTTATCATCCGATTTCCTACATTGTTGTCCAAACCATAATGCATATGCCATAGAACCAAAGACACACACACATGAGAAATAGATTGTTTGGTACCATTCCAAGACTCATATGGAGTGATGGATTGTAGTGCTTTGGTGAGATACTTGTTAAGTACATATGTTGCACACATAACACCCTCAAGCTAGAAGCTATGTGCTAAAGCCTATTTTTTTTACCATATACTTCTCCATGTTCATGAGAGAACTATTCTTTCTTTCAACAACTTCATTTTTTTGAGGTGTATACAATACTATACAATGATGTTTTATCCCAAGCTCAACTACAATTATATTAAAATCAAAAGACATGTGTTCCCCCTTGGATCAGAATGGATGCTGCCCAATTTACATGATGACACATTTTCAGCCATAACTAGGAATTGTTTAAAGTATATAATCACTTCGGACTTTTCTTTCAATGGATATGCCCATGCATGCATGGAGAATTCAACAGTAAAATTCATTAGTTACAAGTAGTTCCCAAATGAAGGTGTCTATATAGGACCAGAAACATCACTATGAGCAACCTATAATATATGAGAAACTCGAACCGAGCCAACTTTTGGGAAGGAATGCTAGATTTTTCCCAAAATATAGCCTTTACACATGTTGAATAGATGCAATAAGTTTGGTCAAAGAGGATACCATTTCACATTTCTATCAATGCAGCAAACTAGCAGAATTTAAATGACCAAATTGTGCATGCCAAAGCTTTGCATCTGAGATAGCCTAAGAATCTTGGACTACACATGCTAAATCATTCACAGATTTTGCATAGTCTAGGAGCTTATATGGACCATGACATAAAATGCCAAAAGAAATAATAAGATAACCATTTCATAGATCATGAATTGCATATCTATTGTTAATAGATTTGACAACTAAGCCAATCTTTGCCAATGTTGAAACTATCAATAGATTTTTATTGATCCTTGACACATATAAAGCATATGAAAATTTGAAAGAATTTCCATTATTAGTATTCATAATGATCTTACCAACTCCATCACATGATGAGAGGAGTTGTTTGCACATGTGACAATATTCCCTATTGGGTTAGGCTCAAGTGAAGTGAAGAAACTTCATTCCAAGGTAATATGTTTAGTTACTGTTGGGGGATTCTTGGACAAGAAGGGATTTGAGTGTTTGTAGGAGAAAAGGGAAAGAAAAGAAGAAAGATACACACTGGGAGCCTCTGCCGATTAATTATAATAAGACCAATACAATGTGAAGCATAATACAATCCAATGCTTCTGTGCAAAATCCCACAGAGTGCTCAACTACAAAATACCAAATACCCAAGGGATTGGTTGCTATCGGCCTCCTCTGCACCAAACCTCCACCTTCTCCAAGCCTGCACTTGTGCACACCTTGCACCAAGCTTCCACTAAGGGGGAGGGATGGATACCTTCTGTCGACACGCGCACACTTCAATGAGACCTTGGGATCCTTGGGGGACTAGCTTAGCACTCCTCTGCACACTTCCTTGGTCACTCTTCATGCACACCTTGCACTTCACTTCTGTGCGTCACACACTGTGTGTCTCTTGCACTTCTCTCTCTTGCTTCACTTCAACTATGCTCACTCTTGCTTAGTCTTAAAATTATCCAAGAATAGTCCTTGCCTTGATTTGAGTGTCGATTCACGTATGCTCCTAACTGCAAGTGTATCTTGGTGCTCACTTTGATGTCCCAAGATTGTCTTCACAAGTGGGCAGCCAACGACTCCCTATTTTGCCCTGTAGTGACTTTAAACTAAAACCAAAAATTTTAATTGGGGGGCCATACTTTCACTTCTGCGTACGCTGCCGCTTCACATACCTTCACATTTTCCTTTTAACTCTTCAAATGTGCACATAAGGGAGGGCTCACCTGAACCTTCCAAAACACTTTAAAAACACTTTGAACCTTAGGGAAATTAGAGAAATACCTCTGCAACCTGCGACCCACTTTCTCCAATTTACCCTTTGTGGACAATTAATTGTGCAGTACCATTGCACTTTGACACCTGCACTTTAGCACTTTGACTTTGCACCTATTGACTTTGACCTTGACCTTGTTGACTTTGATCAGTTTGACTTTGACCTTTTGACTTTGATTGCAGTTGACTTTGACTAATATGACTTTTATGGGCTCAATAGTTGCCCACCACCTAATGTGCTCTCCGTCCCGGAGAGCTATAGCCAAAAATCTGAGCATAGAGGACACCATGATTCTGGAGCTGCAAAATCTTCAAAAGGACACCAAGGCCACCAGAAATAGGAGAGAACAAGCACCAGAGAAGAACCAAAAGGGGGATTTTTTCATGGAAAAGGAAAGTAGGGCAATGTGAGGGTAGAAAGGAGGTGGAGGGGAGGGCTGAGGGGCGGATATGGATAGGTTAGGGATTGTTAAGGATGTGGCTAGGCAGATTGTTAAAGGGAGGGATTGGGAGTAGGATTCAAGGGTCTGGATAGGGTTAAAATGATCAAACAGTAGAGCTACAGAGGGTGCATATGGGAAATTATGAAACATAAGGTAAGACAAAGTGAGAATAAACCATGTGGACAATTTGGTGAAATAAAGACATGTGATAAATGTGCTGAAAACATGTGGGTTTTGACCAAAAGTCAGAGAAAAGGTGTGATTTTGGAAAAATTAATGCAAAAAATGAATCCAGAGGTGCCAAGATACATGAAAATGCTTCCAAGTTTGAAAAAAATGGCCATCCGAGGCGCGATCCAAAGCCAAAAGGTTTGAATCATGAAGAATAAAAATATATATTTTTATATATACATTAAAAGATAAAAAAAGAAAAATAAAAGAAAACGACTTTTTTTTTTTGAATATGCGAACACTGTTGCAGGGCAAAATAAAAAAAAAGTAAAATTAAAAAAAATAAAAAATAATAAAAATTAAAATAAAAAAATAAAATGATAAAAATATAAAATTAAATAATAAAAATTAAATAAAAACAAAACAAAAAAAGAAATAAAAAATGGGGGGGTGGGGGGGAAGAGTTGGGTTTTTTTTTTTCGGGAAAATCTCCTAAGGGGATTTTTTTTTGGGTAGGAAAATGCCCCAAAATTATAAAAAGTTAGAGAAAAATTCCAAAAAATCCAAGAAAAAATTATGGAAAAATTCTCAAAAATTCTTTACAGGGTCTAGGGCAATTTCCTCAATCCAAACCACAGAGAGTTTCCTATATTCTTCTAATTGGGTAAGAAAATGACTATTGATAGGGATGAAAAATGCTTGAAAAATTCCCAAAAAGTCCCAAAAATTTCCAAAAATTGTACTTTTGCAGGGGTTATGAAATGCCTTCTAAATTTGCTAAAAGCTCAAGGAACAAGCATGAAATGGATAAAGAAAATGACTAAAACTTAAGCAAAATGAAATGAGAAGGCTATGTACAACCTAGACAAATTTTGGAGGTTCCAGGTGATCCATGAATCTTCACTTTTGTTGATGATATGCTTGGAGCCTTGATAGTTTGACTCAGAAAAACTCCTCCATAACCTCCAACTGTGCTGCGCTTCATTGGTTTTGTCTTCTTGTTGGGCACACTGGTCATCTGATAGGGGTACCCTAAATCCTTCAGTAAGATACTGACTCCTCCATACTGCAACTTTTGTATCTTTGTGTCAGCAACTATATAGCTTAATCTACAAAATTTTATTTTCACTAATCAGCTTCTTCATCAAATGGAACCCTCTGTTTCCAAAGACTTGCAGGTACTCCTTCCACATTCTTGTAAAGCCCTACACTTTCTATCATTAAAATTGACATAACAGATGATATCCATACCAGTATCCATCAAAAAGTGGCCATTGACATATGATTTGAAGTAACTCCATCACTGCTATGGCCTTTGATGGAGACTGTTTCACTTAAATCAGTAACCTGAATGATGTCCTCTTTTTCTTCATATGTTTCCTCTCTACATGAGTTTGGAAAAATTCCATAGCAATAAGATGGGTCGTCTGCATGGAGCCAAGCCAACATGTTTTCATCTTCATATAAATTTGCTCCTTCAAATAGATCTGCTTCTGGGTTGTCCAACAATTCTTCTTCCATACAAATACCAATTGTCTGCATCATGCTCGTATGTCTTTGATTGTCTGGACCTTCTTCTAAAATTATCTACTGCAACTCTTTTCCCTCTTGCTTTACCCACATTGTGTCCTTGCCCCAGTCATGCAACACATTGGCATGTATTAACCAAGGTCTCCCAATTAACAGGGGGAAACTTCCTTCTACATGTGGCAGCCTTAAAACAACAAAGTCCAAGTTAAAGATGGTACCTTGTATCTTGTCTGGGACTCCAGGGACCACTCTCATAGGCCTTACTATGCTTTGGTCTGCCATTGTTACAGTGAAGTTGGCAGGTCTTGAAGGGTATAGTCCAATCTTTTTCATGGTATATTCATGCATCAAGTTAATGCCAGAACCACCATCCACAATAACTCCTTGAAACTCATGACCTTTGATAGAGACTCTTAGCCAAGGTCTCTTGTAATCTGTGAGGGGTGCTTCCCCTACACTTTTATCTTTAGGCATAACAACAACCTTTGCCACTAAGCTTGTTGTGGACATTTCATCAATTATCTGCAAGAATTTTGACCTGAATTTCCCATCCATGTTTATTAATTCAAAAATATTGATCTCCTTTTTCATAGACTTGAGTAGTGTAGAAGCTTCTGATTCCTTAAGAGCCTGGGCTCCATTTGACTTATCAAATTCCTCATGAGCCCTGTTGAATGCATGTCCAATGGCATCACTGGTACCTATGAAATTTTATTTTTGCCTTATGTTTGTACATGTGGTGGCTTTGTTTTCATATGCACCTTTGTCTTTTTTCAATCCATTAATCATTGATTCTTGACCTATGTCCACTTGAGCCTTCCCCTTGCTTCTTGTCTGCACTGTAAAAGATTCAATTTCTTCTAACTGCACCACCTTGGTAGATGGTGATGGCACATTGAATTGATCTACCATTTCTTCTTTGCACACATAAATCATTTGAATGTGGGGCCCAGATGAAGATGCTTGGTTTCTTAGGACAACAATTAGTATAGTGGTCTCTGGCCTCTAGGCAGTTCCAGCAAGGAGGGGCATTTTTTGGGAGGGTGCACCTACTTTGATAGTGCCCACATTCTCCACATCTAAAACAAATAATTGGCCTCCTTTTCCCATTTCCAAAGTTATCCCTATGTCTAGGGTTATAAATGTTGTGAAGAGATGGATAGGTATGTGCTTGAAGATGAAGAGGTGTTGCAAAATCCTTGATCTACACCAGCCAAATGAACTCCAGAAGTATATGGTGGGCCCTTTTAGCTTGTCAATGGATGTATTAGACACCCTATGTACCTTGGAAGATCACTCTCAAAAAGATAGATCAAAACAGATAAGTTGGAGTTAGCTCAGAGGTGAAAACTTGCTATTCTTGGTTCATACACCTGTCCAGTGTTTTACATAATTCTCTGAGCACAACAGCAATTAGCTTAATTCCTCTTGGGGAAGTCTAGGTAGCTTAAAGAGCTAACTTTAAAGAGTAATATCATAAAAAATAATGAACCACACACTGAGAATGAGTTTTAACAACTGATGACATCATCCCGATTTTCACGGGCTGCTACAGTTTGAGACCGGTGAGCAGAAAAATCAACATAACTCAAAATGTAGGAATCCAATGATTATGAAAATTTGTATGGTTATACGAGACAGTAAGCTAAATCCAACAAGCTTTAAATAATTGAATTTGGATAAGTAACCACTGAGAAATACCTCTGACAAGATGAGTGAAAAAGTCAGGTACCTGACAGAGAAGTGAAAATGCAGAGACACTGTTGACTTCAACTGAACATAACTGAAGATTGCAACATCCAAATGACATGAAAATTTGTGAGAATATAGTAGACTTATAGAGCTAACTTTACCAAGTTAAATCACTGAAAATGATGCACCAAGCTCAGAGAAAACATCTCTGCAAGCTGACTGAGAAAAACTGAGAGTAATGGCAGTGAGTAGTACACTTCACAAGAACATGGAAAGATGAACTCAAATAATCATGAAAATGAAAGTATATTGCTTGTACAATACAATGAATTACTGATACATATGTGTGCCTTGTAATCACACCTTGATATGGCATAAAGCTCAGCTCTTGGAGGTCTTCACATAGGTCTCTCTAACCACGACTAAAACTACCATCTATTTATAGTTGAGTTTGGGGGCTAACTTCCCTCAATCACTCTCCAATCAATTAGTGATTGATTTGATTCTCTACTTACCACAAATCACGAATTCGTGGCTCCTCTTTTCATTCTTGATCAAGTGGACTCAACCACTTAAGATTCTTTCACTTTTACATTAATTAAACTTTTCAAAAGTTACAAGAGGTAGTTCACAAGTGAACTTTACATAGTCTTCATTTTAAAGCTTCTTCTATGACTTTGTGGGACTCAAGCCAATACTTCGGCTTGTCATAGACTTGCTCCAACAGCTACCCCTCAAGCCAAGTATGCTTGAGGTCTTCAGTCTTCCAAGATTACCTGCAAACCAATCATAGCCTTGAATTTGCAAAGCTTTGTACCATCCAATGCTTTGGTTAGAATATCTGCACATTGTTGATGAGTGGACACATATGATATTTGAATCTCTTTGCTTAGAACCTTTTCTCGTACATAGTGATAATAAACTTCAATGTGTTTAGTCCTTGCATGAAAAATAGGATTAGCAGCCAAATGAATAGAACTCATATTGTCACCAAAAGTAGTTGGAGTTCCAAACTCCAATCCAAGATCTTTGAATAATGTCTTCATCCACATAGCTTCTTGTGTAGCTATGGCAAGACCTCTATATTTAGCTTCAGTAGAAGAGAGAGCAACTGTGGGTTGCTTCTTGGATGACCATGAAATAAGCTTTGAACCTGCAAAGGTAAGATAACCTGAAGTGCTCCTTCTATCTTCCTTGGAGCCAGCCCAATCTGCATCAGAAAATAGCTTCAAACCTAAATCAGATACATAAGGATAATAAAGTCCTTCATTTATGGTTCCTTTGAGATACTTGAGAATCCTTTTGGCAGCATCCATATGTGGTTTCCTTGGTGTGTGCATAAATTGACTTAGCACACTCACACTGTAACATATATCTACTCTTGTCAATGTGGCATAATTGAGACTACCCACTAGACTTTGATATGATGTGATGTCGTCTATGAGTTCACCTTCATGTGAGCTCAATTTGTGATTGACCTCCATTAGAGTACCTGCAATCTTACAATCTTGCATCTTGAATTTTGCCAACATGTCCTTAATGTACTTCCTTTGAGTGAGAAACAAACCATGATCTTTATAGACAACTTCCAAACCTAGGAAGTAGGTAAGTGAACCCAAATCACTTATCTTGAACTCTTCTCTCATCTGATCTTTGATCTTCTTCATACCATCTGCATCATTTCCTGTCAATATAATATCATCTACATATACACATAGGTAGATGACCTCGGAATTACTCTTTTTAATAAAGAGTGAAGGATCTGCCTTGCTTGGTTGAAAGCCTTTGTCTTGCAAGAATGAAACAAGCTTGAAATTCCAAGCTCTTGGAGCTTGCTTGAGACCATACAATGCTTTGTTAAGTTTACACACATAATCATGATAAACTTGGTTCTCAAAACCAGGTGGTTGTGCCATATATACCTCTTCTGTTATCCAACCATTCAAGAATGCATTCTTTACATCTAGTTGAAGTATCTTCCAATTCTTGGAAGAGGCAATACTAAGCAAAACCCTAATAGTAGGCATCTTTGCCACAGGAGAGAAGGTCTCCTCATAATCAATTCCTTGAGTTTGTGCAAAGCCTTTTGCTACAAGCCTTGCCTTATACCTGTTAATTGAACCATCAGAATTCTTCTTGAGTTTATAGACCCATCTTGAGCCTATTACCTTCATGGATGAAGTCTTGGGCACCAAATCCCAAGTGTTGTTTTCCTCAAGTGCTTCAATCTCTTCCTTCATTGCATGCTTCCATTCAGATTTTGCTTTGGCCTCTTCAAATGATGATGGCTCCTCTTGGTTTATATCCTGTGCTATGTAGATAGAGTGTTTAGTTACTAATGAGGTGTCAAACCCATACCTTTCTGGTTTTTTCTTTTCTCTCATAGATCTTCTTAGGCCATGATGTGATGATTCTGCCTCATGTCCAAGTTCCTGCAATTTTGCTTTACCTTTAGACTTCCATGCTTTGATCTTTTCCATCTAAGATTCTTCATCATCCTCTGAGGTGTCTTGTTCTTCAATCTTTGGTTGTTCTCTACCAAGCTTTGGAAAATCTTCTTCAAGATTATATGGTAAATTGACCTTCCTGCATGAATCTTCATACCATGAATTGTTCTCATCAAAAACTACATCTCTGCTTACCAAGAATCCTTTGTTGGTAGGGTTGTATAACCTGTAGCCCTTTTGATTGTTGTCATATCCAATAATTACACACCTTTCTGCCTTTGGATCCATCTTGCCTCTAACCTGTGAAGGAACATGAGCAAAAGCAATACATCCAAAAATTTTACAATGATCTAAGCTTGATCTTCTTCCATTCCAAGCCTCATATGGAGTCATCCCATCAAGGGATTTTGAAGGCAACCTGTTAATCAAGTAAGTGGTTGTAGATACAACCTCAACCCATAAGTAATTAGGTAAATGCTTTTCATTTAACATAGACCTTGCAGCTTCAACAATTGTCCTATTCCTCCTTTCTGCCACTCCATTTTGCTCAGGAGTGTACCTTGTAGTTACCTCTCTTTTGATTCCTCTTTCTTGAAGAAAAGAATCAAACTCATGGGAGAAGTATTCTCCCCCTCCATCTGACCTTAGCCTTTTTAGTGATTTACTTGTTTGATTCTCCACAAGAGCCAAATATCTTTTGAAACATGAAAAAACTTCATCTTTGTGTTTCATAAAGAATAGGATAGTCCATCTGCTTCAATCATCAATAAAGGAAACATAATACCTTGATCCAGATATTTGCTAGGTCCCCATACATTTGTATGAACCAACTCCAAGAGATCTCCATGCATATAACCTTTCTTCATGAATGGTAACCTGTGAGACTTTCCAAATTGACATGCACTACACTTATAAATCATATGTTGTTTTGACAAATTAGGGAGTCCAAGTACACTTTGGTCCCTACAAATTTTCTTTAATGACCTTTCACCAATATGTGCTAACCTTTTGTGCCATACTTCCAATTCTGTGAGTATCTGACTACCATAATTAAAGAGAGCAATGTTTCTAGTGTCCTGTAATTCAAATGTGAACAATCTACCTGTCTTTTCACCTTTTGCAATTTTTCTGAATCCTTGACTTGGATCTTCAACAAATGCTCCTGCTTTTGTGAACCTGACTTGCAACCCTTTCTCTACTATCTGCCCAACACTTATTAAATTCTTTGTAATGGTAGGGACATAGAGTACCTTACTGAGTAGGTTGATGTTTCCATCAGGTGCTTTGACATTGCCTATTTTCTCCACGGGATGTTTTGTATCATCTCCTGTTTGTACCTCATGCTTATTCCTTGGATCTTCTAAATCTGATAGGAGTGCCACATTTCCTGCCACATGATTTGAAGAACCTGAATCTCTGTAGAAAACATGC
Organism: Ceratopteris richardii; assembly: GCA_020310875.1. Classification (NCBI taxonomy): domain Eukaryota; kingdom Viridiplantae; phylum Streptophyta; class Polypodiopsida; order Polypodiales; family Pteridaceae; genus Ceratopteris; species Ceratopteris richardii. The sequence continues at coordinate 48,585,917 of CM035407.1, read as the reverse complement.
TCATCAGATTTACCTTGTGGCATAGCCATGTTCATGATCAATAATGAATCCTCTTTGTTTGAGTCTTCTGTGTAGTTATTGTGCTCTCTCCTTCCTTTGTATCCTCCTTGATAGTTTGAATGATTGTAGTTGTTGTAGTTGCCATGATAATTGTTGAACCTTCCTCTTGAGTAGCCATAACTTCCTCTATTGTATCCTCTACCTCTTTGATTCCTAGAATTCCTAAAGCAATTTTTAGTTGTATGATTAGTTAATCCACAAATAGAACATGGGTTGGAGTCTTGGGATCTCCCCCTGCCTTGTCTACCTCCTCTTCCTCTACCTCTGCCATGTCTTCCTCTACCTGCATAGTTAGCTTGATATGTACCTGCTTCATCATCCACTTTCTTTGCCTTTCCTTTGTTATCTTTGGACTTGCTTTTATCAGTGTATAAAGCTGAAGATTGATTACCTTTAGAGCTTTCTCCATTTTTGATAAGCTTTGCCTCTTGAGTAAGTAGTTGTCCAATGAGTGTATTGAAATCAGGTACATGCATGTCCATGTACAAATCCATAGCTGTGGTGAATGCTTCCCACTTGTCATCTGCCTTCAAGCCATTGATGACCTGCCTTACAATTTGCTCTTCATCTATTACCTCTCCAATGCTTCCCAACTGATCTGCTATGTCCTTGAGCTTTGTGACAAAATCAGTCACATTTTGTTTGGGAGCCTTCTTGAGAGTTGTGAAATCCAACCATAGTTGATGCTTCCTAGCCTTGGTACTTGAAGAAAAGAAAGCTTCAAGTGCATCCCACACTTCCTGAGATGTCTTACAACTTCTAATCTGAGGCAACAAAAAATCTGAGATAGAGTTGAGGAGATAAGACCTTGCAAGTGCATCCTTGGAGCACCATGTGCTCAATCTTTCTTGCTCTTCTTGTGTTGGTTGACTTTTGTTCCTGAAACTTGGCATAACTTCATCTCCAGCCACATAACCATATAAACTTCTACCTTGGAGATAAGCTTCCATTCTTAATGACCAAGCTGAGTAGTTACCTCTGTCCAATTTTTCAATTGATGAAGGAAATCCATCTGCCATGTTGTCCAACCTTGCTCTGATACCACAGTGAAGAAATGGATAGGTATGTGCTTGAAGATGAAGAGGTGTTGCAAAATCCTTGATCTACACCAGCCAAATGAACTCCAGAAGTATATGGTGGGCCCTTTTAGGTTGCCAATGGATGTATTAGACACCCTATGTACCTTGGAAGATCACTCTCAAAAAGATAGATCAAAACAGATAAGTTGGAGTTAGCTCAAAGGTGAAAACTTGCTATTCTTGGTTCATACACCTGTCGAGTGTTTTACATAATTCTATGAGCACAGCAGCAATTAGCTTAATTCCTCTTGGGGAAGTTTAGATAGCTTAAAGATCTAACTTTCAAGAGTAATATCATAAAAAATAATGAACCACACACTGAGAATGAGTTTTAACAACTGATGACATCATCCCGATTTTCACGGGCTGCTACAGTTTGCGACCAGTGAGCAAAAAAATCAACATAACTCCAAATGTAGGAATCCAATGATTATGAAAATTTTTATGGTTATACTAAACAGTAAGCTAAATCCAACAAGCTATAAATCACTGAGTTTGGATAAGTAACCACTGAGAAACACCTCTGACAAGATGAGTGAAAAAGTCGGGTACCTGACAGAGAAGTGAAAATGCACAGACACTGTTGACTTCAACTGAACATAACTGAAGATTGCAACATCCAAATGACATGAAAATTTGTGAGCATATAGTAAACTTATAGAGCTAACTTTACCAAGTTAAATCACTGAAAATGATGCACCAAGCTCAGAGAAAACATCTCTGCAAGCTAACTGAGAAAAACTGAGAGTAATGGCAGTGAGTAGTACACTTCACAAGAACATGGAAAGATGAACTCAAATAATCATGAAAATGAAAGTATATTGCTTGTACAATACAATGACTTACTGATACATATGTGTGCCTTGTAATCACACCTTGATATGGCATAAAGCTCAGCTCTTGGAGGTCTTCACAGAGGTCTCTTTAACCACGACTAAAACTGCCATCTATTTATAGTTGAGTTTGGGAGGCTAACTTCCCTCAATCACTCTCCAATCAATCAGTGATTGATTTGATTCTCTACCTACCACAAATCACAAATTCGTGGCTCCTCTTTTCATTCTTGATCAAGTGGACTCAACCACTTAAGATTCTTTCACTTTTACATTAAGTAAACTCTTCAAAAGTTACAAGAGGTAGTTCACAAGTGAACTTTACATAGTCTTCATTTTAAAGCTTCTTCTATGACTTTGTGGGACTCAAGCCAATACTTAGGCTTGTCATAGACTTGCTCCAACAAATGTTACCTTGATTGGGTGCAGCCGCCATCACATTTGCTGGTGGTAGGGGTCTTTCTTGTGTCCAATATGTTGTTGCAGGCATTCCTCTTGATTTGCATTCTTGGGCCTCATGGCCAACTTTCCTGCATATTTGGCAAGTCACACTTAACAAAGGACATTCACTTATTATATGACCTTGCTTGCTGCACATAGTACACCAAAGTCCACTCTTGATGCCACCACCTTTGAGTTCCTGCAACTCCTGTCGCAGCTGAGCTAATTCCTCTGCTTGGGCCTCCTCCTCCTTTTGGAGCTTTAATGCCTCAATCTCCCTCCTCAACTGAGTAACATCATTCTCGTCCTCTTTGTGGGGCTTATTCCTTTTTAAGCCCTCCAGCTCCTTCCTTAACTGGATTACTGGATCCTCCATTTCTGTGGAATATGGTAGTTGAGAAGAAGTTGTTCCATACTGTTGCCTTATATGCTCCAGTCATGTTGCTGTGTTGATGAATTCCTCTATGGAGGCTGTAGGCAACACTAGTTCCTTAATTTTACATTGGGTGGCCATTGGAAGTGGTTTAGCTAACCATTTCTTAACAAAAAAATCATGTGGTGGATCTGGCAATTTAGCCATTAGTGCCTTGGCCCTAGTCACAAACTCTGGGAACTTTTCACCTGGACCCAATCTCAAATTCTCTAGTTCCTCTATGATGATCTCTACAGTGTTTCCATGCTAAAACTGATTTTTGAATGCATCTTTCATTAAGTCCCAAGTTGTAAAATGGTTCTCAACAAACTGACTGAACCATTTATCTGCTAATCCTTCTAAAGTTGCAGGGAAGAGTATCAAAAAGGCATCCTCTCTTCCCATTAAGCCTCTAGTTTTGCATAGTGCTAAAAACCTTCTAATATGCTCGTCCGGATCTTCCTGAGCTAGGCCTTTGAAAGAAGGAAATTTTATATTTAATCTTGATAGTAGGGTTTCCAAGTCTACCTGACCAGCCATGCTCCTTACTGATGAAGTTGATGAAAGTGGACTAGATGATCTTCTAACCGCCTTCTTCCTTGTTTGCTTGCAGGTGACCCTCAATGTTTGGGACCGAGTTGCGGTCATGAGCTACTCATAGCCCTCTTAGTATGAGATAATTGATAAGAATATGTACCTCTGAAGTAGTACTGTCGACACTTGAATAGTGCTTTTCCAACTCCAATATGTCTTCTCCTATGCTCAAATCTCCTTGGAGGTCCAACCGTGCGTGCCAAATTTTGTTGGGGGATTCTTGGACAAGAAGGGATTTGAGTGTTTGTAGGATAAAAGGGAAAGAAAAGAAGAAAGATACACACTGGGAGCCTCTGCCGATTAATTATAATAAGTACCAATACAATGTGAAGCACAATACAATCCAATGCTTCTATGCAAAATCCCACAGAGTGCTCAACTACAAAATACCAAATACCCAAGGGACTGGTTGCTGCCAACCTCCTCTGCACCAAACCTCCACCTTCTCCAAGCCTGCACTTGAGTACACCTTGCACCAAGCTTCCACTAAGGGGGAGGGATGGATACCTTCTGTCGGCACGTGCACACTTCAATGAGACCTTGGGATCCTTGGGGGACTAACTTAGCACTCCTCTGCACACTTCCTTGGTCACTCTTCATGCACACCTTGCACTTCACTTCTGTGCGTCACACATTGTGTGTCTCTTGCACTTCTCTCTCTTGCTTCATTTCAACTATGCTCACTCTTGCTTAGTCTTAGAATTGTCCAAGAATATTCCTTGCCTTGATTTGAGTGTCGATTCACATATGCTCCTAACTGCAAGTGTATCTTGGTGCTCACTTTGATGTCCCAAGATTGTCTTCACAAGTGGGCAGCCAACGACTCCCTATTTTTTCATGTAGTCACTTTAGACTAAAACCAAAAATTTTAATTGGGGGGCCATACTTTCACTTCTACGTACGTTGCCGCTTCACATACCTTCACATTTTCCTTTTAACTCTTCAAATGTGCACATAAGGGAGGGTCCCCCTGAACCTTGCAAAACACTTTAAAAACACTTTGAACCTTAGGGAAATTAGAGAAATACCTCTGCAACCTGCAACCCACTTTCTCCAATTTACCCTTTGTGGACAATTAATTGTGCACTACCTGTGCACTTTGACACCTGCACTTTAGCACTTTGACTTTGCACTTGTTGAATTTGACCTTGACCTTGTTGACTTTGACCAGTTTGACTTTGATCTTTTGACTTTGACTATGGTTGACTTTGACTGTGGTTGACTCTGACCAATATGACTTTTATGGGATCAACAGTTACCCCACTATGAAATTGCCAAATATTCGAGGATACTATAGACATATAGTGCTCATGAGAAGATAGATCATAACTACAAATAGTAGTAAACACCCATTCTTCATTTTGAACAAGGTTCTCATACTCTGATTTAGGTGTAGAGGCCTCTACAACAAACATTCTAGTCCCTTTATTATTTGCCTCTTTTGCAATCAGTTTAGGAAAAGTCTTTATGACATGATCATTTCTCTTACAATACATGCAAAACTATTTCTAATTTTTCATTTTCTTGTCATATTTGTCTTCCTTCTTCAATGCAAAATCATGTTGTTTGGAAGACAAGTATCAAGAAATGATATGGCTATTAGGCTTTTAAACAAGCTTCCTAGGTATTGTGTACTCTCTAGGTCTATGTATTATGCAAGTATGTGTGGAGCATCATGCTGATTTCTCAGAGCTCAAGTTTCTGTTGTGAGGGCATCATTGTGGAGCTCTCTCAAAAGAGAATCCATAGTGGTGCATTTCCATCACACCCCTTCATTTTCAGATAGAATAGTCTAAAAAATAGGAGGAGTTTTCCCAAGTCACCCCATTGAATGTGTATGATTCACTCACCCAATCGGAGGTGGTCCAAAAGCAATTGCCTAAATGGATTGGTTTGACTAGCTAGGAGGAGTCAACCAACCATGCCTAGGAGGAGTACCCCAACTTTGACCAATAGGTGTACTAGCCCAAGTTGGTCCATTGGGCACCCCTACCATTAGGAAAAAAACTAAACCTTGCATGGCCCTTGTAAGGATTCCTAATTTTTAGGGATTAAAATGATTAAATAATGATATTTGAATTATCCATTGTAAATTTCTAGATCTTTTAGATGTGTGAATTAAATGGTTAAGATTAATTTGCATGCATATTTAAAGAGATAATTTTAGAAATTCATGGGAGTTTGGAGCTATTCATGCATGCTCTACACAACTTTGGAGCATTGGATTAAGGCCAAATCCTATGGTATGCTACATTTGAAGGTGATCCATATCACAGTAGCAAAATGAGCCATTAGATCTTGAGATCATTTGATTGTGGATGACAAAAGGTGCCCCCATTCTCATAGATAGTACACACATGGAAGAAAAATGAAAAGAAGAGTGTACTAAAAAAATGAAAGAGTGTGAGAGACTGTTGCTCTAGCACAATGGTAAGTACCACATTAAGAAGCTCCACCTCCTTAATGTCAATCCACGGAAGAGATACGAGTGATATGAAGATCGTGAATGCGAGATGTAGTGAGAGTGAAGGTGAGAAACATAGAGATGCACACACACATACACACACATGTAAGAGACAAGCAAGCTACAATGGAAGGTAGGAAGACTCTATTCTCAAGATCACTCTTACAAGCTCAAGCTCACAATAGCTCATACAAGTCTACACTAGCCAACCTAAAAAATGAGTTCTCTAGCTCTTTTTATAGTAAAAATTGAATTTTTCACAAAATCACGATTTTCACCACAGAATCGTAATTTTCTATTATTTTTTGGTGGGAATTGAAATTTCAGTGTCGAGGCCTGCACTTCATGCATGTTGGGTGTGTGTAGAAGTGCGAGAGACACACAAGAAGCACACACAAGAAGCACACACAAGGAGCACAAATGTAGCAAGACACATGGAGAAGACGATGGCTAGAATAGCTCTCTCTATTGATGATTAACAAAAACTGAAGTAAGAGCTGAATAATATCCCTAAGTACAAAGTAGCACCACATATGAGAGTATCAAGTATGTGATAACATGGGAAAAAAAACCTCTAGCCAACACTAGAGTAGAAAGTGCCCATGTATAGGGAAAAGGTTCACATCAAAGCTACTCGAGGAACACATAAGTGTAACAAACCCCCCTAGAGCGAATGATGTGAACACATATAGGGAGTGACAGATCAGCCCCCACAAGGTAATAAGTCTAAAGCTTTACGAAAAGCTTCAAACTTTTTCGGTGGAAGAGCTTTGGTGAATATGTCTGCCACATTATCTTGTGTAGGCACATATACCAAGTCAATATCTCCTGCATGAAGGCGCTCTCTCACATAGTGATAATGCACCTCAATATGTTTTGTATGTGCATGAATTAGTGGGTTTCGTGCAATAGCCAAAGCACTCTGACTATCAGTGAGAATATGTGTAGCAACATCAATCTACCCTGCACTCAGCTTCACAAATCGATGTCACCATTGTAGTTTGCTTCTTACTCAACCAAGATATGCATGAGTCTCCAAGGAAAAAGCAATTACCATTAATGGACACGTGAGTATCATAACAACCAGCCCCATCACTATCTGTAAAAGCATGCAAGCATGGTTGAATATCTCTGCCATAAAAATGACCTAAGCTCAAAGTGCCTCTGAGATATCTAAACACACGTTTTACCGCTTGCTAATGTTTAGTGCCAGGGCTATGCATGAATCGACTCAACTGGGAAACTGCATACTGTATATCCGGCCTTGTGTTGCATGCATATATAAGACATCCCACAGCTTGCTGATAAAGAGAAGTATCAAATGCATCACTAGAATCCTCAACTGAGAACCTAAATCCTGTCTCAACTAGTGTGGAAACTGGCTTGCAATCCTCAAAGTTAAAACGTTGAAGTAGTTTTTCAACATACTTTGCTTGATGCATAACAAGTCCCCCCCCCCCCCCCCCCCCCCCCTCAACGAATACAAACTAGATGCCAAGATAGTAGCTCAAAAGACCAAGATAAGTGACATCAAAAGTATGCTGCAAATCAGGCATAAGGATGTCAAGTTTTGCATCACATGACCCAGTCAAGAGTATATCATCGACATAAAGAACAAGCACTGTAAGATCAGCCCCATTTTTGTATACATAGAGTGTACTTTCAATTGGAATACATGTGAAGCCAAGAGCAATCAAATGCTTGTGTATTTTGTCATACCATGCACGTGGAGCTTGCTTGAGACCATACAAGGCTTTATGCAAGTGACAAACCATATGCTCTTTCCCTTTCATAGCAAATCCAGGAGGTTGCTTCACATAGACCTCTTCTTGCAAATCACCATTCAAGAAGGTTGTTTTTATGTCCAACTGATGCACTTTCCAAGCTCGATGGGCAGCCAATGCAACCACGGTACGAATGGTAGTCATGCGTGAAGTAGGTGCAAAAGTTTCCTCATAGTCAATGCTATATTGTTGCACATATCCTTTGGCAACCAATCTAGCTTTGTAGCGATCAATGCTACCATCAGATTTTCTCTTAATCTTGTAAACCCACTTTATACCAATGGCATTCTTTCCTTTTGACAATTCGCATAACTCCCAAGTACCATTCCTATGTATGGAATCCATTTCTGATTGCATGGCACTCATCCATTGTGGATTGTCACATGGATCTTCAAAAGAAAGTGGCTCTTCATTACATGTTGGAGCAATAAGAGAATAATCAACAAAATTACTTGATGCATGGTGAGAGCTTGATCTTGTTCTACCAATTAAAGGTGCACTCAATTTGTTATCCTGCAAAGGTTGTTTCAACCACTTTGACATAGTGTGTGCACTCTTGATAGACATGCGTTCATTATGTAAAACATCTTCAATATGTACATCATGTGTGGGCTGAATTTCATGTTCATTTTCAGCCATATTTTGATGCAAATGTTCAGCATATGTGGCTGGAAATTTCCATCAGTTTTCATAATTTTTGGTTGAAAATTTTCAGCCATGTTTGGCTGGACATTCTCTGCATTTTCAGCACTATTCTGCTAGAAATTTTCAGCCCTTTGAGCCTCAATTGGCTTGAATACATGGCCATAGTCAAGCACTATGAAGAAGTTGCAATTTTCTTGTAGTGTGTGTATGACTATCTTTTGGAAAAAAAGCACGATGCATTTTTCCAAGAATGCAACCTTCATATGCATGCTTTTCACTTGAGTCTTTGATCTACATATGCCACTATGTTCCAAAGTTGTTTGGCAACAAGAACATGCTTCATCATGTAAGATGACATCGGATAGTTGGTCCCATCAAGCTTATCTTTAGCTCGAAGCATGCCAAACAAGTCATTGCTGGCCGCCATTTCACAAAGGAACAAGAATGTGACAAAATCTTCACTTCGACAAAAGCTGAAATGAATGTTGAAATTTTAGCTCACAAACCATCACTCTGATGGCAATTCTGACTGCATGAATGGCTTCAAAACGGGGGTAAAACCTGAGCGCACTGGTGGAAATGTCTCTTGGCTGTTGAAATTCATTGTTCTATGCTTTGAAATCAATTTGCACTGTTAAAGTGCGCGCACGCTGCGATGCAAAAAATCAAAACTTGAGAAGGAGCTGAACCTCCTCTGATACCACTGTTGGGTGTGTGTAGAAGTGTGAGAGACACACAAGAAGCACACACAAGGAGCACAAACACAGCAAGACACACGGAGAAGACGATGGCTGGAATAGCTCTCTCTATTGATGATGAACGAAAACTGAAGTAAGAGCAAAGCGGAATAATATCCCTAAGTACAAAGTACCACCACATATGAGAGTATCAAGTATGTCGTAACATGGGAAAAAAAACCTCTAGCCAACACTAGAGTAAAAAGTGCCCATGTATAGGAAAAAGGTTCACATCAAAGCTACTCGAGGAACACATAAGTGTAACAATGCATACGGCCATGAAAATCACAAAAACTTGCACACACAAACACTTTGCCTCTATCTCTCCCCTTCTTGCACACCCACGAATGAAGGATGAAGTGAAAATGTGGAATATGTAGTGAGAAATGAAAACTTTATGTGAAGATGGAGATGAAAGAAGATGGAGATGGTGATGATGATGAAGGTGGAGAAAAATCAGAAAAATGATGAAAATGACTATTTTTTACCTTCCAATGTCACAAATCTATGATGTTACCATCACAACGCTTGTTCTCGAGCAATGCTCCCCGATAACAGTGCTAAAATTTGGTGTAACTGAAGCGTGAGTATCACCTCCTTTACTTGTCAATCCATGGAGATGTGAGGACTATTATGAAGACCATGAGCATGTGAAGGCACAAATGTGTGATTCAGAAGCAGACTAGCTTGCACACACATGAACACAAGGTAAGATCAAAGAGAGGAACAATGGAAAGCTTCAATTACACAAGGACTCTCTTACAAAAGATTCAAACTCTCACAAGCTACTAAGAAGCTAGCTCTCTAACAAGCCAAACTCAAAAATGAGCTCTCTAGCTCTTTTAATAGTTTTTAGACTAGTTTTGGCCCTGTCTAGACCTAGTGTCTGACCTAGTTAAAAATTAGGTTCTAGGGCTTATTTGAGGGCTCAAACAGAGTCTACAAAATTATGAAAATTGGTAGGATGATACTTCTAATAATCCTCAAGCTCAAGGACTCCTTGGCTTGCACAAAATGGAGTTGCAAAAATGTGAAATGATATTTACAATGGTTTTTAGCGATAGAAATCACTATTTTTATAGGGATTTCTTCTGAAAATTTTGACATACACTTCTTGGAGCTCCCTACATGCTCCTTCTTCTTATGTGTCCACTTCTTTGAGGCATCCTTTGCCTTGTGCTTGACCTTGAGTGTCAACACATAGGGAGAAAACAAAAAATCTCAAGTAATGGAATCAAACTACACTTGTATGTGGGAAAATTGAGAGAAAGGAAGTTTTTGAGGAAAAAAGAACAATAAGAATTGATGTTGAAGAATTTCTTTAGGATGAGTATGAGGTTAAGGTATGTTCAAAATCATTTGCCTTTCATTTACGACTCATCTTTTAGAAACAACCAATTCAAGCGATTAGGCCCATCCAATATTTTTTGATGAGCCGTATCGCTTGAATTGGTTGTGTCCTACATTTATTCATATACGAGTTCTTTGTTTTTATTCTTCTGCAATCCTCTTATTCCTCATCATTGATAGGTATTTGCAAAAGAAATAGGCCAAATAACTTTGTTTTTTCATGATTTTGAGGGCCAACCTATTCAAGCGATTAGGCCCTAAGCCTAGTTGCTTGAATTGGTCGTGTTTCATTTTCTTATGTAACTTCCTTTTGATTCATAATTCCTTTTCCCTATCACATGTAGAATCTTACTATTGTTGCTTTTTTTTGTAGACATTTATATCACAATCAAAGCTTTAGAGAAAAAAGGAAAAGCTTTAGACTTCACATTCATTCTTTATTGAACATAATCTTTGTAGAGGAGATTTTCCAAAGTCAATTTCATTCAAAAGATAAGAAGAATAATGCTTTTTGTGTCATCAATTCTGTGGTTTCAAAAATTGTAAATACATCCATATGTAGTTTTTGGTAAGAAAAATACCAAAACATATTCCAAATCCTATTTGATACCATCTTTGTACCTTGAGCTTCACATTAGAATGAGATGTCACTCTTCTTGTATTTATTCCAGCTTTGTTCTTAAAGGATTTTTCTCACATTGATGTTTGTAGTCTATTGATAATTTTTGGCATGTGTTCCTTTGTATTTGTCTTCTAAAGAACTAATCAAAAAGCTCTTTGAATGGATTAATTTTTGTAACTTCTTCTTTTCCATCCCCAGAGTGTCACATGTGTCAAGCCTTCCTTTCTCCACAAAGAATGGACCATGCAAAAATAGGATATGTTGTAAAAACGTAAAAAATTACGACCATGAGATGTTTTTTTTGAAAAGTTAATATTGGACTAAATAATCTCTTTAAAGCTCACCAAGTAGTAAGTTACATCTTTGACACTCCAAGCCTTTGTGATGGCTCTTATAAGCTCTATGAATTCCCTTTTGAAATCAATCACATGCATATCATATATAACATGTTGCAGATCTCCCTCATGATCTGTGAAAATTCATATGTCTTATGTATTGCATGTAGTTGTTTGAGAACTCACACAACTTTGGAAAATATCCACATACACCCTCATCACCATCTCTTACAAATCTAATAAAATCATTATGGAAAGGTGGGTACCATCTAATTTGAGGATCAGTTGGATAAGTAGCTTCATTTACCCATATGTCAATATGCTTTTTGCCTTCTTTGCATGATGCTTCAGCTTCACAAGTTCATAGAGCTATTCGGAATACCTTTCTAGATGTTGCATACCTATGAATCTGCAGAATATTGGTATGCAACTTATGACACAAATTCCTATTGGTCGAAAGTTCCGTGAAAGTGTTTGGATTGGGGCTCTACATCAAAAATGCATCTAGAATAATGAAAAAGATAGAAGTTGGTTTGCTTTCAAGAGTAGAGCAAAAAGATGGAACACGTCCTAAAAACACCATTATATAGTTCGAAGGACAAGAGGGAAAATTTCAAAATTTTCAAACATCTGACAGGCACAAACTTTGAGGCATATCACTTTTCATGATTCTCACACGAACCTTCTCTCTCTCCCAAAACTAATATATTCATGGAAGATACGTTTTAAATGAGCCTACATGGAATTTTCAAAGATGATTTGACAAGATTAATCTAGATTAAGCACAACTAATTGAAATCCTTACACGGCCCATTTTTTGTGGTTTTTTACCCTAATGAAATCATATTTCATCACCATATATTGATAGCCCTTTGCTTCCCACAATAACCTAAGAAGATGCATTTCTTCCTTTTTGGTTCCAATTTTTTCTTCTTTTGACATTGGATAAACACATAACACATTCTTAATGAGCCTAAATTTTGAGATAATTGAATTCTTACCACTCCAACCTTGTGATGTGTGTTTAACTTTTGATGAGGAAAGCCTGTATGTTCTTGCATGCACCTTGTTATATTATTAATGATGCAACTCAAACATTTGATAACAACATCCTGTTGCAATATGTTAGTTCTCATTGATTGCCTCTTTTTTTTTCTACAAAAAGATCCTTTCATTGGTTAACAAGAAAAAGCACCCAATGGGTTACAAACCTGAACGAGGGGGAAAAATCACCCCACACACCCACCCACCACTAGTAAGAGGCCCTAACTCCTAGAGGAAGGGATGGGGGGAGGGGAGAAAAGCCAAGCAGGTAGTCGATAGCTCCAATGGATAGTATCACCCTCAAAGGTAAAGAAGGGGCCTCTCTTTGAGAGTTGAGGAAAGGCAACCCACCACCAAGTTGTTCCATACAAATCACCCTAGAGATGGTCTAGCTATCAGTATAGAGTGTGGATCCACTCTAGCCAAAAGTCCCAAATAGTCTCAGGTGGAGGAATTATGCGTCCTTCAAAGATATGGCAGCAATGGACTTTGTGGATAAACCACATGGCAAGGCCACTGATCAACTCCCAATAGGATCATCATCACCTCTCCATGCAAAAATGATGACCTCTTGAGTGGTGTCAATCCACCCATCTTGAATCGATTAGATAATACTATCGGCCAAATTCTTGTAGCTAATGGATGGACCACTAATCAAGCCCCAAGCAATTACAGCCTAAGAAATGCTCTGATAACCCTCTCTCCTGGTCAAGAGCTGCAAAATTTACTGCCATATCTACTCCGCTAGTGGGCAATCCCAAAGACAATGATGCTATGCTTTGATGTGACAACCACAACCCATGCAATCAGGAGGCCGACCCCCATAACTCAGCCAAGTGAAGATAGCAATGCTCTTGTGGCAACCAACCATGGAAAAAGAATGGTTTGACAAGGCTGCAAAATACTCCAAATGCATTGCCAAAAGGAGGAGAGGAACTCCTCCAAAAGTCCATGCCATCATGAGGCCTTGATTGCAATAGGGGGTGGCAAGGCAATGTGATTGGATGATCCTCCATCTCAACTGCATAGGATACTTAAAGAAGGGGATAGTGGGGCTCATAAAAGCGAAGTAAGGATCATGCCACTACCACTTCTCAAGATCTCATAAAAGGTGAGACAACAACTAGGCCTTGCAGACCCAGACACACCAACCACAAAGAGCCCCAATATTCTCAGGGTTTGGATCAACTTTTGAATCCCAACCATGAGTACCAACCACCCGAATCTACTCAAAAGTGCGATCAGCAATGATCTTGGAATCTCAAGAGTGTTGACCATACAACCCTCCTCACCAACCTCGAAGAACATAGTTCCATCTTGAGTAAAGCCATGAGCCACAATCAAAACCTCGGTCTAAGTGAAGGCATCCAAATAAGCCACCGGGTACGAGTGGTCAATCCGGGTTCCCCACTCCCTTAGTATAGCATCATCAATATCGCAGAGCATTTGAGGCACACCATGCATCCCCATATAATGTTATCTCTATTGGGCCTCCATGAGCCTCTTGAAACTGAGCGAACGAGAGAAACTACACACAGGACCCCTAGAAAACTCCCCCTAGTAAACATGAGGCCTAGGGCCAATCATGAGTCCTCTCTTTGTATGAAGAAGAGGATTCCAAGTAATGGCTTGTTGAATCTGCTCCTCAATACACAAGGGAGAAAGCTAGATAAGAGCAAGCCACAACTTCTTCCAAGATCTCAAAATACTACAAGCAAAACAATCCTCAATCTGCATTAAGAACCCCGCGAGCCTCATCTCACTAAAGATCCATCTAATCTCAAGCTGCCAAGGCCCACCAAAAGCAAGAAAAAATAGGCCTACTCTTTGACAAAGAAAGTACTTCCAAGGCTCGATGCTAGGAACTAAGGCTCGAACAACAAACTTGCTCAACAAGGATCTACTCTCATAAGCTTGGTTCATAATCCCAAGATCACCATGCTCCGTAGGAAGGGTGATGACCTACCAAGCAACCTTAGCCCAAGTGGGGCTTCCATCCCCACTCCCCTCCCCCCCCGACCATAAAATGTTTCTGATTAGCCATTGAATCTTGCTAATACAAGAGCTCAAGATGATCCAATAGGAAGTGGCATACCACGTCATAGCTATGAGTACCTTGTTAGCTACCAAGACCCTTCTAGCCAAGGACAAGAAGGTAGAGCTCCAATGCAACAAATTCCTCCTCATGGTCAAGAGGAGAGGCAAGATCTAGTGCTCAGTAGAGAGTTCAAGACCAATATCGCACCTCAAGTATTGAATCGCAATGCTAAGGGGAGTCCACTGAAAGTGGGCACAAGGGAGCCACCTCAAGAGAGCATCTGGGCTAATCCAAAAGCCACAAGACTTGTGCCAATGTATCTTGGCACCAAAAGCATCACAAAACCTATCCAAATCATCCTCGAACCTGGTCAAATTGGCCTCAACAAAACCTATCCAAATCATCCTCGAACCTAGTCATGGCCATGCAAGTAGATAGTAGTATCATCAACAAACTCAGCATCCAACAAAACCTCCTCTCTAACACCACATTTGATAGCCTTAGCAAAGAAGAGGAATAGGGAAGGTGCCAAAGTACAACTCTATCTGACCAATCCTGAGATGCTAAATCTATCGCCCTGCCCCCTGGCCACAAGAACTTGACTATGGGTGAAGCAAAAGAGGGAAGCAACACCCTAGATCTAGTAGTGGGAAATCCCATATAAAGCATAGTGTCCTCAAGAAAACCCTATTCCACTTGATCATAGGGTTTGTTAAAGTCCAACAGAAGAAATCCAAGTGGCTCATTGCACATTCAAGCAAGGGAAACAACCTCCCAAAAATTGAAGATGTTGTCAAGGATACAAAAATGCTTGATACACCCCATCTACATCGCGTAATCAGCATGTCAAGAAATAGCTACAATCTCAAACTCAAGGCCTTCGCAAGAATTTTGTAGCTTGAGTTAAAGATTGTTATCAGATGCCAATGCCTGATATCATTGAAGTTCCCCCCTTCCTTGAGGATGAGAAAAGTCATACCCTTAGAGAGAGATGGAGAAGGGGGTCCCACATCCATGATCTCTTGGAAGAAAAGTCTGATCCCATCACCTAGGATCCCGCAATAGTAGAGAAAAGTTTCATACGAGAGATCATCCTTGCCAAGGAAATTATCCCTAGCCACACCAGGAAAAGCATCAAGAAGCTCATTATCAAAGAATAGGGAAAGAAGAAGAGCATGTATCTCATCAGACATAGACTACCCCACATGTTGAAGGACGTAATGTCTACTCTCCTAACAAGTCTCGAAGGGGGTCCCTGTAGATAATAAGTTGCGATAGAACTGACTGGAAATCTCCCTCATCTCACTAGGCTCTGTAGTCATTGAGCCATCTAACCCATAGAGCTCTTTGATCCCCCCTCTCACATGTGGTATCTTGGAAGAAGAGAGAAACTGGTCAGAAACACAATCACCAGGTTGAGTTCGGTGAGATGCCTATGGTGAAAGAAGGCAGGTCACCAATCCTCGACCTCTCAAAACTTCTAATGTGCCTAGGAGAGCTTGAGCCAGACCCCTTGCAATCATGGTGGCGCTCAAGAATGATGTAGAGGGAGGCTACACCTCTATGGAAATAATAGGCATCCTCTTGGAAAGGGGCCAACTACAAGGTGCTCGGCATGTAGTGAGAGACTGAGCCCTAGAGCCCTCCTCCCATGATAGTTGGCTCCAAATCACCGCAATCTAATCAACCAGGCTCCCATCAAGTTGGATCTACTTAGGAATGCACAAAAGAGTGGAGCCCTATGCAGCCTCCTCTTCAAAGGTGACAACCATAGGAGCATGAACAAACATGCACAATCTCGCCACAATACAAGTCCTATGGCCACAATCACCCAATACATCACTCACATAAATTTGAACAATCCAAGGGAGATTCATCCCACAAATCCATATGTTTTAATTGTGAGAACCTCTCTCTATCTAACAAAGCCCTCAATGTGCCATACACCATGCAACATCAATGTCAAACATAATCTCTCCCAAGTCGTGAGCTCATAACCATGCACTATGGTTTGGTTGCTACCATGAGGATCCTCAAGTGGCTCAATCATGTTGAAATAATCTCCAACAAACCAAGCATGAACACTAGACACACAAGTAAATAATTTTTGAGCTAGTCTTCTTTATTAACAAAGAAGAATATGCTTTGCTAGCAACAAAATATTGATCCTTCAAATATGTGACAAGCCTATGGTTCCAAGCTCTAGGAGCTTGCTTTAGACAATAGAGTGCTTTCCTTAGCTTGCATACATAACCTGGTTTGCCCTTATCTTCATACCCTAGTGGTTGAGCCATGCAAACTTCTTCTGAGATCCATCCATTCACGAATGCATTCTTAACATCTAATTGATATAGGTTCCAATTCTTTGAAGCAGCAATACTTACCAAAACCCTGATGGTTGGCATCTTAGCCACATGTGAAAAAGTCTCCTCATAATCTACTCCATGGTTTTGAGCAAATCCCTTTGCCACTAGCCTTGCTTTGTACTTGTTTATAGAACCATCTGAATTCTTCTTGATTTTATGTATCCACCTGGATCCTATTGGGAACCAAATCCCAAGTGTTGTTTTCCTCAAGTGCTTCAATTTATTCCTACATGGCTTCTCTCCATTATTCCTTCTCATTGGCTTCTTCAAATGAAGAAAATTCTTTTGTCATAGAGTCTTTAGTCATGTACATAGAATGCTTGATAACTAGTCATGTGCCATATCCATACCTTATGGATTTTTTACTCTCCGTTTGAGATCTTTTGAGTGCTTGATTGGAAGACTCTGGAATGTCTTCCAATCGCTTGAACTTGCTCTTGCCGTTTGACTTCCAAGCCTTGAAGTCAATCTTCTCTTCATCCTCTTAGTTGATATCATCTGGTATTTGTTGATCTTCTTGAGTGAGAGTTGGAAAATCACTTTCCAATTCATAAGGTAGCTTAATTTTCCTAGAATCATCTTCAAACCATGAATTATTTTCATCAAACGCCACATCCCTACTAACTATAAATCCTTTGTTAGTGGGATTGTATAACCTATATCCCTTTTGATTTTGGTCATAGCCAATGAATATACACTTTTCATCTTTTGGATCAAGATTCCCTCTAATATGTGAGGGTATATATGCATAAGCAATGCACCCAAAGATTTTACAATGGTTCAATGAGGCTCTCCTACCATTCCATGCCTCATAGGATTTCATTGCATCCATGGATTTGGATGGGAGCCTATTAATCAAGTATGTGGCTATGGAAACAGCCTCTGCCCATAGGTAATTTGGTAGTTTATTTTCATTCAACATTGATCTTGCAACCTCTACTATCAGTCTATTCCTCCTCTCTACCACTCCATTTAGTTCAAGAGTGTATCTTGTTGTGACCTCTCTCTTTATACCTCTATCCTATAAAAATGAGTCAAATTCATGTGAGAAATACTCATCAGCTCCATCAAATCTAATCCTTTTCAAGCTTCTACCTATTTGTTTCTCAACCAATCCCAAATACTTTTTGAAACAAATAAAGACCTCATCTTTATGCTTCATGAAGTAAAGGATTGTCCATCTATTGTAATCATCTATGCATGAAACATAGTACCTTGATCCTGAGATTGATGGCTCTCTGCTAGGACCCCACACATCAATGTGCACAAGCTCTAAGTAGTCTTCATACATATACCCTTTTTTGTTGAATGGTTGTCACTGAGATTTGCCAAATTGGTATGCTCCACATTTGTAAATCATGTGTTGCTTGGACACATTTGGAAGGCCAAGCACACTCTCATGCCTGCATATTTGATTTAGTGTTCTTTCACCTATGTGACCTAGTCTTTTATGCCATATCTCTAGTTCAGATAAGTTTTGATCTTTGTAATTGAAGAGTGCAATGTTTCTAGTATCTTCAACTTCAAATGTAAAGATTCTTCTAGATTTCTCACCTTTTGCAATTCTCTTGAAACCTTGTTGAGGATATTCCACATATGCTCCATGCCTTGTGAATCTAACCTTTAAGCCTTTCTCAACAATTTTCCAAACATTGATTAGGTTTTTTGTTATGAATGGCACATATAAAACTTACTCAATAGGTTCATGTTACCATTAGAAGCCTTGACATTTCCAATTTTCGTAACAGGGTCTCACATGTCTGTACTTCATGCTTCCCTTTAGGTTCTTCAAGATCAGATAGCAATGCTACATTTCCAACCACATGATTGGAACAAAAAGAATCAATATAGAAAAGATGCTTATCATCTTTACCTTGATTGGATGTCATGTTCATGATCAATAATGAATCCTCTTGGTCTTCTGTGTAGTTGTTATAATGTCTTCTACCTCTAAAGCCTCCTTGATAGTTGTTGTAGCCTTGACTATAGTTGTGATGATAATTGCTTCCTCCATTGTTGAACATGCCTCTGGATTGTCCATAGCCTCCTATGTGGAAGCCTCTTCATCTCTGATTCCTTGTCTTCTTGAAGCATTCTTCTATGTTGGCCACATATGTTGCAGCTTGAAGTGTTGTAAGATCTCCCCCTACCTTGTTTTCCTCTCCTGTCCCTTTCTCTAGTACCTCTTCCTCTACCTGTGAAGTTCACTTGAGAGGTACTAGCCTCTTCTTCATTCTTTTTGACTTTACTTTTATCCTTACTTTTATTTCTATCTATATAAAAGATAGAAGATTGGTTACCTCTAGAGTTTTCTCCATTCTTGTTGAGATTTGTCTCATGTTTGAAGAGTTGCCCCATCAATGTGTTGAGGTCAGGCATTTGCATATCCATTTAAAGGTCCATTGTTGTGGTGAAGGACTCCCACTTATCATCAGCTTTAATGCCATTTATGATCTGCCTTACTATCTGTTCCTCTTCTATCTCTTCTCTAATGCTTGCAAGTTGGTCATCCACATCCTTCATCTTGGTTACATAGTCAACTACACTTTGCTTTGGTTTCTTTTTCAAGGTTTTAAACTCCATCCATAGCTAATTCTTCCTAGCCCTTGTATTTGATGAGAAGTATGAAGAAAGTACTTCCCAAGTCCCTTGGGAGGTTTTGTGATTCCTAATGTGAGGTAATAAGAAATCAGATATTGATTTAAGTATATAAGACCTGGCAAGAGCATCTTTTGCACACCATGTAGTTAGCCTTTCTTGCTCTTCCCTTGTAGGTTGATGTTTGCTCCTGAATGTTGGCATTTCTTCATCTCCTGAGATATATCCATATAAGCTTCTTCCTTGGAGGTAGGCTTGCATCTTTAGTGACCATGCTGAATAGTTGCTCCTCTCCAATTTGTCAATCAATGATGAAAATCCATCTCCCATCTTGCTTTGATGTTGCTCTGATACCACTATTGGAGAGATGGTGGATAGATTCTAGAGATGAAGTGGTGCTGCAAAACCCTGCTTCACACCAGCCAAGAACAAGTTGTGGAGAGTGTAGTAGGCCCCTTGAGCTTCCTATTGATCACAAATAGTCACATATGTGCTATGCATCATAATCCTCTAGTCAATGGATCAAAACAAATAAGTAAAAGGTTGAACCAAGATCATAGACTTGCTATTTTGGTCTCTGTGTATGTTTACTAAAGTGATCAATGCTCTCAACCTGCTATCAATTGGCCTAGTTCCTTTTGGGAGTATCTAGTTAACTTAGATAGCTACCATGCATGATTTATCTCAATAAAAAGGATGGACTACACACTGAGAATGATGCTTAGCAAGTTAGAGGACGTGCCCAACATTTTTGGGATGCTTCAGTGTGCAAACCAAAGAACAAAGATATGAAGATATCTCATGATTGGAAAAGACAATAGCAATGAAACTTTGTAGCTATGAACAAGACAATATATTGAATCTATAGTACTTTAAATCACATCAAATGATCAACCATGCACTGAGAACAAGCTCTGAGAAGTTGATTGTTCTGAGATGATCATAGCAGACAAGTGAAGTAGAGATATGATCAATGTGTATGTATTAAATCACATAATAGTACAATGACATTGGCAATATTCAATTGCAAAATGTGAGGGTAGTGAAGTGGTTAAAGGATGAGCACACTAATCACACAAGTCCCTCTCAATTGATCTCTATAATCGGGCTCTAACACACGAATCTTTTTTATCCTCTTTTATAGTTGAAGTTGGAGCCAAGCTTTGAACTCAAAATCAAATTATCACCATAAAGTGAGTCCTAAACTATAGGATCTATTCTCACATCAATCATCTACCAAGTAACCCAAGATTTGATTCCTCCTAACTCCACGTGAGAGTAGTGCAATAATCATAGACACTTTTACAAAGATAAAAGGTAAAGTGACTTTTACATGGGAGTAACCATATGTGAGTATATGAGATACATGCTAGTTACCCAAGTATTTAGGCTTGGACTCTTTTGCTAGATAGCCAGTTCCATGCTCATGTTGAGTACATTTGCATTGTGTCAAGAAAGTAGTTACTTGTGATTGAACGTTGGAGGGGGAGGGGGTGCTAGATAGGCACAATGTCTCTCCCTCATAAAGCACCATCGAATTGGTGGTAGTCTATTTTGTAAGGCTCATGTTCTGAGGAGAAGATATGTTGAAAGTGTTGGGCTTTGGTGAGCTCCTATCATTACGATCAGATGAGGTCCAATGTGGACTAATATGATAAGATTTATACATCACGCAATGATAAAAGAAAACTCCAAAGGTAGAGTATCGTGGAAAACTTTAGTGAAGCTGGTGTCTAGGATGTATGGGAAATATTACTCAAAATTTCTCTAGGTTCGAAGTTTTGGGTCAAATTTGGCAAAGGTTTGATGAAGTTATGAGAATCCTCTAGGGACCTATTAGACCATCTTTAGGAGTCCATGACATCCAAAATTAATGAGCATGGAATTAACCAAATCTTTAGTCTTGCCCCCTTCAATTAATTTACATTTTGCGTAAACCAAAATATGATTTGTGTCCACTACGATCCATTTCAATTGTAGCACAAAAGTGAGATCCTCTTTTAAATTAGTGCAAATATATGCAATTTTTATCTGATAGCCACTTGTTTGTTTTATATTCAAGCACCTAATGTTACCCAATTATCATTTTTCCCATGATGGTGCATTCATTGCATTGGTAAAGTGTATCATGATCAAGCATGAGTTAGATATAGCCAAATCACCACCACAAGTAAAGGAAAACATCTATAAGTAGGGTAAGTGCAAGTTAATCTTCATCCAAATCTTCTTATCTTGAATGGAGTGCTTGAAACCTTAAGTTAGCCTCTTTGATGCATAGTTAGGGTTTCACATTGTGTTGTATAGACTAGATCACTATGGGTTCATTCGAATCACCATCTAAGCTCTGACAACTGGAGCACATGCATAGACAATGTCATTTTTGTATTGTGCTTGTAACCAAAGAATTTGGTTTGTATATTTTTTTCTTCCATTATATTTTTTCTTGATCCTAGTTAAACCAAGGTCTATGTCATATGTGTCTTTTGCAATTTCTCACAGAGCATCATGAAATTTGTGATAAATGAAGGACGAGATTGCTTCTTTTCAAATTTTGATGAGATCTCATGGAGAAATTTCATTAATATGAATGTAATATGTAGGTATATCACTAAATAGAATGCATTCGTTGAAATTGAAACATGTACATTATAGAGATACCTAGATCCTTATGCAATGGCATGAACATGCCAACTTTCTCATGCACATATGCAAAAAAAAGATCCTACTGGTAGAACTAACCTTTATGATCTTTTCAGAAAATTTGCATCGAAATATCATATTTTCTCAATTTCCAATAGTAGTGCTCAATTATATCTAAAAAATAATACCAAACATAACAATGTTTGGAGTAACAAGTAAACTTCATAGTTGATTTCATGTTTGCAAGTAATTACTTTATGCAATTTTGGATGATGGTTGGTTACTATTCGGTTCTCTTCATTCTTTTTGCACCTCATCTTGTCTCTAACTACACTTTTTGGATGTTCTCTTGGATTGGAAATTTAAGTGTTGATCCCCTTAAGCTACCAAGATAGACCATTTTGGTCATCATTCTCAAAAAGAAATCTTCAAGAGTTGCTTGCATTATGGCATGATGAAGCCATGGAGATTTACGATAAATATAGTTGTGTGATGGAATACTTATAAATCTATTTTCAATGAAAATATTTCCGAATTCTCAGCTTTTCAAAGAATGTGGTAGAGGATCACTTAAGTAAGATAGGATCAACATACATAAAAAGTGATTAGAATGCACAAAATGCAAGGAAGGCAATTCCAAAACAATTTTAGATACAAATCTCATTTTCCATCATAATTTAAACATATAAACTTAACATATGTTGGTGTTTTAATCCATCACATTTGGGCAAAGCCATATGGAAAATAGAGCTTAAGAGCTTAAGGGAAATAAAAAGGGAGAGATTACATTTGACATAGATTGATAATGGAAATGCAAAAATGAGGAGAGCATGTAAGCATACAATTAATCAACTTGAGGTGAAATTATCATTGGATTTTGTGGAAGGTGGTATGTACCATGGATTAGATGTACTACATCACTGGCTTGGTAACCATTGGAAAGCGTATGGGATTGACATTAGTCATTAGTTGACATATTATAGCCACTTGAAATATATTCAAAACACATAGCAATTGATCCAAGAGAACAAAATGAACCTTCCAATGTACGAGGACCTTTTCCATACAAAAGATGAATTGAGGCACCAAGCTTGGAAGTGTGTGTCGCAAGGAAAAAAGGATGACTATCAAGGGCATGCAAGCTAAACAAAGTAATTATATGCTGCATAGAAATTGATCAAGAGTGAAGGAATATTGATAGCAAAAGTAGTGGTGCATGAAAGAAGGGCACGAATTTAGTACCCATTGAGAGATGGGAAAGCTCATGGTATTGTCAATCTTTATTGCAAGCTTCAAACTTCAAATGAGATAAGAAGAGCATGGTGGTTATGGATATCTAAAGAACTAATGCTTATGCTTACTTGGGATGTAACATATTTTACATGTACATACATACATACACACACACACACAGACATACATACATACATACATACATACATACATACATACATACATACATACATACATACGTACGTACGTACGTACGTACGTACGTACATACATACATACGTACATACATATGTACATATGTACAAACATACATATGTACATAACCACATACATACATACACACATACATACATACACGCATACAAACATATGCACATACATACATACATACATACATACATACATACATACATACATACATACATACATACATACATACATACATACCCACATATATACATGCGCACATAGATACATACGCACATACATACATACATACATACATACATACATACATACATACATACATACATACATACATACATACATACATATATACATACATACATACATACATACATACATACATGCATACATGCATGCATGCATACATACATACATACATACATACATACATACATACATACATACATACATACATGCATGCATGCATACATACATGCATACGTGCATACGTACATGTATGTATGTGTGTGTGTTCATGCATGCGCACATATATACATACGTACATACATACATACATGCATGCATGAATACATACATACATACATACATACTAACATACATATATATAAAGGAGACAGCCTAAATAGCTGATCACTAAGCTTGGTTAATCAAATATTAAACAACAAAACATATACTTTGTGCTGAAACCAAAAATTGTATGTTTTACTTGACTTGGTCATTCAATCAACCTAAATACACGTGATGGTTTTAAGTACGCTTACTTTAATGTAAAAACAACAAGAAAATATATTCTCCCTTTGCATACATGCATAACATTTAAAGCAACTCAAATACAACATTAGTGAACTTGTTTATTTGGAGCTACATTCGGAACCTGATAAACAATAACAATATTACAACTAAACTCCATCTCGTGTTTTTTGTGTATAGTAAGTAGTAAGCATTGTGTGTAAACCGTTGTCCTTTAGCGTCTCCCCATGTTTGCGTTTGTGTGTGTGGTAATCTCTTTGAATGGAAATGAAGTCACTAAACATTCTATGCAGTGTGTATGGTAGCCTCTTTGAATGGAAAGTTGTAGATAATCAACATTCTACGCAAGTAGAATGTATAACTTCATTTTTTTGCTTAACTTCTACACTTGTAGGCAAAGCAAAGGATGCTGGAAGGGTGAGTGAAAGCAAAGAGATCGTGCAACACTTCTCGAGTATTCTAAGGCTTTTGATAAGGAAAAGTAAGTATTGTAGAAAGTGCATCACATAATGTTATGAAGATATGGATTAAATATGTGGCCATGAGTACATTAAATATTCCAAGTGTTGTTTTCCTCAAGTGCTTCGATTTCTTCCTGCATGGCTTCTCTGTATTCTTACTTCTCATTGGCTTCTTCAAATGAAGAAGGCTCTTCTATCATAGAGTCGTTAGTGATGTACACAAAATGCTTGGTAACTAGTGACATGTCATAGCCATACCTTATGGGTTTTTTACTCTCCCTTTGAGATCTTCTAAGTGCTTGATTGGAAGACTTTGGAATGTCTTCGAATTGCTTGAACTTGGTCTTGCCTTTTGACTTCCAAGCCTTGAAGTCAATGTGTTCTTCATCCTCTTAGTTGACATCATCTGGTATTTGTTGATCTTCTTGAGTGAGAGTTGCAAAATCACTTTCCAAGTCATAAGGTAGCTTAATTTTCCTACAATCATCTTCAAACCATGAATTATGAAACACTACATCCCTACTAACCATAAATCCTTTGTAGTGGGATTGTACAACCTATATCCCTTCTTATTTTGGTCATAGCCAATGAATATACACTTTTCATCTTTTGGATCAAGCTTCCCTCTAATCTTTGAGGGTATATGTGCATAAGCAATGCACCCAAAGATTTTACAATGGTCCAATGAGGGTCTTCTACCATTCCATGCCTCATAGGGTTTCATTCCATCCATGTATTTGGATGGGAGCCTATTAATCAAGTATGTGGCTCTGGAAATAGCCTCTACCCATAGGTGATTTGGTAGTTTATTTTCATTCAACATTGATCTTGCAGCCTCTACTATCAATCTATTCCTCCTCTCTACCACTCCATTTAGTTCGAGAGTGTATCTTGTTGTGACCTCTTGCTTTATACATCTGTCCTATAAAAATGAGTCAAATTCATGTGAGAAATACTCACAACCTCCATCAAATCTGATCCTTTTCAAGCTTCTACCTATTTAGTTCCCAACCAATGCCAAATACGTTTCGAAACAAGTAAAAACTTCATCTTTATGCTTCATGAGGTAAAGGATTTTCCATCTACTATAATCATCTATGAATTAAACATAGTACCTTGATCCTGAGATTGATGGCTCTCTGCTAGGACCCCACATATCAATGTGCTCAAGCTCCAAGTAGTCTTCATACATATACCCTTTTTTGTTGAATGGTTGTCCGTTAGATTTGCCAAATTGGCATGCTCCACATTTGTAAATCATGTGTTGCTTAGGAGGGACTTTCTTTGTATAACCCACACTACTTTTGAGTAGATAACTTATGTATCTAGGAAATATTTGAGCTCACCAAGGTTTGACATTTTGAAGTGATTCACAACCTTCTTATCTCCTCAATGTGCATTTCATCATTACCTATTATAATGATTCTGTCCACATACATATGTCTACAAATAGATTACATGGTGTCATTCTGGCAGAATGGTAAGTTCCAACCTGAGGAGATTCACCTAATACATGTCAATTGGTGGAGATGTGAGAACCAGTATGAAGTCTGTGAGCAAGTGATGGCACAAGTGCGTGAGTGAAAGCACACAAGCATGCACACACATATACACACCCAGAAGGTAAGAGCAAAGAGTGGACCAAGGGAACGAACTCGATTGCAAAAGAGTTCTCTTACAAAAGCTCAAATCTACAACAAGCTAACCCCAAAAATGAGCTCTCAAGCACTTTTCATAGTGTTTTGAGTGGTTTTGGCCCTGTCCAGACCTAATGTCCGGCCTGGTTAAAAATTAGGTTTAAGGGCTTATTTGAGGGCTCAAACGGAGTCTAAAAATTATGAAACCTGGTAGGATGGTACTTCTAATACTCCTCAAGTTCAAGGACTCCTTGGTTGGAATAAAATGGAGTTGAAAAAATATGAAATGGTATTTACAATGGTTTTTAGTGATGAAAATCACTACTTTTTAGGGATTTCTTCTCAAAATTTGACATGTGCTTCTTGGAGCTCCCCACATGTTCCCCCTTCTTGTGTATCCACTTCTTTGATGTGCTTCCATGCTTTGTGCTTGACCTTGAGTGTCAACACATGTCTTATGAAGAATAATGGACTTATACTACTTGAATGGTGATAATACTTCATTGCGTAATCTAAAATATTGTGATTTAAAGCTCATAGGGCTTTATTAATTGCATATAGTGTTTTCTTGAACCTAAATGTATGATTGGGTACCTAGGGTTTTCGAACCCTAGACATTGTTACATATGCATCTCTTCTTCTAGTTATCCATTTCAAAAAGCATTCGTGATATCAAGTTGGTACGTATCATTTCCTAGTTATAATTGCAATCATGGTTCGTATGATTTCCATCTTAGTAAATAGAGTAAAATCTTCTTTATAATCCATGACAACTGTTCAAAAAAATACATGATTCTTGAAGATGATCTTGTTGGTCGGATTTATTGATATTTTTTTCTTCTCGTTTGGATCACTCAAGAAACTTATTTGGATGATTATCTATGTTGAGTCTCTTGACAATGATTTTATCTATCTAATTTCACCCTAATTCTCTATCTCTTCTCTATCATTATCTTGCTCTCTGATTCTAGTCTTCCCTTTGATACTTGTAGTACCTTCTTTCAAATGTGTTCATAAATTAATGCCTAGTGATGTATATGTTTCATAATTTTTATCCTCTTGTGGTCCACTTCGCCTTTGAATTGATGGTTCTTCATGTTTCTCTATTTTTCTTTACTTTCATCATATGCACGTGCAAATCATCTTGATTTGTAGGGGAGTAATTCATCGAATTTGACAACCCTTGATACTTGTACCTCTCATTTCTTGAGATAAAACACCTATAGCTTTTCTAATGATTATGTTAATCAATACACACAAATTTCTACCTTTGCATCAAGGTTAGTTCTACCAGTAGGTATCTTTTCACAAAATTTGCATCCAAAAATCATAAAGTAGGATTTTTTTGTTTTGCATATGTGCATGAGAAAGTTGGCATGTTCATGCCCTTGCATAAGGATCTAGGTATCTCCATAATGTACATGTTCCAATTTTAGAGAATGAATTTTATTTAGGGATATACCTACATATTACATTCATATTAATGAAATTTCTCCATGAGATCTCATCAAAATTTGAAAAAAAGCAATCTCGTCCTTCATTTATCATGAATTTCATGATGCTCTGTGAGAAATTGCAAAAGACACATATGACACAAAACTTGGTGTAACTAGGATAAAGACAAAATATAATGGAAGAGAAAAATACACAAACCAAATTTTTTGGTTACAAGCTCAATACAAAAATGACATTGTCTAGGCATGTGCTCCACTTGTCGGAGCTTAGATAGTGATTCGAATGAACCCATAGTGATCTAGTCTATACAGAACAATGTGAAACCCTAACTATGTATCAAAGAGGCTAACTTTATGTTCCAAGCACTCCATTCAAGATAAGAAGAATTGGATGAAGATTAACTTGCAATTACCCTACTTATAGATGTTTTTCTTTACTTGTGGTGGTGATTTGGCTATATCTCACTCATGCTTGATCATGGTACACTTCACCAATGCAATGAATGCACCATCATGGGAAAAATGATAAGTGGATAACATTAGGTGCTTGAATATAAAACAAACAAGTGGTTATCAGATACAAATTGCATATATTTGCACTAATATAAAAGAGGATCTCACTTTTGTGCTGCAATTGAAATGGATCGTAGTGGATACAAATCATATTTTGGTCCACGCAAAACGTAAATTGATTGAAGGGGGCAAGACTAAACATTTGGTAAATTCCATGCTCATTGATTTCAAATGTCATGGACTCCTAAAGATGGTCTAATAGGTCCCTAGAGGATTCTCATAACTTCATCAAACCTTTGCAAAATTTGTCCCAAAACTTTGAACCTAAAAAAAATTCGAGTAATATTTCCCATACATCCTAGACACCAGCTTCACTAAAGTTTTCCACGATACTCTACCTTTGGAGTTTTCTTTTATCATTGCTTGATGCATAAATCTCACCATGTTAGTCTGCATTGAACCTCATCTGATTGTGATGATAGGAGCTCACCAAAGCTCAACACTTTCAACATATCTTCTCCTCAGAACATGAGCCTTACAAAATATACCACCACCAATTCGATGGTGCTCCATGAGGGTGAGACATTGCCTATCTACCCCCCCCCCCATGTTCAATCACAAGTAACTACTTTTTTGAAACAATGGAAAGGTGCTCAAGATGAGCATGGAATTGGTCATCTAGCAATGTCATGGTGAAGATTGTGTTACCGTTAGTGTCCATGTGAAAGGCCAAATGGCCACCGGACACTTCTTTGTATATGTTCTTTAATAAAACATATAGTGGCCTGGTCAGTCACAGACTATAAGTTCGACCGCATTTGTAAGACCTAAGAAAGTCTGTCTTCGTGCTCCCTGTGTACTGCGTTTTCTGCGTATTCTACAACCTCTGTGCGGAGTACTGTGTGTGGCGTCAGGAGCTCGGTTTTCTACTCCGAGCATATCGTCGTGGAGCTCTCGAGAAGGAGAGTGTAGTGTGGTGCATCGCCATTGAAATACTTCACTGGTATCAGAGCAGTTCGAGGCAAAAAGCTTTGTTCATTTTGTGCGAGCGAAGCGAGCACCCCCCCCCCCCCAGGCTTTCTCCAAGGCTTACGACCAAGGCGACGACCAAGGCATAGACCTTGGCATACCTTGTCATCCGAGTCACCGAAGTCACCGTTGGCGCCGTTGGCTGCGCGCGAGGGAGGACCTCAACGATCAAGGAATATAGAGGTTCCCGGTACTTCCTGGGAGGTCACCCATCCCAGTACTGTTCCCCCCAGAGCTCGCTTAACCGTGGCAATCTCTTGCCACTAAGCTACACTCTTGTGGTGTTTGAAGAAGGGGAAAGACTAAGGTTGACATTACCTTGAACAAGTTTTGGTCCCTCAAAGCTTCATTTTTGCTTTTAAAGCCTATTTCTGAAGCAATTTTGGGGTGTTTTTGGAGCCATTTCGGAGTACTTTCGCACGTAGTTCTCTTCACACAGGTCCAAGAACATCAAGAAGAGTGTTCCTTGTACTTCTCAGACAATAAATATCAACCTTTGGGGCTGTATTTTCAGCCACACTCGTAAAACTACAGGTTTCTCGAGGGGTTTTCAGTTTTGGTGGGAGTAGTCCCTGCAAATTTATGCAGGTTTTTAAAGCCTAAAACATCAGAGTTGACAGACACTTGCAAGTGTTATTGGCTAGTTTTTGGGCTGTGTATTCAGCCTTTCAGTGTCATTTTACTGCATATATTGAGCACATACACACCATGTACGCTTCTGTGGATACCGCTTATGTACGTCCATGTGGGCATTGATATAGCGGTTACGTTCTTTGCATAAAGCCTTTTACATTTGATAAAGAGGGTCGTGGTGAGGTTTTCTTAACTGGGAGACACCCAGATGTCGGGGTCTCTTCGGTGATGCAGGTGGAAGACTTACCCAGCCTCGCCATAGGAGATGTATGATAGTTGTTCATAGGTGCTCGATAAGCCTAGTTGGCTTCTATTGGGTAACTGATTATATACAGTGGAGTCAGTGATTCACTATGCAGGTAGACATGTCAGTACTTGCAGTTTTATGATACTTTGACATTGGTCATATGCTAATTTTGCAGAGGATACTCTGGCAAAATTTTTCCAGATTTCTCGTTTAGTCAACTATATAGTGGTCGATTTACTCCTGG
The DNA here is from genome assembly GCA_020310875.1 of Ceratopteris richardii. NCBI lineage: Eukaryota > Viridiplantae > Streptophyta > Polypodiopsida > Polypodiales > Pteridaceae > Ceratopteris > Ceratopteris richardii. Next base: position 48,555,467 of record CM035407.1, on the reverse strand, counting down.
ATACACTTATTTGTTGGTGTTTGGACTCTTCTAGCTCCATTATCATTCTATTCAGTTCTCTACGATCATGGCATCAGAGGTCTCAGGCACATCCGGTGGATCAGGGTCTAGTGCTAGCGTTCCGAGGAGGAGCTATAACTTGCAGGGCAAAGACCATTTTGAGATCCGAAAATTTGATGGCACAAACTTTGCTCTATGGAAGAATCAGATTAAAGATGTGCTGATTCAAAGAAGGCAATGGAAGCCAGTAAATGGGATTTCAAAGAAGCCTGCTGACATGGATGAAGATGATTGGGATGAGTTAGATGAAATGGCCAGGTCTACCATTCGCTTGCACCTAGCAGATAATGTTTACTTTACAGTATTAGACTGTGAAAGTGCAGAGGAGCTTTGGAAGAAGTTATGCAATACATATGAAAAAGAGACGGCATCAAATAAAGTATATCTGATGAGAAAATTATACGACCTTCGTATGAAGGACACAGATAGTGTTGCTGCTCATCTAAATGAGTTTGATGCCATATTCTCCCAGTTACAGGCTCAGAAAATGGATATGGACAATGAAATGAAAGCAGTATTGCTGTTATGCACCCTGCCATCATCATGGGATACATTTTGCACAGCTATTAGCAATAGTGCACCAGGTGGTAAACTCGTCTATGATGACATATGTGGAGCACTCTTGAGTGAGGAGATTCGTAGAAAATCTATGGTTGGCACTCAGAGTGGAGATGCATATAATGTTCGTGATTCTTACCAAGGAAAGAATCAACAACGTGGCAGGAGCAAGAACAAGGAAAAGAATGGTCAACGGAATAAGAGCAGAAGTAAATCAAGGAAGAGGGATATTGAATGCCATTATTGTCATAAGAAAGGACACATGAAGAAAGACTGTTATGCATTAAAGAATGCTAAAGGTAAAGGACAGAATGTTGATGGGCATGTTAAACAGTTACCTGCACCATCTACTTCGACTGTGAAGATTGAAGAAATTAATGCTATTTCTGATGATGCTGATGTGTTGACACTTGATAGTACTATGCCATCTGAGGCACTTATGGCTGATTCTCTTTCCCACACCTGGCTGCTAGATTCTGGTGCTTCTTTCCATGTGACACCACATAGAGAATGGTTCTCTAATTATGCAGCAAAGTCTCTTGGTACCGTGAGACTTGGTGACTCTTACCAGTGTGATGTTGTGGAGATTGGAGATGTGGTTGTGCAGTTCATTGACGGTTCAAAATTTACTATGCATAATGTACGCCATGTACCTCAGTTATCACACAGTTTGATGTCAGTTGGTCAACTTGATGACCTTGGTTACAAGGTGGTCTTCTATGCTCAGTCCTTCCGTATATCAAAGGGCAATATGGTTATTGCAAAAGGAAGGAAAGTTGGCTCACTTTACCCTTTATTTGTATCACAGAAAGAACACTTGTTAGCTGTTACTGAACAACCTATGGCTTGTAATTGGCATGGTCGTTTGGGCCATATATCTCGTAGTGGAATGGAAAATCTTTCTCGTTCTGGCTACTTACCTGTGTTATCTTTCTCTGATTTTTCATTTTGTGAGCATTGTCAATATGGAAAGCAAACGAGAAATATGCATAAAACGCACATTGACTCTTCAATTCAGCCTTTAGATCTTGTTCATACAGATGTGTGTGGTCCTATGCCCACTAAGTGGTTCTCTTTACTTTGTCACTTTCATAGATGATGCTACTAGAAAAGTCTGGGTATATCCTATCAAATCGAAGGATGATTTGTATTTCCTACTTTCAGAAAATGGCTTGCTTCAGTTGAGACTGAAAAAGGAACTAAGCTTAAGGCTTTACGTTCAGATAATGGGGGTGAGTATACCTCACATGAATTCAGCCTTTTCTGTCAGTGTAGAGGGATTCGTAGAGAGTTTACAGCTCCTTATACCCCAGTACAGAATGGTGTAGCTGAGAGGATGAATAGAACTATTCAAGATAGAGTAGTCTCTATGTTGCATCATGCAAACCTCTCACAAGGTTTTTGGGCAGAAGCAGTATTGACTGCAGTTCATGTGATTAACCTTTCACCTAGTACTGCCAAAGGTCTGAAAGTGGCACAAGAGTTATGGACAGGGAAACCACCATATTATGATCATCTTCGAGTTTTTGGGTGTGAAGCATATGTTCATATACCCAAGAATCTTAGACAGAAGTTGGACCATAAGTCAAAGAAATGCATTTTTCTTGGATATGGTCGAGAAGGACAATTTGGATATCGCTTATGGGATCCTGAAACACGGTCAGTGATCAGAAGTAGTGATGTCATTTTTAATGAGTCTAAGATGCATAAACAGCCGATTAAGGAGGTTGAACTGAGAAGAGTGGTGTTTGAGGATACTAGTCCTCCGGTTAGCATGCATAAAAATGCTACACATAGGGATGTTCAAGAGAATGTCCATTCAGATCAGTCTGTACATGTTCCTGTTCAGCAACCATTGAGACGTTCTGCACGTGTCTCATATCCACCTGATAGATATGTTCCAGGTTTAGATTTTGTTATGCTAACAGATGCCGGTGAGCCCTCTTGCTACAAAGAGGCTATGCAGACAGAGGATCATGTCAAGTGGGAGCGTGCCATGAAGAGTGAGTTGGATTCTATTCACAAGAATGGTACTTGGGACTTAGTACCTTTGCCAAAGGGCAGGAAAGCTTTACCATGTAAATGGGTATATAAGCTGAAATTCACATCAGATAGTGCTTCTCCAAAATATAAAGCACGACTTGTTGCAAAGGGTTTTAAGCAACAACATGGTGTTGATTTTGAGGAAATCTTCTCTCCAGTGGTCAAGATGACTACTTTGCGCATGTTTCTTGGATTCGTTGCAATGGAGGACTTAGAGCTAGTCCAAATGGATGTGAAAACAGCTTTCTTGCATGGAGATCTTACAGATGAGATCTATATGGAACAACCAGAGGGTTATGTAGTTCCTGGCAAGGAAAGTCTAGTTTGTAAACACAAGAAGAGCTTGTATGGACTTAAACAGTCTCCTAGACAATGGTACCAAAAGTTTGATGCTTTTATGAAGTCCCAAGGCTATTCTCGGAGCAATGAGGATCATTGTCTCTACACAAAGAGATGTTCTGATGGCAGCTTGATATGCTTGATACTTTACGTCGATGATATGTTGATTGCTGTGAAGTCCTCTTATGATTTGTCAATTCTCAAAAAGAAGTTGAGTCAGACATTTGATATGAAGGATTTGGGGGATGCCAAACATATTCTTGGCATGCGCATCACTCGTGATAGGAGTAAAAGATGCATATACTTGTCTCAAAGTGAGTACATATCCAAAGTACTTCATCGATTCAATATGCAGGGTGGAAAGGCATTGAGTACACCTTTACCCACATATGTGAAATTGAGCAAGGATGACTGCCCCAAATCAGATGAGGAAAAGGAATTCATGACCAAAATTCCCTATCAGTCTGTTGTTGGTAGTCTCATATATGCTATGGTAGCTACGAGACCAGACATTGCATTTGCAGTGGGAGTTGTGAGCAGATATATGTCTAATCCTGGCAAGAAACATTGGGAAGCGGTCAAAATGATTTTGAGATATCTGAGTGGCACTAAGGACAAGTGTCTATGCTTAGGTAGAGGGAAAGCATCCATTATTGGTTACACAGATTCTGACTATGCTGGTTGTGTAGACAATCGTAAGTCTACATCAGGGTATATTTTTCATTTTGCTGGAGGTGCTATCTCTTGGAGATCTCGTCTTCAAGAATGTACAGCTGTTTCCACCACAGAAGCAGAGTATGTTGCAGCAAGTGAGGCATGTAAGGAAGCATTGTGGCTTTCTCGTCTTGCTTGTGATATGGGTTTGCCTCAGCATGTACCTCACTTGCTCAGTGATAGTCAGAGTGCCATTGCTTTGGCTAAGAATCCGGTCTATCATGCAAAGACCAAGCACATTGAGGTGAGGTATCACTTCATTAGAGATTGCTTAGCCACTGAGAGCATTATTCTTGAGAAGGTTCACACTCAAGATAATGCTGCAGATGCTTTGACTAAAGCTCTACCACAGGATAGCTTTCGACACTGTTGTCACTTGATGGGGGTTACTTGATTCTTGATCTTACGCAGTTACTTGTATACTGTGTAACATGCCCATCAGGTGGGAGGTATAGTTTGTATACTTACACTCAGGTATTCTTTATCATTCTTTCTTTTTTCTCCCATAGTTACTCTGGCCATATTGGCCTTTAGTGGGAGATTGTTACCGTTAGTGTCCATGTGAAAGGCCAAATGGCCACCGGACACTTCTTTGTATATGTTCTTTAATAAAACATATAGTGGCCTGGTCAGTCACAGACTGTAAGTTCGACCGCATTTGTAAGACCTAAGAAAGTCTGTCTTCGTGCTCCTTGTGTACTGCGTTTTCTGCGTATTCTACAACCTCTGTGCGGAGTACTGTGTGTGGCGTCAGGAGCTCGGTTTTCTACTCCGAGCATATCGTCGTGGAGCTCTCGAGAAGGAGAGTGCAGTGTGGTGCATCGCCATCGAAATACTTAAGATTGTTGGTGCAAAAGAGTCCAATCCTAAATACTTGGATAACTAGCATGTATCTCATATAGTCACATATGATCACTCCCTTATAAAAGTTACTTTACCTTTTATCTTTGTAAAAGTATCTATGATTATTGCACCACTCTCACGTGGAGTTAGGAGGAATCAAATCTTGGGTTACTTGGTAGATGATGAAGTATTTCGATGGCGATGCACCACACTACACTCTCCTTCTTGAGAGCTCCACGACGATATGCTCGGAGTAGAAAAACGAGCTCCTGACGCCACACACAGTACTCCGCACAGAGGTTGTAGAATACGCAGAAAACGTAGTACACAGGGAGCACGAAGACAGACTTCTTAGGTCTTACAAATGCGGTCGAACTTACAGTCTGTGACTGACCAGGCCACTATATGTTTTATTAAGGAACATATACAAAGAAGTGTCCGGTGGCCATTTGGCCTTTCACATGGACACTAACGGTAACAATCTCGCACTAAAGGCCAATATGGCCAGAGTAACTATGGGAGAAAAAAGAAAGAATGATAAAGAATACCTGAGTGTAAGTATACAAACTATACCTCCCACCTGATGGGCATGTTACACAGTATACAAGTGACTGCGTAAGATCAAGAATCAAGTAACCCCCATCAAGTGACAACAGTGTCGAAAGCTATCCTGTGGTAGAGCTTTAGTCAAAGCATCTGCAGCATTATCTCGAGTGTGAACCTTCTCAAGAATAATGCTCTCAATGGCTAAGCAATCTCTAATGAAGTGATACCTCACCTCAATGTGCTTGGTCTTTGCATGATAGACCGGATTCTTAGCCAAAGCAATGGCACTCTGACTATCACTGAGCAAGTGAGGTACATGCTGAGGCAAACCCATATCGCAAGCAAGACGAGAAAGCCACAATGCTTCCTTACATGCCTCACTTGCTGCAACATACTCTGCTTCTGTGGTGGAAATAGCTGTACATTCTTGAAGACGAGATCTCCAAGAGATAGCACCTCCAGCAAAATGAAAAATGTACCCTGATGTAGACTTACGATTGTCTACACAACCAGCATAGTCAGAATCTGTGTAACCAATAATGGATGCTTTCCCTCTACCTAAGCATAGACACTTGTCCTTAGTGCCACTCAGATATCTCAAAATCATTTTGACTGCTTCCCAATGTTTCTTGCCAGGATTATACATATATCTGCTCACAACTCCCACTGCAAATGCAATGTCTGGTCTTGTAGCTACCATAGCATACATGAGACTACCAACAACAGACTGATAGGGAATTTTGATCATGAATTCCTTTTCCTCATCTGATTGGCAGTCATCCTTGCTCAATTTCACATATGTGGGTAAAGGTGTACTCAATGCCTTTCCACCCTGCATATTGAATCGATGAAGTACTTTGGATATGTACTCACTTTGAGACAAGTATATGCATCTTTTACTCCTATCACGAGTAATGCGCATGCCAAGAATATGTTTGGCATCCCCCAAATCCTTCATATCAAATGTCTGACTCAACTTCTTTTTGAGAATTGACAAATCATAAGAGGACTTCCCAGCAATCAACATATCATCGACGTAAAGTATCAAGCATATCAAGCTTCCATCAGAACATCTCTTTGTGTAGAGACGATGATCCTCATTGCTCCGAGAATAGCCTTGGGACTTCATAAAAGCATCAAAATTTTGGTACCATTGTCTAGGAGACTGTTTAAGTCCATACAAGCTCTTCTTGAGCTTACAAACTAGACTTTCCTTGCCAGGAACTACATAACCCTCTGGTTGATCCATATAGATCTCATCTGTAAGATCTCCATGCAAGAAAGCTGTTTTCACATCCATTTGGACTAGCTCTAAGTCCTCCATTGCAACGAATCCAAGCAACATGCGCAAAGTAGTCATCTTGACCACTGGAGAGAAGATTTCCTCAAAATCAACACCATGTTGTTGCTTAAAACCCTTTGCAACAAGGCGTGCTTTATATTTTGGAGAAGCACTATCTGATGTGAATTTCAGCTTATATACCCATTTACATGGTAAAGCATTCTTGTGAATAGAATCCAACTCACTCTTCATGGCACGCTCCCACTTGACATGATCCTCTGTCTGCATAGCCTCTTTGTAGCAAGAGGGCTCACCGGCATCTGTTAGCATAACAAAATCTAAACTTGGAACATATCTATCAGGTGGATATGAGACACGTGCAGAACGTCTCAATGGTTGTTGAACAGGAACATGTGCAGACTGATCTGAATGGACATTCTCTTGAACATCCCTATGTGCAGCATTTTTATGCATGCTAACCGGAGGACTAGTATCCTCAAACACCACTCTTCTCACTTCAACCTCCTTAATCGGCTGTTTATGCATCTTAGACTCATTAAAAATGACATCACTACTTCTGATCACTGACCATGTTTCAGGATCCCATAAGCGATATCCAAATTGTCCTTCTCGACCATATCCAAGAAAAATGCATTTCTTTGACTTATGGTCCAACTTCTGTCTAAGATTCTTGGGTATATGAACATATGCTTCACACCCAAAAACTCGAAGATGATCATAATATGGTGGTTTCCCTGTCCATAACTCTTGTGCCACTTTCAGACCTTTGGCAGTACTAGGTGAAAGGTTAATCACATGAATTGCAGTCAATACTGCTTCTGCCCAAAAACCTTGTGAGAGGTTTGCATGATGCAACATAGAGACTACTCTATCTTGAATAGTTCTATTAATCCTCTCAGCTACACCATTCTGTACTAGGGTATAAGGAGCTGTAAACTCTCTACGAATCCCTCTACACTGACAGAAAAGGCTGAATTCATGTGAGGTATACTCACCCCCATTATCTGAACGTAAAGCCTTAAGCTTAGTTCCTTTTTCAGTCTCAACTGAAGCAAGCCATTTTCTGAAAGTAGGGAATACATCATCCTTCGATTTGATAGGATATACCCAGACTTTTCTAGTAGCATCATCTATGAAAGTGACAAAGTAAAGAGAACCACCTAAGGACCTAGTGGGCATAGGACCACACACATCCGTATGAACAAGATCTAAAGGCTGAATTGAAGAGGCAATGTGCGTTTTATGCACATTTCTGGTTTGCTTTCCATATTGACAATGCTCACAAAATGAAAAATCAGAGAAAGATAACACAGGTAAGTAGCCAGAACGAGAAAGATTTTCCATTCCACTACGAGATATATGGCCCAAACGACCATGCCAAATACAAGCCATAGGCTGTTCAGTAACAACTAACAAGCGTTCTTTCTGTGATACAAATAAAGGGTAAAGTGAGCCAACTTTCCTTCCTTTTGCAATAACCATATTGCCCTTTGATATACGAAAGGACTGAGCATAGAAGAACACCTTGTAACCAAGGTCATCAAGTTGACCAACTGACATCAAACTGCGTGATAACTGAGGTACATGGCGTACATTATGCATAGTAAATTTTGAACCGTCAATGAACTGCACAACCACATCTCCAATCCCCACAACATCACACTGGTAAGAGTCACCAAGTCTCACGGTACCAAGAGACTTTGCTGCATAATTAGAGAACCATTCTCTATGTGGTATCACATGGAAAGAAGCACCAGAATCTAGCAGCCAGGTGTGGGAAAGAGAATCAGCCATAAGTGCCTCAGATGGCACAGTACTATCAAGTGTCAACACATCAGCATCATCAGAAATAGCATTAATTTCTTCAATCTTCACAGTCGAAGTAGATGGTGCAGGTAACTGTTTAACATGCCCATCAACATTCTGTCCTTTACCTTTAGCATTCTTTAATGCATAACAGTCTTTCTTCATGTGTCCTTTCTTATGACAATAATGGCATTCAATATCCCTCTTCCTTGATTTACTTCTGCTCTTATTCCGTTGACCATTCTTTTCCTTCTTCTTGCTCCTGCCACGTTGTTGATTCTTTCCTTGGTAAGAATCACGAACATTATATGCATCTCCACTCTGAGTGCCAACCATAGATTTTCTACGAATCTCCTCACTCAAGAGTGCTCCACATATGTCATCATAGACGAGTTTACCACCTGGTGCACTATTGCTAATAGCTGTGCAAAATGTATCCCATGATGATGGCAGGGTGCATAACAGCAATACTACTTTCATTTCATTGTCCATATCCATTTTCTGAGCCTGTAACTGGGAGAATATGGCATCAAACTCATTTAGATGAGCAGCAACACTATCTGTGTCCTTCATACGAAGGTCGTATAATTTTCTCATCAGATATACTTTATTTGATGCCGTCTCTTTTTCATATGTATTGCATAACTTCTTCCAAAGCTCCTCTGCACTTTCACAGTCTAATACTGTAAAGTAAACATTATCTGCTAGGTGCAAGCGAATGGTAGACCTGGCCATTTCATCTAACTCATCCCAATCATCTTCATCCATGTCAGCAGGCTTCTTTGAAATCCCATTTACTGGCTTCCATTGCCTTCTTTGAATCACCACATCTTTAATCTGATTCTTCCATAGAGCAAAGTTTGTGCCATCAAATTTTCGGATCTCAAAATGGTCTTTGCCCTGCAAGCTATAGCTCCTCCTCGGAACGCTAGCACTAGACCCTGATCCACCGGATGTGCCTGAGACCTCTGATGCCATGATCGTAGAGAACTGAATAGAATGATAATGGAGCTAGAAGAGTCCAAACACCAACAAATAAGTGTATCAAGGAGTAAATCGACCACTATATAGTTGACTAAACCAGAACTCTGGAAAAATTTTGCCAGAGTATCCTCTGCAATATTAGCATATGACCAGTGTCAAAGTATCATAAAACTACAAGTACTGACATGTCTACCTGCATAGTGAATCACTGACTCCACTGCATATAATCAATTACCCAATAGAAGCCAACTAGGCTTATCGAGCACCTATGAACAACTATCATACATCTCCTATGGCGAGGCTGGGTAAGTCTTCCACCTGCATCACCAAAGAGACCCCGACATCTGGGTGTCTCCCAGTTAAGAAAACCTCACCACGACCCTCTTTATCAAACGTAAAAGGCTTTATGCAAAGAACGTAACCGCCATATCAATGCCCACATGGACGTACATAAGCGGTATCCACAAAAGCGTACATGGTGTGTATGTGCTCAATATATGCAGTAAAATGACACTGAAAGGCTGAATACACAGCCCAAAAACTAGCCAATAACACATGCAAGTGTCTGTCACCTCTGATGTTTTAGGCTTTAAAAACCTGCATAAATTTGCAACGACTGCTCCCACCAAAACTGAAAACCCCTCGAGAAACCTGTAGTTTTACGAGTGTGGCTGAAAATACAGCCCCAAAGGTTGATATTTATTGTCTGAGAAGTACAAGGAACACTCTTCTTGATGTTCTTGGACCTGTGTGAAGAGAACTACGTGCGAAAGTACTCCGAAATGGCTCCAAAAACACCCCAAAATTGCTTCAGAAATAGGCTTTAAAAGCAAAAATGAAGCTTTGAGGGACCAAAACTTGTTCAAGGTAATGTCAACCTTAGTCTTTCCCCTTCTTCAAACACCACAAGAGTGTAGCTTAGTGGCAAGAGATTGCCACGGTTAAGCGAGCTCTGGGGGGAACAGTACTGGGATGGGTGATCTCCCAGGAAGTACCGGGAACCTCTATATTCCTTGATCGTTGAGGTCCTCCCTCGCGCGTAGCCAACGGCGCCAACGATGACTTCGGTGACTCGGATGACAAGGTATGCCAAGGTCTATGCCTTGGTCGCCGCCTTTTGCATCAAACAGCTCTGATACCAATGAAGTATATCGATGGCGATGCACCACACTGCGCTCTCCTTCTCGAGAGCTCCACGACGATATGCTCGGAGTAGAAAAACGAGCTCCTGACGCCACACATAGTACTCCGCACAGAGGTAGTAGAATACGCAGAAAACGCAGTACACAGGGAGCACGAAGACAGACTTCTTAGGCCTTACAAATGCGGTCGAACTTACAGTCTGTGACTGACCAAGCCACTATATGTTTTATTAAAGAACATATACAAAGAAGTGTCCGGTGGTCATTTGGCCTTTCACATGGACACTAACGGTAACAGATGATTGATGAGAGAATAAATCCTATAGTTTAAAACTCACTTTATGGTAAGAATTTGAATTTGAATTCAAAGCTTGGCTCCAACTTCAACTATAAAAGAGGATAAAAAAGGTTCGCGTGTTAGAGCCCGATTAGAGAGATCAATTGAGAGGGAATTGTGTGATTAGTGTGCTCATCCTTTAGCCACTTCACTACCCTCAAATTGTGCAATTGAATATTGCCAATCCCATTGTACTATTGTGTGATTTAATACATACACATTGATCATATCTCTACTTCACTTGTCTGGTATGATCATCTCAGAACAGTGAAGTTCTTAGAGCTTTTTCTTAGTACATGGCTGATAATTTTATGTGATTTAAAGTACTATAGATTCAATATATTGTCTAGTTCATAGCTACAAATTTTCATTGCTATTTTCTTTTCCAATCGTGGGGTATGTTCATATATTTGTTCTCTGGTCTGCACACTGAAGCATCCCAAAAATGTTGGGCAAGTCCTCTAACTTGCTAAGAATCGTTCTCAGTGTGTAGTCCATCCTTTTTATTTAAATAACTCATGATTGCTAGCTATCTAAGTTAATTAGATATTCCCAAAAGGAATTTAGCTAATTGATAGCAGGTTGAGAGCACTGATCGCTTTAAAATAGCAAGTCTATGATCTTGGTTCAACTTTCTACTTATATATTTTAATCCATTGATTACAGGTAACATATGCAAAGACTAAAATAGAAAGTCTATGATCTTGGTTCAACTTTCTACTTATATATTTTAATCCATTGATTACAGGATTATGCTCCATAGCACATATGTGATTGTTTGTGATCAATAGGAATCTCAAGGGGCCTATTGCACTCTCCACATGTTTGAAAAAGCAACCAAAGCAAAGTGTAGCTGGCTATGTAACCAAGACAAAGGATGTGGCTGACCAGCTTGGAAGCATTGGAGAAGAGATCGAAGAGGAACAGATAGTAAGGCAGATCATAAATGGCATCAAAGGTGATGATAAGTGGGAGCCCTTCACCATAGCAATGGACCTTTATATGGATATGCAAATACCTGACCTCAACACATTGATGGGGCGTCTCTTCAAACATGAGACAAAGCTCAACAAGAATGGAGACAACTCTATAGGTAACCAATCTTCTGCCTTTTATACAGATAGAAATAAAAGTAAGGATAAAAGTAAAGGCAAAAATAATGAAGAAGAGGTTAGTACCTCTCAAGTGGACTTCACAAGTAGAGGTACTAGAGGAAGGGATAGGGGAGGAAAGCAAGGTAGGGGGAGATCTTACAGCACTTGATGTTGCAACATTTGTGGCCTAACCAATCACAGCACAGAAGAATGCTTCAAGAACACAAGGAATCCGAGAGGAAGATGCTTCCATAGAGGAGGCTATGGACAATCTAGAGGCAGGTTCAACAATGGAGGAATCAACTATCATCACAACTACAATCAAGGCTACAACAACAACAACTATCAAGGAGGCTTTAGAGGCTTTTCTATATTGATTCTGGTTGTTCCAATCATGTGGGTAGAAATGTAGCATTGCTATCTGACCTTGAAGAACCTAAAGGGAAGCATGAAGTACAGACAAGTGAGACTCTGTCAAGAAAATTGGAAATGTCAAGGCATCTGATGGTAACATGAACGTTTTGAGTAAGTTTTATATGTACCAACCATAACAAAAAACATAATCAATGTTTGGCAGATTGTTGAGAAAGGCTTATAGGTCAGATTCACAAGGCATGGAGCATATGTGGAAGATCCTCAACAAGGCTTCAAGAGAATTGCAAAAGGTGAGAAAACTGGAAGACTCTTTACATTTGAAGTTGAAGATACGAGAAATGTTGCACTCTTCAATTACAAACATCAAAACTTATCTGAACTAGAGATATGGCATAAAAGGCTAGGTCACATAGGTGAAAGAACACTAAAGCAAATATGCAGGGATCAGAGTGTGATTGGCCTTACAAGAAGTATGGAATGTATAATTGAAAGAAACTTAAAAATCAAATAAAAATCATTGAAAAGATGCATTTCAAGGATGGAGAAGATATGGAAGATGTTGAATTATAAACGTTTGCTATTGTATCAGTTATTCATGCAACCATCGCAAGACCTAACCTTTCTTATGAAATTTGAATGTTATTAGAGTTTCAAGGTGTAACATCTATATGATCTAGGAAGATTCTCAAATACAAAAAGAGACCCTGAAAAAAGGCTTATTCTATGGTTATAAAGGTGAATTTAGACTTTAAACCCTTTGCAAATACATGATGGCCTAGCTTCAAGGAGAATAGGAGCACAAGCAGTTATGCAATCTTGATAGGTAACAAACTGGTGTGTTTAATTTCTAAGAAACAAGCTATTGTTTCTTTATCATCACTCAAAAATTCAATAAAGAGGTTCAATGCAAGTGACATTAAAAGATCATCTGATTTAGAAATCGCAAACATTAATTTAACCTATAAATTGATATAATTCCAATTTCTTTAATGATATGAGTAGCACTCATTGAGCATCTAACCCTACTCATGCTAGCACCAAATAGGCTCCTTACCATTTTATGAGGAAGAGAGTACCTTTCAAGTATATGGCGGTACTCTATGTTTTAAGCAATAGTTAATTAGCTGACATGTTCATCAAAGCTCTTGATGGAGTAAATCTTGGCACGTTCAAAAGACAACATAATATAATATTTATATAATTGAAGCTTGAGAGAAAGTGATGAAATAATGCCATCTTCAAATAAAAAATCTGAGCAACATGTTCTATGTCCATGAATTCATGGAAAGAACCACTAGCAAAGGAGCATAGATGTCAACAAGTCCATGAAACAAGTTCCAATTCCAATAAAATTTGAACGCAAACTAATTTTTACCTAAAATTAAATCTCTAAATAGTACAAAAGACGATCTTTTGTCATAGGATCAACTTGATCTTTTTTTTAAGCTTTAAAATAGAGTTGTAATAGTATGCTCATAGATCATAATGCGTGAAACAAGCTTAGGATCATTGCATGAGAGTGATTGGAAACATAATCTTGCTCAATTTTTTCTATTAAGGTCCAATTTATCATCTTCTTCCTCACATTCTACTCTCGCAGTCAAATTTCTCACTATGGACTTTGTGGATAGTAAGTTGGGAGCTTAGGAAAATTGGGATGGCCTTTTGATGCACAATTTGATAGGTGTTTAGCATGTTAGGAAATTATGAGCATGAAACTTTAGTTTTCTGTATAAATTTATACATCAAAATATATATGCATGAGACATAACCATTGGGAAATCAATTTTGGGTCATTGACATTGAGCCATTGTAATATCCATATCATAAAATTGTCATGGGGCCATCCCAATCTCCCAAAGAGCTCATAGGTGAGGCATTGTGACAAACGCACCATGATTTCTCTATTGATACACCATCATTAGAACATCATAAAAGCACGTCCATGATTTCCTTAGTGAATTGTTGGAGAGAGATCTGAATCAAGGCATTGCAAGTTTTTCTAGGTTATTTTCGTTCAGGGATCGTGATTTCCCAAGGAAATCATGGATTTTGAGAATTCAATTCCCAATGAATTAAACAAAAGAGGGCATGTTAGGTTAAGAAATGAGCTATTGAAAATTTTCATGTATTTGACTGTTTATGCATGAATCTGTTGACTTGAACCTATCTTACAACATTAGCTAACTCTCTTTTTTATGTTAAAGCGCAAGAGAATTGCTTAAATTACTCAAAATATAGTCTGAAATATGTACACGAAGGGGGGAACTATAGATGCCCATTACTCCACTTATAAGGTAGAGTTGTTTCCAACTCTTTCTAAAGTATTGATCATGAGAGTTTCTCCTTTAAAATATGGGTTCTGTCACTTGAACTTTTTGTGAATCTTCAATGGTGTTCTCATGCATATGACCTTTGATATTGGGTTGTATGCATGTTCCGTATCCCTAATGTTCATCCTTTCACAGCTTTTAACATGAATTCGAGCTTGATTATGCATCGTTTGTATAGATGCCATTATTTACCTATCTAGTAAAACAGATTGAGGTCAAGTGTAAATTTGAATTTGATATTTTCTCAATTTCCAATAGTAGTGCTCAATTATATCTAATAATAATAGCAAACATAAAAAGGTTTGGCGTAACAAGTAAACTTCGTAGTTGATTTCATGTTTGCAAGTAAATACTTTATGCAATTTTGGATGATGGTTGGTTACTATTCGGTTTTCTTCATTCTTTTTGCACCTCATCTTGTCTCTAACTACACTTTTTGGATGTTCTCTTGGATCGGAAATTTAAGTGTTGATCCCCTTAAGCTACCAAGACAGACCACTTTGGTCATTATTCTCAAAAAGAAATCTTCAAGAGTTGCTTGCATTATGGCATGATGAAGCCATGGAGATTTACCATAAATATAGTTGTGCGATGGAATACTTATCAATCTACTTTCAATAAAAATATTTCCTAATTTTTAGCTTTTCAAAGAATTTGATAGCGGATCACTTAAGTAAGATAGAATCAACATATATAAAAAGTGATTAGAACGCAACAAATGCAAGGAAGGCAATTCCAAAACAATTTTAGATACAAATCTCATTTTCCATCATAATTTAAAAATATAAATTTAACATATGTTGGTGTTTTAATCCATCACATTTGGGCAAAGCCATATGGAAAACGGAGCTTAAGAGCTTAAGGGAAATAAAAGGGAGAGATTGCATATGACATAGATTGATAGTGGAAACACATACGATTAATCAACTTGAGGTGAAATTATCATTGGATTTTGTGGAAGGTGCTATGTACCATGGATTAGATGTACCACATCAGTGGCTTGGTAACCATTGGAAAACGTATGGGATTGGCATTAATCATTAGTTGACATATTATAGCCACTTGAAATATATTCAAAACACATAGCAATTGATCCAAGAGAACAAAATAAACCTTCGAACGTGCGAGGATCTTTTGCATACCAAAGATGAATTGAGGACCAAGCTTGGAAGTGTTGCAAGGAAAAAAGGATGACTATCAAGGGCATAAATGCTAAACAAAGTTGATCGAGAGTGAAAAAATATTGATAGCAAAAGTAGTGGTGCATGAAAGAAGGGCACAAATGGGAAAGCTCATGGTATTGTCAATTTTTATTGCACGCTACTTACTTCAAATGAGATAAGAAGAGCATGGTGGTTATGGATATCTAAAGAACTAATGCTTACGCTTATTTGGGATGTAACATATTTTACATGTACATACATACATACACACACACACACAGACATACATACATACATACATACATACATACATACATACATACATACATACATACATACATACATACATACATACATACATACATACATACATACATACATACATACATACATACCTATGTACGTAGATACGTACGTACATACATACATACATACATACATACATACATACATACATACATACATACATATGTACATACATACGTATATACATGCATACATATGTATGTACGTACATATGTACATACATACATACATACATACATACATACATACATACATACATACATACATACATACGTACATACATACATACATACATACATACATACGTACATACATACGTACATACATACATACGTACATACATACATACGTACATACATACATACGTCGATACATACATACATACATACATACATACATACGTTGATACATACATACATACATACATACATACATACATACATACATACATACATACATACATACATACATACATACATATGTACATACATACATATGTACATCCATACATGTACATACATACATACATACACACACACATACATACACACACACACATACATACATACATACATACATACATACATACATACATACATACATACATACATACATACATACGCACATACATACATACACACACACATATACACATACACACACACATACACACATACATACATATACACACATACATACATACATACATACATACATACATACATACATACATACATACATACATACATACATACATACATACATACATACATACATGCATGCATGCATGCATGCATGCATGCATACATACATACATGCATACGTACATACGTACATGTATGTATGTGTGTGTTCACATGCATGTGCACATACATACATACATAACATACATACATACATACATACATAACATACATACATACATATATACAAAGGAGGAGACAGCCTAAATAGCTGATCACTAAGCTTGGTTAATCAAATATTAAACAACAAAACATATATTTTCTGCTGAAACCAAAAATTGTGTGTTTTACTTGACTTGGTCATTCAATCAACCTAAATACTCGTGATGGCTTAAAGTATGCTTACTTTAACGTAAAAACAACAAGAAAATATATTCTCCCTTTGCATACATGCATAACATTTAAAGCAACTCGAATACAACATTAGTGAACTTGTTTATTTGGAGCTACGTTCGGAACCTGATAAGCAATAACAATATTACAACTAAACTCCATCTCGTGTCTTTTGTGGTTAGTAAGTAGTAAGCATTGTGTGTAAACCGTTGTCCTTTAGCGTCTGCCCACGTTTGCGCTTTTGTGTGTGTAATCTCTTTGAATGGAAATGAAGTCACTAAACATTCTATGCAGTGAGTATGGTAGCCTCTTTGAATGGAAAGTTGTAGATAATCAACATTCTACGCAAGTAGAATGTATAACTTCTTTTTTTAGCTTAACTTCTATACTTGTAGGCAAAGCAAGGGATGCTGGAAGGCTGAGTGAAAGCAAAGAGATCGTGCAACACTTCTCGAGTATTGTAAGGCTCTTGATAACGAAAACTAAGTACTGTAGAAAGTGCATCACATAATGTTTTGAAGATATGGATTAAATGTGGCCATGAGTACATCAAGATCATTCTTATGCGACGTTTTTTCTAGCTTTCATGATAGTCCATGCCCACGGCTAAAAATACTTGATGGTTACAAATGAGTGGACCTGCAAAAAGTAAACTGGATGATGAAAAAAGGACAATGACAAATTTTCTAGTTCAAACAGTTTTTGAAACGCATACTACTAGAGATGAAAAGGAAAAGGGACAAAAAGTTCACTCCCCTCAACGATACATCGAAAAGGATCATGATGAAGGCAAGAACTTGAAAATAGATTGAAAATGAAGTTCTTTTACTTTGTTTTTGATGGCCGAACACCTTGGAATCTTTTTTCGTACTTTTAATGACATGTTTAATAAGGAAATTTATCAGCATATGGAATTAATTGACAATGAGAACAAGAACCAACATCAACTGAGCGAGATAAGGACCTACATAAGAAGAATTCCATACTCTCCTGTACCCTTCATTAATAGTTTCAAAAGTTTAAAGCAACAGTTTTTGAAAAAACAGTACAATCAAACGATACGTAAATGTTTGCACCAGAGGAGCAGAACAAAGGGAAGAGATAGGAGGGGGAGGAGTATGAGGGGAGAAGGAAGAGGAGGAAAGGGAGATGAAGTAAGAGAAGAAGAATGAGGAGAAGAAGAAAAAGGCTGAGGAGAAAGAGTAGAAGGGGAGGGAAGGGGGAGGAGGGGCAGGAGGAGAAGAAGAATGCAAAAATTTTCTAGCAGATGAAAATACAAAAGACTTTTAGCATTAAATTGTATCTTAATCCTTGGACCATTAGATACAATTTGCTTGGATATGGAAGATGTCAATCACATTTCACTTATTCTCAAAACTTCATGATTGATGGTCCTGAGAATGGGATGTTTTCTGGAATACAATCAATACTCAATTCTCAGTTTGGTGTTTCGTGACGACAGATTCATTGACTGCAGAACAATTTTGGTAAGTTTCTCTCACAACATGTTTCAAGAACATTTGCAAGAGCAAATAGCATCACTGTAAGCAAAGAAATAATTCAAAAGAAACACAAAATTCTAAAAAATTTTAGCATGTTCAGCAAAGGTAGATAATACAGGACACTGAAAGTTGCAATTTTCTCTGTGAAAGAGAACAATTGCTTAGGCAGATGAAAACATATAAAAGTCTACTTCTTTGCCATATTTTGAGGACCATTTTGCAACTTTATAAGACGACGTTTTACATATACATTGAAGACGACCAATTTATAAAAAGAGTTGAAGGTGTAAAAGCTCTGTAGACATGTGGACTTATCAAGTTGCCATTTCACGTAGAACATCATTCGACTGCCAAGTTGCTATAATCCAGAAACAATTATGCAACAATAATGATTACAAATATTAAGTACATATTATAACATATTTACATATCTATATATGTATATTTTTTTTGTAAAATAGTTATCCAAGTTGGCATAACAAGTGAGAATAAGCATTCTATCAGTAAACTTAAATCCTCTGCTGACTAGATTCTGTTGTGCTGCTTTGGGAGGCTTGCAGTGATTCACTCGCCTGCTGCACAATAGTCATATATTCTGCATAAATATTCGCAATTTGTGTTCCTAATTTGACAATCATTTCTTCATTTGGAAGCACTTCATCTCCTGTAACTTGAAACTGGAAATCATAGAACAATAAAGAATGTTAAGAGCAATGTCATTTTAGCATTCTAATCACATAAATCTGAAAAAATAGCCAACAGAAACAGACTGTAAAACAGCATCATCCTGACACATGCTGTTATGCCTGAATATCTTTCTATGAATCTTTTTATACATTCTCCAGTAGTTGAACTAAATTTCGCATAATTTATTTCGACATCAAGCCTTTTGTTATCATTTATTAAAAACCTGAACCACACTAAACCTGGATCCTTAACATTGGAGGCAATTCTTTTACAAAGGAAGTGAAGGAAAAGAACTTAAAGCCTATATCTTAAGATTCTCATCGTGTTGCACCCTTCAATTAGCACAGTGAGTCTTGGACTCCTATTGGTTGCACCTACTTAGGTCTTTTTTATACTACATGTTAGCTTGATGCAAATCTTGGCGATGATAGCTCTTCTATTTGTTTAACATTCCCACCCAAAAAGCAGTATCTAATTTTATCAAATCATAGGGACTCACCTCTTTGTATGTGGATTGTAGGATCCCTTTTGCAAATGTTGTTGGTTTATTGTTGACCTCTCTGTTGATACCTGATGGGGTTCCTTGGAGTCCCTTTGAGTCATGTAAAAGGCCAAGTCAATGCAACTTACTTAAGATGTGCTTATTTTTCTTCCCATCCTCTACCTTAATTTGATTTTTGTCCTCTACTTGACTTTGATTTCTCCTTCATAGGTTCTGTTGGCATCCATTCCTTGTCTCTACTCTATAGGCTGTACAAATTCCTCTCATTGCACCACTCAGAAAGCACGAGGGAGTTCCTCTCTCAGTTGCTTTTTTGCCATTAAGGAAGCACGACCAAGGTAATTTATAAGTGGATTCCTTCAAAATGTGGAACTTGCTTCCCCTTTGCCTCTAGACTTAGGATAATCTCTTCTATAACGGTCCTTGATTTCAGAGCAATGTCTACATGGTAGTGTATCCTCATGTAGGCTACATCTGCTATGATAATGCCCATATTCTCCACAGCCAAAACATAATATGGATTTTTCAGGGCGCATTTGGTACGTCATTTTCGTCAGGTTTCAACTAGGTTGTTAATTGGGTTTGTATAGAAAGTGGTTGTGGTGCTGAGAGGATTTCGACCCGGAATAGAAATAGAGATTGCTCCTAATAGACCCCAATACATTGTATGGGAACCCTTCGAGGTAGTAGCACTCCTTAGCTTGGCCCACTCTTAGCATAGAAATGATTAGTGACCTGAGTGGGGCAATCTTAATGAGTATTTCCTTGCCAATTACATTGCATGCACCATAAGGCGCTCTAGACCTCTTGTCAAACTCCAATATAGGTAGTCCATCGCTATGAGTTACACCAGAGCTATTGGCCATCTCCAAGATCCTGCATTGTGTTCCTCTCTTGATACTAAGAGAACCAACCCTTTGTTGCATTTGCTGCATCTCGAGGTCATGATGAGAGGAGTTCTTGGGTGTTGTTGATGAGTGAGTAGTGCCTTCTCTCCCTATGTGTGTGTACATATCTTTGTCATTTGCCTTTTGTAGCATTCTTTTGACCCTGGCTAATTTATGACATGTGCATTTGCCAAGTCAGACTCACGGCTCTAGAGCACCTACTACTTGCATGCCTCCTTGGGCCCATTGTGACCATCTTTAACTTGACAACACCCACTACCTAACGCCCTCGCAAGGCCCTTTGTAATTGTCTTTTGTACTTGGTGTTTCCTTGGCTTTGTGAGGCCAAGAAAGTCTCCTCTTGCTTATGTGTTTGCATTGTGTAACAACCTTTGCCTTTTGTATATACTTAAATAATAATAATAATAATAATAAAAAAGTATCGGGGGGAGGAGGGGTCACATGGGAAAGAACTTGAGGTGGCTTCACACTCCTCTTCTCCTCCTCCTCTAGAATCTGTGTGATTTGGCCTCCTCATAATTGGATCTACTTGAGAAGAAATTGCAAATGTGTGAAGATGCATACCTTATGGGGAGTCATTTGTAATAATGTGGATGGGCAAGGGTAAGTTGCATGGAAAATTCCTTATATAGTGATCTTTTGCATATTGTTGGGGTGGTGGAGAAAATCTTAGAAAAAAGGAGTTACTCTATATATGTCATACTCTCCACCATAGTTGCTATTCATACGTGTATAAACACGTTCCTACGTACCGTAAGTATGCGTACGTACGCATACTTATTCCTTTATTTACATACGAAAATTTTTAGAAAGTAGAATAAAGCCTTCAATTGGACGAAATGGCTCATTTCTTCCTAATAGCTACTCTCGGGTTTTCGTCCATCCTCCTCGTTTATTGTGCGTCAAATCTCCTCCCTTCTCTAGAGATCTAAGCACAATGGTGAGATAGAAACACGAGGCATTTGATCTCCATTGTATTTGTGTGGAGAAAGATACAAAGAAGTCCAAATCTCATCATTGGACTTGCACTTCAACACCTAAGCAAGCTTGGAGGGCAAGTGGCGGAATGCAAGGACATCCTTGATGATATTACACACTGAGCTCACTCATATGAGAATGAAACTGGACAGCATACATGAGGAGGGGGAGATCGCCCCACAGCTAGAGGACATTCAGGTGACTATCAAGGAGTGCATGGAGGTGGTTCAGAGCGAGCTCGAGACTAAGAAAGATGGATGGGTCGAGGTTGTAAAAAAGACCCTTTGACAGGAGGCAAAGAAGAACAGCCACCATGAGGCGATCCACATAGTACACACCACCATTGAGGAGGAGCGGATGCGACAGGCTCGCAGGCTCAATGTTCACGTCTCCGGCCTCACAGAGACAGACGGATCACCAGAGCAGGACGGGCGTCGCTTGTGCACACTACTTGGATACCGTGCCGATGCCACATCTTCCCAGCCTCTTCCAGCCCTATATAGCTTTGTGTAGGGATATACTTTTTATTTCATTTCATCTTCTACACAGGGTTACTACACTTGTATATGGTTTTTGTCTCATAGGCCAAGTTTGGCCTCTAGAAGACGTTAATATGACTTTCTTTCTTTCTCTCTCTCTCTCTCTCTCTCTCTCTATTGAGCATATAGAGTGCATACCCATAGCACCCCACACCCTTGATGCAGTTATTAGCCACCCCTTTTATACCTGTTTTTTGTACTCACACTTTATTTTCCTTTTGGGATCATAGTGGATTGGATCATACTGATGTATATGTTTTGTCTCATAGGCCGATTTTGGCCTCTAATAGACGTTAAAAAGTCTTTTCTTTCTCTCTCTCTCTCTCTCTCTCTCTCTCTCTCTCTCTCTCTCTCTCTCTCTCTCTCTCTCTCTTCCTCCCCTCCCAAGGAGTTATTTAGCATTGGAATTGCATGCAATCGGATAAATTGGGCCGATAAAGTCTAACCCCCAGTGCTCAAAGGGTTGCCATGCTATGGAGATGTTGAGTGGTTGGTTCCTTTGTCGGGTTGGCTTAGGTGCACATGATTGATAAATGTCATATGCCTTCGCAAATCTCGTGGCATCTCGAAATACATATGACCACCAGAGCCCACTTTGAAGTATTCTAAGTGCAATTATATTTCCAGGAAAATGCCCACCGGACCTGCCTTCATGTGCCAATTGAAGAACAATTTCTGTCTCATGTGGCTGAAGACACTTCCTATACATATCATCAGGCGCTATTTTGTAGAGGGTGTCCTTTACTATTATGAACCTTTTACTTTTCAAAAGTAACCTACACCTTTCTACTAGAGTAGACCCGAAACGAAATTGACACATAGATAGGAGTTGAATCAAGCATTCATACCATGCGGGTGCTATATTTACCTTATATTGACTATCTGGGAAACCTTCTTGACATGTTGTCCGTAGCTTCTCTGTACAATTTCAAAGTCAAATTCTTAGAAGAGCAATAACCATCTCAACATCCTTTCTGCCAGTTGTGGTTTTTTAACAAGTACTTTAAAGCTTGATGATCACGGATCACTGTAAATGTAGTGCCTAGTAGATAGTGTCCAAATTTTTTCAGAGTGAAGACAATAGCTAAGGCCTCTCTTTCTCTCTTTCTGTGATGCTATAACTTTTCTCCACCTTTGAGAGGAGCCTACTTGTGTAATGAATTAATTGGTCTAGCTTGTGGTTTGCACTTGGGTAAGTGAGAATGGTGCCCACCGCATATAAACTTGGGTCTACATGTACAAGAAATGTTCTAGACCAATCTAGTGAGATGAGTATAGGTGCAGATGCCAACCTTTGTTTTAAATATGTGAATGCAGCCTCTTCTTCCTCAAACCATTGAAAAGGAAAGCTCTTGCTAGTGAGACATGAGAGTGGTCCTGCTATCTCCGCATACATGCATATAAATTTTTTATGATACCTTGTGTGCCCTAAGAAGCTCTGAACTTGTAGGCAGTGAACTAGTGTGTGTGGGTATACAGAATGCAAAATGCACTACTCCTGAAGCATACTAAAATAATATGCGCTTAACAATTAAAATACTAGGCACTTGTCACCACTTCACTCGACTGCAGTTCAAGAAAAATAGAAATACTTAGAAGGCAGACACAGAAATAGCCAACATAACAAGTGACGAGTCAGAACAACAAAATATAGCACAAGAAAGAGCAACCCATCAATTATCCATACAACTCATCATACAGGCACATGGCAGTGCCAACCCAATATAGTCTATATTCTCAACCTCCAAGTATCCTCACACTAGCACATACTAGTAGGTTTACTGGTCCGAAATAAGCAAGGTAGACCTCTCAGTTGTTACCACTAGCTCTAGGCCTCCAATCTCTCCTCTCATATCTCTATCTTCAGCTATAGGTATCTCCTATCTCTTCTTTAGTACATCATATATCTTCCTCTTTTGAGGCTCCTTCCTTTTATAAGTGAGAGATAGGTTAGAAGAGGAGAGGTCTATTACATAAAGGTGATGGACAGTTAATGCACTAGGCAGTTTTAATTGTCAACATCATCAGTACCAGACTTTGTGGTGCTCAATACCACACTTTGTCTTGTAGTGTTAATGGGTCAAGGTCCACCTGGCCGCCTTGCCAGTTCTGCACCCCTCACCTTGCCAGGGCTTGGCCTTTGTGAATTCGGACGTCTTGGCACCCAATTCCACCACTTGGACTCCTTGGTGCCCAGCTTTGGTACTTGGGCTGCTTGGTGCCCAATTCAAGCACTTGGGCATCTTGGTGCCCAACTTAAGCACTTGGGCTCCTTGGCGCCAAACTTTGGTACATGGCTTCCTAGCACCCAACTTTGATACTTGGGCTCCTCGATGCCTAACTTCAACACTTCGTATGTTCTGTCTTTTGATTCTACAGGTTGTCCACCACTACTGTCTCTCCGTCTCCGAGAGATGAACAAAGAAAATGCTTTTTTTTTTTTTTTCTAATTTTTAAATAACTCAAGTATTCAAAGTAAGAGATGATGAGAGGTGCCAATGAAGTTCAAAATGAAATATGTCACTACAAAAAGTAAGTCCATGGCAGTATAGAATGAAATACTATAACACTGTAGAGAATAACAAAGTTTATGGCCCTAGAAAAAATGAAAGTCTATGACATCATACAAAATGACCATATGAGAGGATGCACTAATCATTTGCAGGTTCTTTGCCAGGCCTCCTGCTCTGTTCTTGACCTTCATCTTCCTCTTCGGTGTGTTGAACTTCCTCTATAACAAAAGAAAGGAAAATGACTTTAAAACATCAAATTTAGATTTTAAGGTGTTCCTTTGCTTTCGTAAATTTAAGTTTTCTCTCTTCAGATTTTTGTTTTTTGTCTTCATCTCTATGCTTTGAGCCTTGAGTTTTCTGATTTGATTTTCTACCCACTCCAATGTTGCTTCCCAATTTTTCGCTTTCTCCTCAACCCTGTTTGCATCCTTGAAATGCTCTGATAACTCTTTAATTTGCATATACATTTCTTTTGTAACTAGACAAACCCTCAAACATTCTGCATTGAGCATGTAAATATGATTACGTAGTCCATGTTCGAGGTTAATGCATGTCTTCCTATCTTCATGAATTTTAGTTGCAATTTTAGTAAAACATATTCTTTGCCACATCCATTTGTGCCATACCTTTTAAGTGGTCAGGCATTGCAGACCACACATTCTTCTTGTATTTTTCAATTGCAGAAAGCTTTTGTGGATGAGGAATGTTTTCTCCTCCTTATCCTATGAGGTGTTCGAGATTGATGCTTCTATATTCCTCTGAAATGGTAGGCCGAAAAGAAGGAACTTTTGGATCCGAAGTCATCTCTGTTGGCTATGCGTCTTTGATTCAAGTGAGAGGTAATGGCTGACATAAATGGACTAGACCCAAGCACCATATTAAGTGGTGGGCACGGCTCTATCACACTAATATCTCAACACATACACATGCCCTCAACTTATAGCTCGGAGCTATCTAGAATGGCACCTCTTACAGACTACAGGATTCCCAGATTAACTCTAGAAATTAGGGGAACTTCCTTGGTAGGAGTAACAGTTGATGGGAGATCTCGTATTAATCTTATGCCCGATTACACAATGACATTGCTAAACTTCAGACCAACTAAAGCTGCACATTTTACAATATCATTGGCATATCAAAGCAAGGTAAGCCCATTGGGCATAGTGGAGAAGGTAGAAGTCATTGTTAGCTCATGAAACGGTTGGTTTTTATGCACTAACGTGTTTCTATATGGCATAAAAATATGCTTGATTGCAAGTACTCGAAGAGTCGATCAGATGTTTGATGGGAGGTATTCGGGGACTACATGACGACTTCTTGGCCAGAGAGGTCAAGGTTTGGATCTCATTGACGTCTAAGAAGAATTATGAGAAGAACTCTCGACAATCACCCGTCTTTGTAGCATCCACGTTTCTTGAGAATGGTGGTTTTCGTGAGAATGCAACCCCTGCTTCACTTCTCAAAGAGGCAATCCACGTCATCAGCTGTGGCTATGAAGATAAAACTGAATGGGGAAAAGAGGTTGGCTGGATCTATGGTTCTGTTACGGAGGATATTCTCACTGACTTCAAAATGCATGTGCGTGGATGGAGGTCTATAAACTGTGTGCCCAAAAGGCCTGTTTTCAAAGGATCTGTACCTATTAACCTGACAGATCGATTGCATCAAGTGTTTCGATGGCACTGGGATTTGTTGACATATTTCTTAGTAGACACTGTCCGATTTGGTACGCATATGGGACTGATTTGAAGTGGCTTGAACGATTGGCCTACATCGATACCATTGTGTATCCTTGGACATCACTATCTCTCTTTGCATATTGCTCTCTTCCAGCAGTCTACCTTCTCAGTGGCAAGTTTATCGTACCTACGATTGATAGCTATGCGAGTTTATGGTTCATCTCCCTTTTCCTCTCGAGCATTGCAACTGGCATTTTGGAGATCAGGTGGAGTGGGATTGGAATCCATGAATGGTGGAGAAATGAGCAATTTTGGGTGATTGGAGGTGTTTCAGCCCATCTCTTCGTTCTTTTCCAAGGGCTTTCCATTTTAATTGTCAGAGAAAAAACGGTTCCTATTAGGGAACCAGAGTTCGACGAGATGGGAATGTCATTACAGCACGCGACATTCTACTCCCCTCTCCAGATTCTTCTTCATCTAACCATTCCATCAGCATGGATGAAGAAGAGTTATTATGATTCACATGATAGGCATACATCATTTTAGGGCTTTTGTATCTAGATTCCATCATTTCAGGTTGACTGTTGGAAGGTGGCAAGGCTTTTGTCCATTTTGTTTCGCCACATTTTGTATGACATTATCATATATCAGTATATTCGATGTGTCATGTGCATTATGCCTATGTCGAGACTCAAATTGTTATTCTTGAATCTTGTCTTGTCTTTTTATATGAATAATGGTATGTTGAAATTGATCCTTGAAGTTTAAAGTTTAGTATTTCAATTTCAAAGTCACAATTTACAAATGTTCATTGTTTAATGAATCAATCTCAAATGATGAATCATGAATGTATATGTAAAAACACATATTAATTAAATTATATATATATATATATATATATATATATATATATATATATATATATATATATATATATATATATATATATATATATATATATATATATATATATATATATATATATATATATATATATATTTTTTTTTTTTTTTTTTTTAATTTTTATTTTTATTTTTTTTTGGTGGAAATGCTCACTTTATTGCATAAGAAGAAAATTATGTACAAATGCACAAATAGGGAGAACCTTCTCCCTATTCCTTGTGTATATCAAGTAGTCTAGATTGTCTGTGAAGATTCCGAAAACACAGCATTCAAGTCAAAATGCATTCAGCAATGTAGTGACCAATGCTCTGTCTGCAGAGGGCATAACAAGTACATCAAGCCACAGTTGAGTTTTACAATATTGCCAAGAAAAAGTAGGTGCCTGCATCTTGTTCTTGAACATCTTGAAGTTTCTCAGCATCCAAATATATATATATATATATATATATATATATATATATATATATATATATATATATATATATATATATATATATATATATATATATATATATATATATATATATATATATATATATATATATATATATATATATATATATATATATATTTTAGATTTTTTTTGGTACAACGTACCTTATGCATCTTACCTCCCCATACCATTCGGTTCATGCACCTTACGTGCACCGAATTGAACGCACCTAACACACCTGACTGCCATGCCAGAAAGGGGGAGATTTTTCTTGTTTTTTGGCCACGGATTGTGTCGTCTGCTCTGTCGAGGGCGACTGGGGAGTCTTTTCGCCGGCTCTTTATCTCTTGCCACAGAAAAAGGGATGGATAATCTCTGAGCACGTGCTGAAGGGAGGGGGAAGCCAGTGATCGGAGGTCAGAAAACAACCCACACTGAGTTCTTGACATGGGAGTTTGGAGTTCTTGCTGCTGGTGTTGATTGGGCTGCCTCAGGCGCTCTTGGGCGGGGTAGAACAATCACACGGGACCAAAGGGGAAAGATCTTTGACAGGCAAGGGATCGGGAGGAGTCGTCATCAAATCCGAGACCTCTTCAAGCTGTCCCTGTGCTGAGAGGAGACATTTAGTTCTAGGTTGTCATCATTCCGCACGCACAGGGAATGCACGTGAGTTCGTCGATACAACTAAAGAGAAAGGTATTTGTTTAACAGCTCTGTTTCAATGCTCTGGGTGCTCTATGCAGAGAAGGAATGCCATTACTCTGTACAGAGGAAGATTTTAATGTTGCTATAGAAAGTAAGCGTATGCAAATTTGCATCATGCTCCTCTAATGACATGAAATAAGGTATCTTGGCTGAAGCTTTGTACGAATATGTTTTGGGTTGAATCACAAGTTAGCTGCCAAGCATACTTCACCTTCACAAAGATTAGTTTCGGTTGCTGTTATTATGCAATCGATACATAGCTTTTGCTTTTGACCTCATACTGTGTCATCTTGCCTTGAATGCATGCACACAATTAAGCTTAAATGGAAGAATGGTAGTAGGCTTCAACAATTGTCGAATGATTCTACCTGTGTTCTTCATAGCCAAGTCATCGCATAACCCTGTGATGCCATGATGCTTAAATCAGCATGGAGGGGAATAATGTTCTCTACTTGATATTAATATATCAAATCAGGAGGAGTCTGTGTAGATGAGCAACCATAGGGGATCTATCATATGGTTATGTCTTTGGAACCTCGGAGGTACATGTGAGCTATGAGATTCGAAAAAGTACCTCTTGACTCTCAGGGAAATGGGTAGGTTCTTTGCATTGTACATGACTATTGTGTGACTACGGGAGAGAGAGGGAGAACCATTCGGTGTTGTCTGTTTGTAGAGAAGCTGTGGGCTTCGTTGTAGAAGTTCGTGGACTGGGCAGTGATATACAAGAGGGGAGCCACAGAAGACTGGATGGTCATCCGTGGGCTGGGATCGGCAGAAACATGTGAGGAGAAAAGACCTGGACGGGAAGAGCCCTGTAGAACCATCTCGCACTACAATTGAGGATTGGGGGTCGCTTTCTGTTACACACGACCGGGAGAAGCAGTGAGTCAGTTTCTTCTTCAATTCTTGTTATGCAAGCCATTCTCTGGGCATTCTTGGGGAGGAAACAACGTCGATTCTGGTTTTTTTTGGAAGGTGCGTTTGTTTCTTTTCTTGTTTTTTGGGTAGCAAGCTAGAGGGGAATTTGAACAGAGAGCTGGGGTGCTTTGGAGGGAAAAAAAAGAGACCCTCTGCCATCGGGGGCCTTCTCTTCTTGGTAGTGACGAGGGTTCCCGGCAGAGTCCTGAAAGGAGAGCTTGGGGTTGTCCGTGCCCGGCAAGGAGAAGGACCGGGGAGGTTACACTAATGTGAGGTCCAAGAACGACGCACTCAGCTACACGCTGTGCTTCCAGGAACCTTATCTTTTTGATTGCTGGCTGCTGAATATGGTACTGATATCGCATATGGTGAAGAACTCATTGATCGCAAAGTAGTCAAATGTAGTCGTGAAGTAAATGAGACACTTGGTACTGTTGATATCGTTGACAAAACAACAGGGGAGATTGTTTCCAGAACTCGTGAATCAGGAAGGGAGCGAGCCATGTGCCAATCTGGAACAGCACATGCCACAATTGCTTTGTTAGCTTCTCCGTTACTGTCAGTATTTGGTCTTGCGTTCAAGTTCTTTGAGTGATTAATATTTTGATGCAAAGTATAATGAGTTTGCTCTGGCACATGTGAATGGTTCCAGTTCACCGTGGAAAACTTAATTCCAATATTATGTAACATGCACTATGAAGCTGAGGGACAAATTCACATTATAATATTCTGCTGTCTTTTTGAAGATAAGATGAATTATATTCTGCTCACATTTTGCGTTGTGCAGTGTAACAATGGAGTTTTACAAAGGGCAGTAATCTGCAGTTTAATACATGCAATGGTCAATTCATGCACCAAAAACTTAGGTCTAAAGTCTTTGCCGTTGCAAAGATAAAGATGAAGTGAACGGTCATTAAAAAGTTGGAACCGGAAGAAAACTTCTAGAGCAAGTTCCTTCTACTTAAAATAAGTACGCATCTCATACTGTATAGCATATTGAACGCTTATTTACATCTCTTGGATTAAAACATTTGTGAAGGATTCCATGTGGATGCGCCTGGACCTTGTGGTGCTGATTATGATCACTAGAATATGTTTTGGACAATGTTATAGTCATGATTCCTGGCTGCTCAAGATTAAGGTGGATTACGCTTGATCTGCTGTATGTCTTTTCATCATTACATATGTTATGAAGGAAGATGAGAGATCTAGAACTAAGGTCTACGACAAGCCAATCCGAGTAGCAACTTCCATGGAGAGAGAGAGAGAGAGGCTATGGGGGCCCAAATGAGACCATCATAAATATGAGTGTATGTATGTGCGTCCTTCTATGGTGATATAAAAAGAAAAAGCTTCCCTATTTTGATGGTACTACAACCATTCTTCGTCATCTTGCTACCACATTCAAGTGCATGCTTGAGTGCATATATAAGTAAGGCGTGGGACTGACTGAGAAAGGTGCTGAAAGTAGGATAGAGAATCGAAAATGGGAATCAGTTGGAACGAGAGTGTATGTGTGAGGAGAAGTTTGGGATACATTCAAGTACGATTCAGTGACTTAAAGCAAGGACAGTGAACTGATTTCGAGTGATTAAGATCAATTATAAGCATATATCGACATTTCCCCCTTCGGGTTAGGAGACCCAACATTTTGGTGTGTTTGCCGGGAATAGCTTGGCAGGTCTCTATAAGAGAATGCCATACGTTCGCCTAGCGCCACATGTTGGTCGAGCTTGTGGACCCAGGATCTGGTACATGAGCGAGGGGATTTCTTCCTCGGGAGGAACTCGTATGCAAAGAGAAGAGCAAGCCGCTCGGACGAGCTGAGGCTCGAGAGAGGAAGAAGCAAAGAGCATAGGAAGAGTTTTGGAATAGTCATGGTCAGTCAAAGGAAAAAAGATACCATCAAAGAAGAGTAGCTTCTCAAATCAGGAGGTTCGAGGGAGTCTTGAAACCGAGAGCATTAAATTTCTCAGATTGCAGTGATATTGACATCACACCTCTGTTTGAAATGGCCCAACAGATTCCAGTTCATTTGGGGGACTTCCCAAAGTTCTCAGGTGCTTGGGACGAGGATCTAGAGCCTGTTTGAAGTTACTTGTGAAGCCAAGCAGGTAGTTTACCAAGGTCAAAGATTGAGGATTTTTCTGGCTACTCTCCGTCAAGAGGCAGCCAACTGGTATGGGAATTTGATACCACAAGAGAAGGGAACTTATCAGATGCTCAAAGACGCCTTCTTGGCAAAGTTTCGTCGACAAGGCTTCCAAGAATGATTGACCCAAGAGATCGATAACTACATTAAGAGGATGGAAACCTTGGTAAGAAAGATGGCCGCGAACACCCCAAACGACGAGACATTGAAGAGGAGATTCATTACCGGATTGAGAGATCCTACGACGCAGCAGCATATCAGCCTTACACGACCTGTGACTTTAATAGCTGCTAAGGAACAAGCAAGGTTATGGGAAGAAAAACAATTATGCCAACAAAGGAAGATTGAGCTCTTATATGAGCCAATGGGAGGACCCGGGAACGTACCTCTGAAAGATCTTGGCCAAGGAAGTCCCACATTGACGACCCCAACTTTTGTAGCCGCCACTAGCACGCCACGCGAGGTGAAGCCTCCACTGACCGAAGAACGAATATTGGAGTTGGTCACACAAGCTATAAAGGGAGCCACAATGGCCCAAGAAATATACACTGTGAAACAAGAGGTAACTACAAACCCAAATTAAGTGTGTAGGTTTAATACATGATGTGGGAAGTGCCATGGTTATGGCCATCTGGCTTCGGAGTGTCCAAAACAGTCTCAAGAGTATTCATGGATAGATCGCTACCTATGATGCCTTGCACCTTTTGTGGAAGGACAAATCACATGGAGGATCGATGTTACAACAAGAGGGCCTATGAAGAGCGGACCATGAAATCTCGAGATACAAGAGAACGGTCCTATACGGGATTGCCTACTCAAAGTGTCCCATCTACATCTCGTTGGGAAAACAGACAAACTTATGGATATGGTGCTCAAGGTCAGGGAGGAGAATATCTGAGAGGAGACGTGCATGATCAAAGAAGGGATGGCCCAATGGAGTGTTGGAGATGCCATGGCTTTGGCCATACTCAAGCTAGATGTCCAAACGAAAAGAAACCGGTTGACTATACCCCGCTATGTAGGTACTGCACTGGAGAGGGTCACTTTGACGAGGATTGTCAAAAAAGAAGAGCTTCCACCGACAAGGAAAAAGGGCTAGTAGGGTCCTAGAATTATGTTGAGACTCAGATGCATCCCACTCCGAGAGCTCAAGAGCAAGTTCCTACGATTGGAGTGGTATTTAGGACACAGAATCTGCAGGAGGGATCTAGTTCATCCATGCACTTTGTGGAAGCTCACCAGGGCAAGGAGGCACAGAAAGAGCCAACTCTGGCGATAGTCACAAGGACTGAGGAATACTTGAAGAAAAATCCAAAAGGCAAAAGCGAAAATGCTAGCCAAGAAAAGATATCCGAGCATGGAGAAGTAGAAGACCAAGTGAGAGGACTTGTTGGACAGCAAAAGTTTGAGGACGGGGACGAAATCGAGATCCTTCCACCAGTGATCAAGGAATTTGTGTCAGGCATAGCGCCATTCCCTGAACGATTAAGGGTTCCAAAGTGTCGGATGGAAAGGCATAGTATGGAGGAAATTCACATCGTAAAAATGCCGGCCATAGTTGTTCCGGACGTTTTTCTGACTTCTGACTTCTGACGTTTAGCTCATGTATGATCGGTACGATTAAAGGTTTCTGACGTTAACTGACGTGACCTAAATTTTTGACAAGTGATTACGAATCGATATAGTGCATGCTATGTATAATAACTATAAACAACAATATCATATTATACATACATAGATACACATCTATATGTCACATGTGTATAAATATGTATATGATTATGAGTAGAGAGTCGAGATTACAATGTAGTACATATTTGTGCATGTATATTCTAGTTCTGAGAGGACTTTTATCAGATAGGCATCCTTAATAATAAATATTGAATGTGTGCATCATAGGCACTTACAATGGATGTTGCTTGTATTGAATCTGAATTTGAACTGTACGTCCACCTTCGTGGACCATAGATTGATCAAAATTGATTAGGATTATTCTTTGACTCTGCACATTATTAAGAGCACAACAATTTCAAGCCAGCCTGAGCAGTGAGAAAAGATACTTTATCTGGGCATCACTACACTCAGATTTTTTCTCCTACCCCATTGATATTAATTTGAAATCGATCCTCGACTCTTTCGAGGACTAATGTGCTCTATCAGTGACCTTTTCCACTTCATTACTTCCTCTTTTACTGGCGTCTTAACCCAGGAAGGTAAAGTAGATGGATACAGGCACATTGCAGACAAGCATGGTTGTATATTCCAGCCTCTCTGACATTGTTGAAGAATATACCTGCATATTCCAGTTTTGGTATTTGCTGCTGTTCAATTGTCATGGGATAAGAACTGTTAATTGTTGCCCATGCAACATAGCAATGCCATCAAATAGGTGGTTGCAGAATTTACCCTGCCTTTTTAGCAAAGTGCTATTACTGTGTACGCCTTTGTAAACTTGCCAAATTCATACCAAAGTCCATATATGTCCATCTTGAAATATACATGGTGTTTTTGGTCATGATGGGAAAATGTCGTTTCACTGATATATTGCAGTCACTGTCTAAATGTAATTACTGCACATCCTTTTATGTTCACTACGAGGACATAAATACTGGACCTGAGAGCATCTTGGAGAGCATATTGTAGAGCATATTGGAGGACTTTGTATTGTATTATGCAGAGAACTATAGCACTAAATGCCAACCAAAAAATGAGCTCAAAACTGGGTAAAAGCCAGCAAATGAGCAGAGAACTTCAGCACTGAATGGGAACCAGCAAATGACCTCAAAACTCGGTAAAACATCCACAAAAAAAATTTCCTGCAATGCACCCGTCAGTAACACGTTACTGACGTCCACGTTACGGACTCCATTCCTCACGTCAGGAAAAAGGTTCCTAACGCGTCAGGTTACAACAGTGCTGCCGGCTGACATGAAAGTAACATTGGACATTGGCACATTGTTGAGATGTTCCCCTGCATATAGGAAACATTTCTACAACGAATATATTAAGAAGCCGAGGAAAGCTTGAGATAAGAAGAGACAGGAAAAAGACGTCCAAGGTATCATTGAAAGTATCACAACGCAAATTGATTTGAATGCTTCGGCTGTGATAGTCAAGATTAAGGGATATGCAGTCCCAGGTGCTCAGTTGGATAGTGGAGCCGCTGTCAATCTAATGACTGAGTACATGACGAATGCTCTGGGTCTAAACCACATGGAAGAAACCCCAATGTCCTTCAGAATGGAAGATCAAACGCAAGTGAAACCTGCGAGTCTTTTGAAGAATGTAAGCACAATTGTGGGAGGACTAGAATTTAGTGTCGATTATCTGATAATAAGAACAAAGACCTCAGAGGCCACTTTCTCGATCTTACTTGGAAAGCCATGGCTGGTGCAAGCCGAATGTGTACACGATTGGCGCACGGAATTCATCACAATTGGACCAAAGACTGATCGAATACAAATTCAAGTGTCTCCAAACTCGACTGGCAAGAAGTCGACGAAAGCCGAGGAAATGGAGAGAAAAGCAAAGGAAAAGTTCAAGCAAGAAATGGAGTGGGTAAGATTTGCCTTGCACACGTAGACTCACAAGGATCTTCTGCAGGATGGATTTAATTTGCAATTGTCCAAGTTCCAAAACGCGAAAATGAGTGAGTATAAGGACCCACTGGTTTACAAGGACGACCCTGACCAGGAACTCCTAGAATGGCTGACGCGTACGAGTGAACTTGACTTCTATATGATGAGCATAGATGTAATGGAAAACAAAGCTATTAAGTCCCTGGAGAAGAGAACTTTGGGAGAAGAGTTAAAGCTTGAATTAGTTCAACGATGGAAGTAAAACAGTTGAGAGAAAGGGTCAGAGTGCTAGAAGCGGAGCTCCAGAGGAGAGGTCGAGAATCGGAAATAGATGCGAAAGGCAAGACTAAAGTGAAGGAAGCCATTGCAAAGGCTGGACTCAAGAAATGGGATCCGATAGAAAAAGAAAAATTCAGTGATTTACTGGCCAACCATGCGCGCGTGATTGGGGAGCACTTTTCGATCAGAGCGACATCGAGGGGAATCCGGAAAAATGCATATTTGGAGTACGAAAAGGCTTTCTCTCGGGGCACGTGATTTCTGAAAAAGGGATTTCTATTGACGAGGATAAGGTAGAAAAAATCGGACAACTTCCACCTCCTCAAAACTTGCGGCAACTCAGAGGATTCTTGAGACATGCTAATTATTAACGACGATTTATATTGAATTTCGCATCGATAGTCGCACCATTGGGGAACCTTCTAAGGAAAGACGAGCAGTATCAATGGACCAAAGAGTGTTGGTTGCATTTGACTTGATCAAAGAGAAATTGATAAATGTGCCGATTCTAGGAGCACCTGATTGGACGAAAGAATTCCATGTGCATACGAATGCTTCAATACTGCGGTTGGAACAATATTATGTCAAGCTGACAAAAAGAAGTTGAATTAGCCCATTTATTATGCAAGCTCAAACTTATTTGATGGGTAAACACTTACATTTTATGTGGATCATGAAGCTTTAAAGTATATTATCAATAAACCAGAGCTACCAGGACGACTCATGAGGTGAATGCTACTCCTCCAAGAATTTCTATTCACGGTGGTAAGCAAACTAGGGAAAGCGCATAAATTGCTCGATCATTTGTCTAGAATTATTCATGAGGAGACAATCTCTGGTCTACCCGACGATGCTCCTGATGGACATCTGTTTTTGGTCGATGCTAAAATACCTTGGTATGCCGATTTGGTAAATTTTTTGTGCAGAACCAAGTATGCGCCGGGAACAAGCAAAAGAGATAAGCAAAAACTGTTAGCACTCGCAAAATACCATAGCATTATTGATGGGAAGCTCTATCGATACTTTGTCCATGAAAGCATTTATCAAAGGTGTCTCGAGGAAGAAGAAGCAACTATAGTTTTCGAGGAAGAAGAAGCAACCATAGTTTTGAGAGCGTTGCATGATGAACCTTGCGGTGGGCATTTCGCGGGTGAGCTTATGGCTAGAAAGGTCTTATTGGTTGGACATTGATGACTGACGCTGTTCAAAGACTGTCACACATATTGCAAGAAATGTGACAAATGTCAAAGAATGGGCAAACCAACACTAGCACATGCAGCTCCTCGTACACCAGTACTAGCTCCTCGTACACCGGTACTAGCTCTTAAGCCTTGTGAAAAATGGGGAATCGACTTTGTGGGATCCATTGATCCTCCCTCCAGACGTAGGTCCAATAGGTATATCTTGGTATGTACGGACTATGTCACCAAGTGGGTAGAAGCAAAAGCTTTGAAGACTGATCCAGCTATCGATGTAGCCAAGTTTTTGTATGAACAGATTATCACACGATTCGGATGCCCATTCGAGATAGTGAGCGATAGGGGAAAACACTTTGTCAACGAACTGATCGAGGAATTGATGGAGTTGTATAAGATCAAACACAAGAAAAGCACTCCATATTATCCGAGGGCGAATGGACAATGGAGGTTACCAACAAGATTCTTGAACAGATTCTGACGAAGATAGTGGCTGCGCATAGGCGAGACTGGGATGAGCCACTTTTAGAAACTCAGTGGGCGTATCCTACCGAGTGACGACTAAGAGCACTCCGTTCTCACTAGTGTACGGTGAGAAGCCATCTTTCCCATCAAAAAAGAAGTTCCAACATTCAGAGTGGCTATCGAAGCCAAGCCGGGAAAAGAAGAATCACTGAAAGAGAGGTATATCCAACTGGTCGAGTTAGAGGAAAAGAGACTAATTGCACAGCAAAGCCTGGAAGCTATTCAGAGAAGACGTAAGGAGAGGCACGATAAGAAACTCAAGACCTATGCAATTCAACAAGGCGACTTGGTGTTACTCTACGATAGCAAATATTATAAGTTCCCGGGAAAGTTACGAACAAGATGGATAGGACCGTTTAAAGTGGTGGAAATCAACTCAAATGGTTCATTGCAAATACAAAATTTAGGTGAAGAATGTGCTCCCATGAAGTTCAACGCACTTCGAGTCAAACCGTATCTCAACTAGCCTTAGGGGGGGAGAAACCAGACAAGACATAAGAGGAAGGACTTAGTAGAACGCTTGTACATAGATATATAGTTGCATATATATGCATATGTTAGCCATGATCTCTGTCGCTATCGATATTATTCCATTCTCGCTCAAGAGGTTTGGATATCTAAGTTTTTTTTTTTTTTGGTTATGCAAGAGACTGTTAGGAGCTAAGTGACAAATGGCCGACTAAATAACTCATATCTATTTGTACGAGTTGGTGATATACTTCTCAGATTAGACATTTGCCCGCATGGACATAGAGGTCGACTACTTAGAGAGTGAATATGATGTGGATAGGTATATGAGGGACCAGTGCATAGCCAGTTGTATTTACCTCGTGTAAGTCGAATCTATGATGCATATGTAGTATCTATAACTGAGAGAGTGGGGGTAAGAGATGGTTGATCTGTCGAAGGCTAGAATGTTTATGTTTGTATGCATATGTGGGAAAAGTTGGGTGCAACCCTTTCTCCCTTTCCCTAATTCTCAGGACTTGGGGTACATTAATTAATTATTTAAGGGGAAAAAAAGAAGAAAAGAAAAAACTTTGTGTTGTTGTGATTATCCCAACGCGCTATGGTGGGCTAGTAGGTTGGTGGAGTCATCCTAGCCGGATGGTTGAGGCCACGAGCCGTAGCTAGTTTCTCCATAGGCTTGGTATGTTATATATTTGTGTCTTAGCTACGCGCCATAATGGGTTGGTAGGTAGGTGGAGCCATCGTGGCCGGGCAGTCACGACCAGGAGCCGCATCCAGCTTCGTTATGGGCTAGCTTTTATATATTACTTGTCTATCGTTATGTGTTGGTGTGTTGTGCGCTCCGTTGCGTTGGTAGATGGGTGGAAACAACCTAGTCGGGTGGTCGGGGCCACGAGTCGCATCCAATGTCAACGTAAGTCAATGTGTTAATAGAAATAAAATTTACATATGAAAAATTCCCACTCCTGAGGGGGAGGGAGAGAGAGAGAGAGGAGAGGACGATGACCGCATGGAAGACAACGTTATTGGCTGGTGTGATTGGGATATGGTGGCTTGCGACATATCAACTCACTCTGAACCAATATTCTCAACGGCACGGATACTGTATATATACTTATTGATGAGACCTTAGCGAGGTAATACGACGGGTAGTGCTTTATAACATATATGCTCTATCCAAGGGTTTTCCAGTGTGTGGAACACTCTAGGGGTTTCCATGTAGGGCTTGACTTGTACTCAGGTCTCGATGACTTTTATAGGACGACGATGGGGATTCTTAGGGGATGTCCAGCCATGGGTTATTTGTACATAGCGAATAGTAGGTGCAACAAAGGGGTATGCATTTTGGGTATTTTGCATCTCCGGTTTGAATTCATTGCAGTTGTCATTGTTTATTTCCATACTTTCTTTTCTATTTTCTGGCAATGATTAGAAGTACTTGTAATTAAAATGATAGTGTGCAATAAAAGTATGAATGTGTTACTTTGGTTGAGACGATGCTGATAGTGGGATGCATGAATCTTGTGTGAAATGCATGATGGAATGAAACTTCATATATGTGCGTGCTCGTGGACCATTTTATAGATAAATGATTTGAATGTACTCATGAGTGATGTTTCTATAATTAAGCATTAATAGCTTCGATAAGTGCAGGCACATTGGGATTGACGGCTGGATGGAAATATATGCAAATAAATTGTAAACTGACATGTTCATGGCTGTCTAGATTATAGTGCAGCATGGAGCCGCTCATCGAGCACGACTTCGCGAGCAGAAGAGGAGAGTATGTAAGCTCATGAAACGGTTGGTTTCTATGCACTAACATGTTTCTATTTGGCAAAAAAATATGCTTGATTGCAGGTACTCGAAGAGTCGATCAGATGTTTGATGGGAGGTATTTGGGGACTACATGACGACTTCTTCGTCAGAGAGGAATGCTGTCAAGGTTTGGATCTCATTGACATCTAAGAAGAATTATGAGAAGTCTCGACAATCACCCGTCTTTGTAGCATCCATGTTTCTTGAGAATGGTGGTGTTCCTGAGAATGCAACCCGTGCTTCACTTCTCAAAGAGGCAATCCATGTCATCAGATGTGGCTATGAAGATAAGACTAACTCGGGAAAAGAAGTTGGCTGGATCTATGGTTCTGTTACGGAGGATATTCTCACTGACTTCAAAATGCATGTGTGTGGATGGAGGTCTATATACTGTATGCCCAAAAGGCCTGTTTTCAAAGGATCTGTACCTATTAAATTGACAGATCGCTTGCATCAAGTGCTTCGATGGGCACTGGGATTTGTTGAGATATTTTAGTTAGACACTGTCCGATTTGGTACGGATATGGGACTGGTTTGAAGTGGCTTGAACGATTGGCCTACATCGATACCATTGTGTATCCTTCGACATCACTAACTCTCTTGGCATATTGCTCTCTTCCAGCAGTCTGCCTTCTCAGTGGCAAGTTTATCGTACCTACGATTGATAGCTATGCGAGTTTATGGTTCATCTCCCTTTTCCTCTCGATCATTGCAACTGGCATTGGAGATCAGGTGCAGTGGGATTGGAAACAATGAACGGTGGAGAAATGAGCAGTTTTGGATGACTGGAGGTGTTTCAGCCCATCTCTTCGCTCTTTTCCAAGGGCTTCCCGTTTTAATTGTCAGAGACAAACGCTGGCTGCTTTCTGTTTTCTGTGCAGAAAGGTGGAGGTTTTTTTTGTTTTTTGGCCACGGATTGTGTAGTCTGCTCTGTCGAGGGCGACTGGGGAGTCTCTTCGCCGGCTCTTTATCTCCTGCCACAGCAAAGGGGGTGGATGATCTCTGAGCAGGTGCTGAGGAGAGGAGGAAGCCAGTGATCAGAGGTCAGAAAACAACCCACACTGAGTACTTGACATGGGAATTTGAAGTTCTTGCTGCTGGTGTTGATCGGGCTGCCTGAGACGAGCTGGGGCAGGGCAGAACAATCACACGGGACCGAAGGGGAAAGATCTTGGGGCTGCAAGGGATCGGCAGGAGTCGTCATTGAATCGGACACCTCTTCAAGCTGTCCCTCTGCTGAGAGGAGACATTTAGCTCTAGCTTATCATCATTCTGCATGCACAGGGAATGTACGTGAGTTCGTCGATACAACCAAAGAGAAAGGTATTTGTTTAACAGCTCTGTTCTAGGTGCTCTGAGCAGAGAAGGAATGCCATTACTCTGTACAGAGGAAGATTTTAATGTTGCTATAGAAAGTCAGCGTACGGAAATTTGCATCATGCTCCTCTAATGACATGAAATAAGGTATCTTGGCTGAAGCTTTGCACGAATATGTTTTGGGCTCCCTCTGTTTCCACTCTGGTTATGCAGGGTGAATCACAAGTTGGCTGCCAAGCACATTTCACCTTCACAGAGATTAGTTTCCGTTGCTGTTATTATGAAATTGATACATAGCTTTTGCTTTTGACCTCATACTGTGTCATCTTGCCTTGAATGCATGCACACAATTAAGCTTAAATGGAAGAATGGTAGTAGGCTTCAACAATTGTGGAATGATTCTACCTGTGTTCTTCATAGCCAAGTCATCGCATAACCCCACGATGCCATGATGCTTAAATCAGTATGGGGGGGAATAATGTTCTCTACTTGATGCATGTGAGGTATGAGATTCAAAAAAGTACCTCTTGACTCTCGAGGAAATGGGTAGGTTCTTTGCATTGTACATGACTATTGCGTGACTACGCGAGAGAGAGGGAGAACCATTCAGTGTTGTCAGTTTGTAGAGAAACTGTGGGCTTCGTTGTAGAAGGTCGTGGACTGGGCAGTGATATACGAGAGGGGAGCCACAGGAGTGGATGGTCATCCGTGGGCTGGGATCGGCAGCAACATGTGAGGAGAGAAGACCTGGACGGGGAGAGCCATGTAGAACCATCTCGCACTGCAATTGAGGATTGGGGGTCCCTTTCTGTTACACATGACCAGGAGAAGCAGTGAGTCAGTTTCTTCTTCAATTCTTGTTATGCAGGCCATTCTCTGGGCATTCTTGGGGAGGAAACAACGTCGATTCTGGTTTTTTTGGAAGGTGCATTTGTTTCTTTTCTTTTTTTTGTGGGTAGCAAGGAGGGGAATTCGAACAGAGAGCTGCGGTGCTTTTGAGAGGAGGAAAAAAAAAAAGGAGACCCTCTGCCATCGGGGGCCTGCTCTTCTTGCTAGTGACGAGGGTTCCCGGCAGAGTCCTGAAAGGAAAGCTTGGGGTTGTCCGTGCCCGGCAAGGAGGAGGACCGGGGAGGTTCCACTAAGGTGAGGTC
Source organism: Ceratopteris richardii (assembly GCA_020310875.1). Lineage (NCBI taxonomy): Eukaryota > Viridiplantae > Streptophyta > Polypodiopsida > Polypodiales > Pteridaceae > Ceratopteris > Ceratopteris richardii. The sequence goes on along the minus strand of CM035407.1, from coordinate 48,513,688 downwards.
CAAGTACGAGGCACTCAGCTACACGCTGTGCTTCCAGGAAACTTATATTTCCGATTGCTGGCTGCTGAATATGGTACGGATATCGCATATGGTGAAGAACTCATTGATCGCAAAGTAGTCAAATGTAGTCGTGAAGTAAATAAGACACTTGGTACTGTTGATATCGTTGACCAGGAGAAGCAGTGAGTCAGTTTCTTCTTCAATTCTTGTTATGCAGGCCATTCTCTGGGCATTCTTGGGGAGGAAACAACGTCGATTCTGGTTTTTTTTGGAAGGTGCATTTGTTTCTTTTCTTTTTTTTGTGGGTAGCAAGGAGGGGAATTCGAACAGAGAGCTGGGGTGCTTTTGAGAGGCAGAGTCCTGAAAGGAAAGCTTGGGGTTGTCCGTGCCCGGCAAGGAGGAGGACCGGGGAGGTTCCACTAAGGTGAGGTCCAAGTACGAGGCACTCAGCTACACGCTGTGCTTCCAGGAAACTTATATTTTTGATTGCTGGCTGCTGAATATGGTACTGATATCGCATATGGTGAAGAACTCATTGATCGCAAAGTAGTCAAATGTAGTCGTGAAGTAAATAAGACACTTGGTACTGTTGATATCGTTGACAAAACAACAGGGGAGATTGTTTCCAGAACTCGTGAATCAGGAAGGGAGCGAGCCATGTGCCAATCTGGAACAGCAGATGCCACAATTGCTTTGTTAGCTTCTCCGTTACTGTCAGTATTTCGTGTTGCGTTCATGTTCTTTGAGTAATTAATATTTTGATGCAAAGTGTAATGAGTTTGCTCTGGCACATATGAATGGTTGCAGTTCACCGAGGAAAAATTAATTCCAATATTATGTAACATCCACTATGAAGCTGAGGGACAAATTCACATTATATTCTGCTGTCTTTTTGAAGATAAGATGAATTGAGGGGTCATCAAAAGACCAACGTGATAAATCGTTTAATCAAGTTTCTTCTTATTTTAGAGTAAGGCACACTCACATTTTGTGTTGTACAGTGTAACAATGGAGTTTTACAAAGGGCAGTAATCTGCAATATTTGATTAATACATGCAATGGTCAATTCATGCACCAAAAACTTAGGTCTGAAGTCTTTGCCGTTGCAAAGATAAAGATGAAGTGAACGGTCATTAAGAGGCTGGAACCGGAAGAAAACTTCTTGATCAAGTTCCTTCTACTTAAAATAAGTATGCATCTCATACTGTATAGCGTATTGAAGGCTCATTTACATCTCTTGGATTGAAACATTCGTGAAGGATTCCATGTGGATGCGCCTGGACCTTGTGGTGCTGATTATGATCACTAGAATATGTTTTGGGACGATGTTATAGTCCTGATTCCTGGCTGCTCAAGATTAAGGTGGATTACGCTTGATCTGCTGTACGTCTTTTCATCATTACATATGTTATGAAGGCAGATGAGAGATCTAGAACTTAAGTCTACGACAAGCCAATCCCAGTAGCAACTTCCATGGGGGGGGGGAAGAGAGAGAGAGAGAGAGAGAGAGAGAGAGAGAGAGAGAGAGAGAGAGAGGCTATGGGGGCCCAAATGAGACCATCATAAATATGAGTGTATGTATGTGCGTCCTTCTATGGTGATATAAAAAGAAAAAGCTTCCCTATTTTGATGGTACTACAACCATCCTTCGTCATCTTGCTACCACATTCAAGTGCATGCTTGAGTGCGTAGATAAGTAAGGCCTGGGACTGAGTGAGAAAGGTGGTGAAAGTAGGAGAGAGAATCGAAAACGGTAATTAGTTGGAACGAGAGTGTATGTGTGAGGAGAAGTTTGGGATAGATTCAAGTACGATTCAGTGACTTAAAGCAAGGCCAGTGGACCGATTTCGACTGATTAAGATCAATTATAAGCATATATCGACATTTCCCCCTTGGGGTTAGGAGACCCAACAGTCATCATTCGAAATTTAAAATTTGTGTTGGATTTTGTGGTAACAACACTTCCAAAGGTAAAAGGAGGATTTCCCCTCCTTATAGGAAGGCTATGGCTACTCCACAATAGAGTTGTACATGACGAGGGTAGTGAAACCTTATGGGTAGCCGGATCAGATGAAGGGATGATGCAGCTCCAAATGGAAGGAGGATCGGATGAAGCCCTAGGAACTTCTCAAGTTGTTCTCCACCCAGCACAAACTTCAAAGGAAGGCAATAAGGATATTAGCACATAAGAGGACGAGCTAACTGAACAAGGAGCAAGCATTTGGGTCATACCATCGCATAGTACTTCATATAATCCACCCACACCACCACCATCTCCTCATATGATTTCCACTCCACAAGCATCACCACCCGTGCAAATCCCTTCACCACTTGGGAAACCTTCCATTCAAACTCACCATATACCTACACATCTCTCACCTATTCCCATACCTCCTCCTCTTCAATCGCCAAACTCACCTACCCCCACCATCTTGGTTACCCCGTTTTTCTCTCACGTTCATTCCACATCCACTCAATCCATGCATTCTAGCACACCTCCACTCGCACCCTGGTCTTCCACTTATGCACTTCCCGCATTAGAAAACATCCACATAGCGAATATTCATGCAAGAAACACATTAGAATCTCTCTCGCAACTCAATAACTATCAAAAAGAGATCTCTTCATTTACAGGAGTGGCAAACCAACAAGTCCTTAAGCTTAAAGGAAGAATCGCAGACTTAGAAGAATGCAACAAGCAACTAGAGCAACAAAACAAGGAATTCAAAGAAGAGAATGAGAAGTTACAGAAAGACGCAATGTTCTACGAAGACATCCATGACAAAGCGAAAATTTCTTTATGAAGGCCCAAAATGAAAGAGGTCGCAGAGAGCTACGTCGTGGTGTGCTCGGTTGCTCCAAACGCCAAGGGAGTGGGCTGCTGCGTGAGGAGAGAGAAAGTAGAGAGAGAAACCTGCGCAGAAATTTGGAGAAGAAGATGGAGAAGCTGAAGTTGAAGTCGTCCCAATCAAGTTATGAGAGATTTGGGACCAAGTCTTATTGATAAGTGACTTTTAGGTCATTTGGGCATGTTCACACATGGCCAATGACCAAAAGTCATAAAAATAATGTAAATGTCTATAACTCCCCAATTTAGGGTCCAAAAAATACAACAAAAATATGTCTGGAAAGCTCTCGAAGAGAGCTTTCACATGGAAGGGTCAAAATATACAAAAGGAGAGTCCTTGGGGGCTTTATCCACAACAACCTCCCACTTAAAGGACCAAGGAGCCTCCTTTAAGCTAAGTAACTCCCACCATCTGTATACATAGCTGATGTTGTGCCTTGGGTAGACACTTCGTGAGAGCATCTGCAGAATTCTGTGAAGTATTGACCTTGATCAAAGTGATCAGGCCATCCTCTAACACCTCTCTGATGAAGTGGTATCTCACATCAATATGCTTTGTGCGAGCATGAAACATGGCATTCTTTGCCAAACATATGGCACTCTGGCTATCACATCCAAGGACAGGTGCCTTTTCAGGCATCCCAAACTCACTGCACAGGCGGGCTAACCAAATGGCTTCTTTGGAAGCCTCTGTGGCTGAAATATATTCAGCCTCTGTAGTAGATAGCGCAACTATCCTCTGAAGTCTAGAGCACCATGAAATAGCTCCACCCGCAAGGATGTATACATAGCCACTTGTAGACTTGCGTGTGTCCACGTCACCTGCCATGTCTGAATCACAAAATCCTTTTAACTCCAATGGACCCTTTCCATAACATAAGCATTTACTTTTGGTCCCTTTCAAATATCTCAAGATAGATTTGACTGCCTCCCAATGAGCTCTACCAGGATTAGCCATGAACCTGCTAACAACTCCCACTGCATGAGCAATGTCTGGCCGAGTGGCAACCATAGCATACATAAGTGAACCACAAGCTGATGCATATGGAACACTCTTCATGTAATTGGCTGCATCATCGTTTTTGGGACAGTCATCCTTGGAAAGCTTAACATGTGGCTGCAATGGAACTCCAAGAGGCTTAGCATCAGCCACATTAAATCTGTCCAGCACTTTTTCAATGTACTTTTCTTGGGATACCTGCAAAGTATGCTACTGTCTATCCCTTTTATACGCATACCAACAATATGCTCAGCTTCCCCAAGGTCTTTCATTGAGAATGCAAAGTTCAGCTGCTGTTTTAGAGCATTCAGAGTGCTCTTTTTCTTCCCAGCCAGCAGCATATCATCTACATACAGTACAAGAATAATTGGGCTGCCATCTTCATCCTTTTTGGTGTACAAACAGTGATCTGCATGGCTTCTTTTAAACCCATGTTTGAGCATAAATGCATCAAACTTCTTATACCATTGTCTGGGGGCCTGTTTCAGCCCATATAAGCTCTTTTTCAATTTGCATACCAGATGCTCTTTTACAGGAATGGCATATCCTTCTGGCTGTTTCATGTACAGCTCTTCATCTAAATCACCATGCAAAAACGCTGTTTTAACATCCATTTGGAATAATTCCAAATCCAAGGCAGCTGTGAGAGCAAACAACACACGTAAAGTGGTCATTTTCACCACTGGAGAGAACACTTCTTGGAAATCAATGCCCTCTTTTTGTGCATATCCCTTAGCAACCAACCTTGCCTTATACTTGGGTTTGCCATCAACAGTTTTGATTTTGTACACCCACTTGTTGGGAATGGCTTTCCTTCCTTTGGGTAAGTCAACCAAATCCCAAGTATCGTTTGCATGCAAGGCCTTTATCTCTTCCTGCATGGCTAACTCCCACTTCTTCTTGTGCTCACATAGCTTTGCCTCTTTATAAGTAAGAGGCTCACCATCATCTGATAACATAATATAATGTATAGAGGGATCATATCTAGTCACTAGCCTCCTAGGACGTATAGATATTCTTACCCAATGATCCACATTACCAGGCAATGGATCTACATCAGGAGGTACATTAACTTCTTCATTGTTAACAGGCTGCTGTACATCATTTCCAGCCCTGTTTTCAGCATGAATAGGTGGCTGCATATACCCTTCAGGAGCATCATTTTGTTGTCCAGCATCATCTGGCTCAATAACCACGGGCTCATTGTCATTTCTAGCCATATGTGGTGCATCCCGAGGGTTCATATCAGATTTAGCTGGTGGCTGTACATGCTGAAATTTGACTCTTTTATGGTCATCTTTAGAGGCACAATTGTTTTTGAGCAGCCTTGCCTCATTAAATACAACATCTCGGCTGCGTATTACCTTCTTGAGTTGAGGTAGCCAAATCCTGTAGCCCATTTCACCTTCATCTCCATAACCCATGAAGATTCCTTTCATGGACTTTGCATTTAACTTGCTTCTCAACTCAGGCCTTATATGCACAAAAGCATCACAACCAAAGATGCGTAGGTGGTCATATGAAGCTGGTTTGCCAAACCAAACCTCTTCTGGAAATGCCACCTTTTAAGGACATATGAGGGGATCGATTGCAAACATGAACTGCAGTTTTCAAAGCCTCTCCCCAAAATCCATGAGGGAGATTAGCTGTGGACAGCATGCATCTCACCCTCACACATAAAGTCCTATTGTTCCTTTCAGCCACACCGTTGGAAGAGGGGCTGTATGGGACTGTTAGCTCCCTCTTAATACCAAGATTTTCACAAAATCTATTGAATTCAGCACTTGTAAACTCACCCCCATTATCTGTACGTAAGCATTTCAGCTTTCTACCTGTTTGAGTGGTCACAAATGCATGAAATTTCTTAAATGCAGCAAAGGCTTATCTTTAGATTTTAACAAATATACCCAAAGCTTCCTAGAGTAGTCATCAACAAAAGAAACGAAGTAAAGAGCACCCCCCATAGATTTTGTGGGCATGCTACAAACATCAGAATGAACAAGATCAAGCACATTAGACTTACGAGAGACACCAGAGTAGTAGGAATTCTTTACTTGCTTACCATATTGGCATTCATTACAAAAATCAAGTTTTGAACCTTTAGCATCAAACTTGTCCAAATTACATAGTTTATCAAGACCTTTTTGGCTCATGTGACCAAGCCTTTTATGCCATAATTCCATATGTCAATGGATTTCAGCCAAAGCAATAAACTTGCCCAACAAAGCTTTACCATGCAAGCAATAAAGAGTCCCTTTCTTTGTACCTTTAACAATCAGCCTAGAGCCTTTGATAAGCTTCCATGACCCCTTCTCAAAGAGGATACTATATCCATGCATATCCATTTGCCCAACAGACAATAAGCTTTTCTTGATGCTTGGTACATACCTTACATCATGCAAAACCAGCTCATTAGTACCATCCACTGTGAGATGCACTGTGCCAATACCTTCAATAGAACAAGCATGGTTATTTCCAAGATATACATGTCCATGGCTTCCTGCATGAAAGGTAGTTAAACACTCCTTAATAGGAGTTACATGAAACGATGCACCTGAATCTACAATCCATGTTTGTGACAAAGCATCATTCACAGTAAGCAAGGCATCAATCAAATCCCTCTTTGTGATTTGCATGTCTTGTGCATGAATATTAATAGAAGCATCAATGACTTCTGCATGCTCTGCTTCCATAGTAGCACAAAGTATATCTTCTGCATCTGATAGCTCCTCAATGATGACACTAGAGGCCACATTGGCCCTCTCTTTGTCTTTGTCCTTTGAGGTATCATATGCTGCATTCTTGGTGTCCTTTTTCTTCCTGTCACCTGTGTTCTTCTTTCTTTCTACTTCAACTTTATAAAATCTGCAATCACGCTTCTTGTGACCTTTCCTACCACATTGATAACAAGTCACTTCAGCCTTGCCTTTGCTTTTGCTCCTATTCCTCTCTACATTTCCACTTTTCTTTTCTGTTCTTCCTCTAGCCACATTGGTTGAACCACTGCCCTCTCCACTAGCTTTCCTCCTGATTTCCTCATTCAAAATATCCCACTTTAAAATGAGAGAATTTCTGCCACAAAAGATGTGTAGATGAAAAAAATCAGCAATGTGGATGTTGAAAATGACCTATGGGGATACAAAAGGAAGAATAGAAGAGATTCTTCGCGATGAAACTCTCTAAAAAGCATAAAATTTGCTTCAGCTTTGCTCCGGGCTCAAGTAATCCTCCAAAAACAGCACTTTTATCGCGAAAAAAGAAGGTTTTTCGCGATGAAATTCTCCCAAATGCAAGAAAACACCTTCAGCTCAACATAGGCTGAAGTAGAAAAGCACTTCGAGCAACTTTGTCGCGATGGAACAGCTCAAAGCTCCGATACCAGTTGAAAGAGTCCGCGGAGAGCTACGTCGTGGTGTGCTGGGTTGCTCCAAACGCCAAGGGAGTGGGCTGTTGCGTGAGGAGAGAGAAAATAGAGAGAGAAACCTGCACAAAAATTTAGAGAAGAAGATGGCGAAGCTGAAGTTGAAGTCGTCCCAATCAAGTTATGAGAGATTTAGGACCAAGTCTTATTGACAAGTGACTTTTAGGTCATTTGGGCATGTTCACACATGGCCAATGACCAAAAGTCATAAAAATAATGTAAATGCCTATAACTCCCCAATTAGGGTCCAAAAAATACAACAAAAATATGTCTGGAAAGCTCTCGAAGAGAGCTTTCACATGGAAGGGTCAAAATATGCAAAAGGAGAGTCCTTGGGGGCTTTATCCACAACACAAAATGCTCCCCAATTGATAATGATGATGGGTAGCATTAGATGTTCTTCCTATTTTGTATTGAAAATCTTTTGTTCTAGTTACTTCCTCTTGTAAGAAGCATGTGTCTCATTTTACTTGAAAATATCTCCATTTTTCCATATTATCTTTCACTTATATTATTTCAAAAAAAAAAAAAAAAAAAAAAAAAGAAAAGAGAAGAGAAAAAACAAAAGAAAAAGAGGGGAAGAAGGAAAGAAGAAAAGAAAAGGCGGAAAAAAAAAGAGAAGAAGAAGATAAAGGAGAAAAAGAGCATAATTTTTCTTCGAGGACGGAGAATGTCTAAGTGGTGGGCAACCTTTAGTGGATACTTTGATACACCCTTAAAATAATGTATTTTATGTTTTGCTTTTCGAGATGCAAAAGCCAAGTACAAGAAAAGTTACCTCGATTTCGAACAAGAGGAGAAGCAGAAGAAGCAAAGAGCAATAAAATGAAGAAAAGGGGATCCAGCTCATCAATTCTTGAAAGAGGAAGAATTCCCAATCTCCTAAGTTGCGGAATTTCCTACTTCACCAATTTCCTAAGTTTCCTAATTTCCCACTTCACCAATTTCCTAAGTTTCCTAATCTACTACTTCACCAATTTCCTAAGTTGCTTAATTTCCCATTTCACCAATTTCCTAAGTGGCCTAATTTCGTAGTTCACCAATTCTCCAAGTAGTCTAAATTCCTAAGTTGACCAATTTCTTAAAGTAGTCTATTTTTGTACAAGTTAGTCAATTTATCTCAAAAGTTCACCATTTTTATGAACTTAGTCTACTTACTTCAAAAGTAGTCTATTTTTTAGGAAAATGGTCTACTTTTCATTTAGTCTACGATTTTTAGCAACGTTTTAGCAACGTCGAAGGAAACGTGTTGCTAACGCATTAGCAACATAGAAACGTTTGGGCTTAGACGTTGCTAAAACGTTGCGAACGTGATAATTTTTTTTTGGGTTTTTTGTTAATATTTTGGTAGTGTAGGCATACTATACCTAAGATATGATGAAATGCATGCTTTTAAACATATAAATAAATATACACACACATATATAATGAACTAAAAGTAGATATGCGACATGTAGTATGTATACTACACTTGCATACATATATTCATACATATTACATATGTAGATGCATACATACATGCATGCATACATACATGGTTGCATGCATGCATACATACATGCTTGCATGCATGCACATTGCATGCATACATTCATACATACACACATACATACATACATGCATACATACATACATACATACATACATACATACATACATACATACATACATACATACATAGTACATACATACATACAAGTAGATACATACATACTTGCATATTACATACATACACATGCACATTTGTAATTATATACATACAAACATACCTATATAGTATAGTGTAGGATAGACATGGACATTATAGTAGAGATTATTGAGTCTAGATTAGTCCTTACACAATTCAATATTCATGAGTGATGTCCGTGCTAAGTAGTGAGATCAATAGAAGGCTACCCTTTGCTTTGAAGGGCCAAGGCCATGCATGAAACTTTACTCCAAGCTCCATAATTGCATTAGGAGATCCAGAATATGGGAAATCCAAAATATTTGATTGGGTCAAGGTGATAAGGCCCATAAAGAAAATCATACATAAATAAATGTCTACACTTTTATAGCTTTTTATGTCTTCCTCATTGTCCATGTTTTTTTATTGCATTTATCATACATTTTGGACAAAATTTTAAATAGTCATCCCTCCTAAGGAAAATATGGTTTTGGATTACCAAAAAAATATGCATGCAAAGCAACGCGTTGCAAACGTAGCAACGTTGCGAAGTTTCGAACCATTCGCAACGCATTGCGATGCAATTCACACAACACATTGATCAAATAGATCAAGAAATTGATCCACAAGCCACAAACTACCATATACCAAATATAGCAACTACCACTAAAGCCATTATCTCCATTCCAGGTGAGCCATCGTTGAAGCTTAATCTTAGCGTTAAAGGCAAGTTACAGGATTCTTTCACCATGGAGGATCTTGGTGCCATGGGACTTCTTAGAATCGCAAAGGCGACGTTGCTTTCACTTAGTAACCCCTAGGATTTTGGTAAGGACCTCCTCACTCTCTTCAAATCCTTTCCTTCCCTTCCCG